>VYXD01001806.1:406504-473602 GCA_013397195.1 Hylia prasina | reverse complement strand
GTCATTACACTTCAGAAGAATTAAACAATGCTCAGGAGATTTCATTACTGGAGAAGAAGGGTGAATCCCATCTACTGCATTGTTGGAAAATATGCAAGGCTCAAGGAGTAAGGGTCTAAGGGTCCAGACTGCCTGTGTCTATGGGTATTGTCACTTCTGCCAGGAGTGGTTTGATCCAGCCCAAATGTGGATTCCTGGGAGGAAGGTGGCTTCTTGTGGTAATTCTCAGTCAGGATATTAAAATAGAATTATTGCTCAAGAAGACTTGGAGGAGGTGATGTGTGCCACACTGCCTTCCACAACGATGTTCTAGCAGAGGAGTGAGGACCTACTCGAATCTGGCACGGTGGGGGGCTGCTCCAGGCCTCCAGAGTGGGGTGCACCAAGCCTTTTTGTGAGCAACAAGCAGGACTGTCCCAAGCACAGGGTTTGGTGGCAACAGGGAATTTTAGTAGAAAAGGCAGCACTTCAGGTTGCAGGCTGTTTGGCAAGTTTCACATGTTGCAGCAGTTTTCTGGGTACAAAGGGTGTCAGAAAGAGGAAAAAGCATTTTTCTTTGACTTTGACTGGAGTCAAAAACAAGAACTAGCTGAGAAATTAGGAGGGAAGACAGTTGAGGTGAGTGAGACCATGAAATGAAAATTTCAATTTGGAAAAAACAGGCCATTTTGTAAATTATGTGTTCCTGTTAATCTTAAACAAGAGAAAAACAGGCAAAAAATATGTAAGTGTAGTGAAATTATTGAAGATGTGTATAAAAATACCACAAACAAGTAAAAATGGAAAGTCAGAAAACTCAAGATCAAACATGAGGCTAAATTAGGGACATGAAAAGCAATGAATATTTTCTGTTTATCATATAGGAAAGAGTAAGAATATCAAGAAAAGTACTGAAGAAATGGAGTTTTTAGAGGTTGTGTAAAAGAGTTTTAGAGGGTTGTGTAAAGTAACTTCTAAACCCTTAATGACTTTTTCTGACAACTAATAGAGGATTTCTGAAGTTTTGAAAGTCTGGGGAAAAGTAGATGTAATGATCCTTTCAGCAAAATAGGAAAAAGGAAAAACTTGAGAATTCTACAACAGATAATTTTTAAAGTTTGGTTTCTAAGAAAATATAGACACAAATCTGTTTATGTACATAACTACAGGAGACAAATAACAGCCAGTGTGATTTGTCAAGAGCAAACTGTGTCTTAGAGCAGAGTTTCCTCTATGGCAGAGTCAGGAGTCTCTGGAGAGAAGGAAAGTAATGGCTGTCACAGCTCTTGACTGATGAGGAAATAACACAATTGATATTTTGTGTCTTACAGCAAGGACTTAGACGTGATAGAAGGTGGTGGCAAATGTATTTCAAAGATGAAGAGTTTATTTAAATAGCTCACTAATGTAATGTAGAATTTCTTGAGCAGGATTCTCTGTGGAGGTTGTAACAGATGTAGAACACCTCAGTATTTCCACTGATAGGTGGAAAAATATTAAGCCAGCCAGTAAGCCTTGGTCAGGTGTCTGTAAATGTGTTTGAGCACCATCTTAAAACTAAATTGCAGACAAGTGTGTTCAGGACCAGAGGACTAGAATTTACTGAGGAGGCATGGAAAGTCCTACTTACGTGGAGAACAGTCACCCTGGTGAATTCATGGGGATGAGCCACTAGCGCAGCTTAACAAAGGCTGCACAACGTGTCAAGACTTCCAGGCAGAAAGAGGGGTACATCCATTAGGATGCACCTTCTCTTGAATAACAGATTATGCCACATTCTCACCTGGAATACGGTGGGAAAATGTGACCTTTGAGGAAAGACAAAGGTTTCCCTTGTCTCTTTTTGAGTCATCTCTTTTCTAACAAAACAGTCCCCAATTCTATAAAAGCCTATGGCTAAGAAAAAAGGAACAATCATATAGGGCAGTAGATTTTAGACCTGTAGATAAAAGACTTCCAAACAGTGGGAAGAGACTCTTTCTACCTTATCTTAGACACCCCTAGAAATAGGGGTGTCACCCTTTTTCCCAGGGAGCATTTCTAGTCAGAAGGGATGCATATGTAATGACATCAGCCAGCTGGGACTGATATAGACAAACAACTTTTCAGAGCTGGAGGGAAAGATATTTTTCTGTGGGTCCAGTCTTCCTGCCCATGGCCTGTCAGGCCAGTTATATGTAAGGAAACCATTGCTTTTCCACCAGTAAAACCTTCATATGCAGCTGTGTAAACCTCCCAGATGGGAGTAATTGTATTTATGACTAACACAAGGAAAGCTGGATCTGCCTTCTGCCTTTCAATGTCTCTACTCCAGTAGCAATCTGGGCCATTCCAGTGCATGGTAAAATACAAGCCTTGTTTCATCCCACAGTGACAGGGAGGAAAAAGGGTAAAATAAAACCAACTAAATGTCTTTCAAGGCGACTAACACATTTTTGATTCCGGTATCCCAAAAGAGTGAAGTTTCCACTCACCAGGTCTTTGAAGAAAGTCTGAAGTGAAGTTTAGCTGTTCTTACAGTCCAGCATATTGGTGCCTGGCAGTTTTTATGATCCATTGGATCCTCCTTGTGCCAGGTCAAATTTGTGTAATGAAAGTGTAATGAGCTCATGGCCTCTTATCAGAAATGTTTAAAAGTCCAGGAATCATACGAATGATCAAATGTCCAGGATTGATATGAAGTGGGTATCACAGGACAGAGCTATGCACTTAGAGGATGTATTCAGGATGCCCTACGTCTGAACATGATCCTTTGCTACCATGTAGTGTTTTCCTGACATAAAAAAAAAGGTTTTGTGGATGCATGAACAGTTATGAAAGTTGTTGTATGTGCTTTTCAGCTGTGATTTGGGAGCTAAAAAATAACAAAAGCCTGTACTATTAATCTTGAATCAAAATTGGCACTCTTTTGGATCCAAACCTCCCAGATATTCATACTTCGTTTGGTGTGAAAGGTTATGTTCAATTCAAGATAAATGCTTTTGTTTCAAAACATTCATAAGAACACAGAGTCCAGCAGTGATACTCTGGGCTCCAAATATGAAAGACCCAAGCTCAGTTCCTGCTTCTGCACTCAGTGTTTGAAACTGAGCAAGAAAATTTCCTCTTAACAAGGAGGAAGAATGAAGGTCCTACCACACTGATATTTACAGCTGCAGAAGTGGAGAAACTGAAGCAAACCAGGGCTGTGTAATTGCCATGAAATTGAAACCACGTAGGAATGGCAGGTGGAAATCTAACTTGCCCTTACAAATGGAGCCACCAGGGCCAGAGCAGCCCCTTTGGTGGGTTGATGTACTCAGAATTAAAAGCATGAAACAGACAGTTATACATGTTCCTAGGCCTTCAGGGATTTTCAAGTGGCACCATGACAGCCACTGCTGGCATAACAATGATAACTGAGGTGGATACAGTCTAAGCTTGCAATAGGATAATGTTCTTTGAATGGCCTTAGGCAGACAATGGAGGATTTTGGAGGAGGATGAGGCTGCTATTTTAGGAAACTTGCACTTGACTGTCACACAGCATAATAACATCTGAACACGTGTGGTTGCACAAACTTGTTTCCAATAGCTTTAAACCCAAATTGCAGATTTGGCAAAAGATTTCTGCTTTGTTGCGTATTGGTAGATGTCATTGAAACAGTGCTCCAAGTGGAAACCTCAACTATTTAAACTGTCCTTAAGGCTTGGCTGGTAGCTGGGAAAACAAAGTGGAGTTTCGGGGACTAAAATTCCACTCCTCCCGACAACTCATATGACAGTCTTTCCCTAGTCCTAGCATGAAAACTACTGAGAATCTGTGGAGTAAAATCATCTGGCTGATGTGGTACAAAACATACTGCCCAGGAAGAACAGTAATGTTAGGGCCATTTATGGGACTGTGTCCAAAGCAGTGGGTGCAGACACTGCCTGGAAAGCAGAAAGAAGGATGGGACATGCTGGGGCTGTTCAGGCTGTGGAGATGCTTTGTGCTCCCTCTTCATGAGAACATTGTTTTTCCTCCTAACCAAGAAGCTGTGGGGATGGGAGCTGCAAGTGTTTAATCTAATTTGATTAGAACATTATCCTTACAGGGTGCTGTATTGACAGCTATATTCAAACCTTTCTGACTCACTCATCTGTTGGCATAACAAGATTGCAGCTTATCTGGTTTACCACGTAATATTCTCATGCCACCTGCTTGTATACAATAATAAGCTTTCCTGCCTGTAGCCATGGAAGCCCAGTGAGGATCAGAGCCATGTTCCTCGCCCACCCTGGGCCAGGGTATTCTTCTGTCCCCCAAAGTCTGGCCCCCTCCTTCAGCTGCACATGGATTGTCACTTGTCACATGGAGGGCTAACATGCAAAACCTCATGGCTCTTGCTCAGCATCCTCCCCCTGTCCTTCCCCTCTGGGCTTTCCAGAGGCCTTTAGATGCCACCATAGCACAACTTTGCCACCTGGGATCTCACCCCAGAGTCTGCTGGGCCCCAGTCCTGTGGTCCCAGCTACTGCAGCCACCAGTGGGTAGCCACAGCTTCCCTGTCTACACACGTAGTTGGGGCTGGACTGGGACAGAGCGCACCTGGGGATTGGCACCAGGCTAGGGGTGCAGAGGTCAGGGCTACCCTTCATCACAAGCTCAGGGCATGGAGAACTTCCTCCAGCCTGGGCAAGCACCAAGTCCTGACCCTGGATCTGGTTGGAGCCCGACAGAGATGGAGGGTGGCAGCCATGGGGACAAGTGTCAGCTGCGGCATGTGCATGAGCCCAGCTTGAGACTTGTTTGTTTAGTGTAATTTGACTCACAAAGAGCAGCACAGCAGCAGACTCTGGGCCTGCAGAAAATGCAGCTGAGCAGTAGCTGGTTATGCTAGAGCTGTATTTGCTTGCTGGCAGGACAGTTGATAGCTGAGTTGTAGCCAGATCATTAAATGTTTTCAATCCCTTGCACTTTTGGGATTTATACAGGAGAAAGTGTGCTGCTGGCAGCCCAGTTGCAAAGGGGAGGCACTTTGTCATATGCTTGCATTTTGGCCAGAATGTTGACTCCACCTTGTCATGACAAAGGAACATCAGCCCTCAATTTATTCATTCCTCTGGAGAATTACCTTAAATATAGCATACAACTTTTTTGCAATTGCATTGGCAAATTGCAAGAATTAGTCAGAGATTTCCATCTGAATGGTTCTCGCAGAAGGGAGGTGGGATTCTGAAAGCACACAGGTAACTTTGGTGTTTGTCAAGTCTGATTGTTGCTATTTTGAGAGATATTTATGAGGAAATGTGTCTCTGCCATGCCAGAAGACTGGAAATGTACCCAAGCCTGTAAGTCGCCACAGGCTGGATGTGCCTTCTTCACTTCCTCCTCCTTCTATATGTTAAATATGCACAGATTCTCTTTTTCTTAATTTCATGGAGAGATGTTAAAAAATATTACAATACCATAGCTGTGGCAATTTCTGCCCTAAGTCTCTATGAGTTTGTTGTGTTTCAATTGACAGATTGTATCCAAAGCTCTTAGCACAAATCACTGGACCTTGAATAAGAAGATTACTTCATTCATCAAATGTTCTGTGAAGCTGAAGGACTAAAGAGATCTTTAAACTCTTCTCAAACTAAGCCATGTGCACAAAACACTTCCTTCCTAAGTTTCTTCCCAAAACACTCTGGGCATGGAATTAAGGAAAGCACAGTGGTGTGGGACATATGAAAACTCTTAGAAGGAACATTTTTGACACAAAATATGTGCTCAGACGTACCCAGAAATAAGTCTGCTTGTGCAGTGTCATGAAGAAACAACAAAGAAAAGAGAAGACACTCTAAGGAAAGATTGCAGAAGTTTCCAGAACAAGAGGACTGCATGACAGATGAGGGAAGTGATTTGTGGGAAACGCGGCCACAATGAGAGAAAAAAGACAGAGAGCAGGATGGTTAGCAGAAAAGGAAGGGTGCAGAGAAAATGACTCTAACTTCAAGAGTAATGGAAGAGCAAGTACTGAAGAAATAAAAAGGGCTGCTGAGTCCATAAAAAGCTGTGGAACCAGAAGGGTGGCATCAAGCATAGCCACCATGGGTAAGAAGAATTCAAGCCAAAAGATCACAAGAAGAAGCTAGAAGTGTCTGTGTAGTCTCAGTGCACCTGTCAGAACGGTATAAAAAGGTTTGCAGCGTAGGCAGACACTATGCTGCAGCAGAGAGGAAACAAGTACTCATATTCCAGAGACCAGCAGCAGGAGTGGTCATACAGGAGTTCCACTGGTCCTAACAGGAGTGGCCATAGCTCCCCATGCTAGCCCTGCAGGCACAGAACTGCACTAACTCCTGCAGAGGTTTTGTGTAGGGCCTGACAGTGGTCAGAAAATAGATTTTTCAGGCTCCAGGCAGTGGCTTGAAGCCTGTGAGAAAGCTGGGAAATTCTAAGGAGGAACCCAAAACAGTCCTTCATAGATAGCCTCATCCTGACACCATGTGTTTTCCAACTTGTTTACTGGTAGACATGTTTACAAGAAGGTGATGTTCTGAACAACCAATCCTATTCCTTGTACCAAAACATGATATAAAAAAGAGTCTGTCTTTCAGAAAATTTTGCTATGTGCCCTCCAAGAAGATTGGAGCCTGCATGTTGTTTCTTGAGCTGTCCTGAAGCATAACAATAGTCTTGGTGATCTTGGGCCATAATATGGCCTGCCTCCTCTTCCTTCTCTTCTTGTGGGCAGAGGGATGCTTAGTCTCCAGTTCCAACAGTAGAGGTGGCTGCTGTGGTAGTATTTTTAATGGGCCTCTCTCTTTCAGGCAACCCTGCAATTTTCAGTGTTTCCAGCTCGTTGCCCAGTCTGAAGCAGATGTAAGCTTGATATTCAGGTTGAGGTCCAGTTGTAAATTTACAGAGGTGGTAACACTGTGGGACTCTGAGATTTGATTGGAACTTCTGGGCTTTTCTGTAAAATAAGTAAATTTTCTGTGTAAGTGATGAGAAGTGTGCCATGGTGAAAACATGTCCATGGAAGGCTTAGGCTATCTAAGGTCTTGCAGCTTTAAACATCAGAAGCTTAAAACATAAAACAAACAAACAAAAAAATTCTCCATTAAAAAAATCATTCTATCATTTTTGACAGGTTAGAAAACTCCTCTCATTCCTCACACTACATACTTCCATCCATTTCTCCTGCAGAAGAAGCAGATATAGAAATCTGAAGTGCAGTTGTATGTGAAAGCCTTGGCTTATTCTCTTAGCTCTGTGACTCACTAATCAGCCTTGTGTTCACAGCTGCCCTCCCTCTGGAGTGCAGAAAGGTGCTCTGACCTAAACCTTCCCTCCTTGCACCTTCTGTTGCACATGGAAACTGTGTCCTCTAACACTTACTAAGCCCAGGTGCCCAGCTAATGGCTTTTGACTGCATGCACATACAGATTTCCTTGGCTTTTGTAATTTGTGCTTCTGGTTTTAGCTTTTAAATCCATCATCAGGGCTGGCATGGACATCCTGGCTTACCCATAACTACTCAAGCTCTGTGCCAGCAGTATCACTTTTGTAAAGCACCTTGAGATGCACGCTACGTAAGGAGCTGTATATATCCTATTGGAGTAATCTGGTGCAATAATCTGAAGGCAGAATTTACTGTCTGAAACATGTGGACATCTGGTCTCCTGTTACATCGTGCTTTGCAACCGGTTAGAGCCTATAGGTTTATTGATGCATTTTTTGTGTTAAGCTGTTTCTGTTGCATGAACAGAAAGAGATTTAGAATACTACATGCATAGTTTATACCTTCAGGGATATTCACATGGCCTCTCCTGCTTTTTGGAAGGCATCCTGGGAATAACACCAGGGATTAAATTAACTCTGGTCTGTTACCTCATTTCAAAATGTGTGAGAGGCTACCACTGCCCAAAGGAAACAATCTCCTTCCTCTTGCCTTCCCCCAAGAGAATAACAGGATCAACCCATAGAGATACATCAGAGATCTTTTCAAGCATAAAGACCTTATGTCCAGAGAGCTGAGCTCCTTTCCTGTTTGTAGGTGCCTCCCTCCTTGTCCACAGTGAAATGGCAGATTCTCCAGTCTCCTTGTGCTGAAAGGGCTGGTCTTTGCCCTCCAGGACCTGGCAGATTGGCATGAAAAAAGCAAATTTTCTATCTTTAAACAAATGTTTCAACTAAAATAAATAAACTTGCCAATGTCAGGAAATGGATCAGTTCAGTAGTAAATATTAATATGTATAGAGATATGTCAACATTATGCCTTATAGTAAGTACTAGAAAATTATAAACAAAATTTTCTCCTTTTAACTGATAGCCCTAAATAGTGTCTTTTTCATGAGGTTGCTTCAGGCCTGAATGGTCTTTTGGTAGAAATTAGCAACAGGCCATTTGGGAAACTGTCATGGAGGAAATCCAGCAGCTCACTGATCAAGCTGCAACCACCATCCACACAGTTGTGCAGGAACCAGCAGATGGTACAAAACCTTAAATTTGCTTCTTTGGCTAGCAGATCATTGTGTGGTAAAATCCCGCTGAAGGAGAGGTTTTAGCCAGCTTTTGCATTCACTTTGTTCTACCAAGGCAGCAAGATATGGAAGGGTTTGGAAGAGAGGCTGGAACTTAATTTTTCTGGCAAGCTCTTGTCAGTGGCTCTCAGAAAACTGTTCCCCCCAGGCTGACTGCCCATCATGACAGAGAGGCTGAAGCTTCTTGACTTCCCCTGCTTTGAGCAGGAAAACAAGGTGACAAGTGTGTGCCTTTTTCTGAGATGTGTCATGTGCAGAGGAGCATGTGAGACCTTGCTCTGCCAATTGTCAGTCAATACATTCAGCAAGAATTACACTATCATTTTTCAGAAGGGAAAGGTGTCTCTCAGTTCCTGTCATTTAAAGCTGTGAGGTATTTGAATATTGGCCTTGAAAGTCCTAAGACACTAATTTATTACGCCTTTTTAACCTAATTATATAACACACCCAAGAATCTTACCCTTGAACCACAGAAGAACAAACTTCAAACAATTTCCTCTTCATTTGTATTGCACCACTCACTTTCTTGGAAAAGATCCATGTTTCTGAGTAGAAGCCACAGAAACTGAAAACTTTTATGTCCACAGCCTAAATGTGGTGTCCGACTGTGGGGAGGCCTTATTTCTCCTGCATCCTGCCCCGACAAAGGAGTGGAGCAGACTGTCACTGTCCTCTCAGCCCTTGGCAAACCTGGCCTGGGATTGTGTTCTCCAAGAATGCAGGCACTGCTGTGTGATATCCCTGAAAAATAGTCCGGCATCAACAGCACAAATCAGATCTAAAGCTAGAGGATCAAGTGCCCATGACTCATGGTGCAACAACCTCTACAGAAGATGTCAGGGGCGACTCAGAATGAATGTTCTCCAGTGCCCTGGCAAACAAACCACAACTTGATTTCCCGCTGGACAGTAGTGAACTTAATGCCTGATTCAGGAGCATATTTAGAGCTCTCATCCTGTGCCATTGGCTGCTGAGCTAGCAGCACAAGTTACTACATCTGAGGTAGCAGTGCAATTTCAGTAATTCCCAGAGCAGTTTACCCAACGCTTATTCCAATAATAAGGCAAAAGGAGGACCTGCTAGGGACAGGAAATCTGAAGCTGCTGGTGCTGTATTTCACAGGATAGGGAAGAAGATAAGATAAACCATCTCATCTGCATACCTGTTTGGCTGCATTAAAACTACCAGTTACCCTTGTGATAAGTTCAGTACACTGAATGGTCAGGCCACCTCTTCTACTAAAAACCAGCCAGTTTTGGTGAGCAAGTCTGGAACAGGCTCTTGGGTATCTTCTTTGACGACCAAACCCAGTAGGGTATCTTCGTTTTTATAAAACCTGTTTCACGTTACTTCAAATTCAACAAGCCCGGGAATGTTTCAATGCTTTGATACATCTTTTTTTTTTTGTTTTTTCCCCTATGCCCAGGACAAATGGCCATAGGACTGCAAAATTGAAGGCAAATTTGATTTTGTTTTCTTCAAGCTCTAAACAGCAAATAATGCAGTGACAGATGTTATGCTCACCAAGCAAAATCTTGTGCTGTGATTAGCTATTATTAGCATGTGTCTAATCCCCAGATTAAGTGGTTCATCTAAGCATGGCTTGGAGTATCACCTGTGTCTCACATGGACATAAACTAATCTCTTTTGTTGGAAACAGATGAAGTGATAAGTGTTTGGAAGCCTTCTAATTTACAGAAAACACTGCAGTTTGTTCTCTGTCAAGTCCTCATGTCAGGGTGAAAGAGAACATTTCATTTTCAGTGTCAGTCCCTTTAAAATCTAATGGGCATCTAGCCCTGAAGTGCAGTTTAAGAAGTCACATTTTATGTGACTCTATGGCATGAACAGGATCGGTTCAGTCACTACGCTGCATGCAAAGTACCACTGCCTCCCTCCAAAGTGCAAATGGGAGCTGCACAGAGGCCAGATCAAAGTTGCCTCTGGCAGCAAGGACAGCTTTTTCCAGGCAATGGGCAGCCCTCAACAAGATGTCTGGAAGGAAACAGAGTTCATGGAATCAATCAGCTACAGAGCAAAGCTGATTGTGCTCCTGTCTAGGAAGTCCTGAACAAGAGACTGATCAGTGGTCACTGGAGCAAGCCCAAAACATCCAGAAGGCTTTAGCCTCATCCTGGAATTCCAGACTGTTGGATCAGAATCAAAAGCTTCAGGACTTTCCTGGGCTGACTCCAAAGGAATTGCAGGGTTGTCCCTAGCGGTTATGTACAGGGCTCCCCAGCACTTAGCACCCAGTGTGAGGAATAACTGCTAGTACTGCCAACTCCTGTTTGAATATCTGAAGTCTTAGATCTCCCAGGTAAGCCTGGGAAAAAGTGCTCAGGAGCATCCTTTGCAGTAAGGGAAATTCTTTGGGCACTTGAGAATGGCAGGCATGGTTTGCTGCCAAAAGTACTCTTCTAGAGATTTCTGCCTTCTGGCTTTTTTTTTGATGTATTGTACTCCCATGAAAGGCAACTAGAAGGAACATTTTGGGAAGGAGAGAGCTGTAGTATTTATGTAACTGGAAATGTGGACAAAGTTAGCTAGTGAGAATGTACATAAAAATGTTTCGTTGCACAGGAGAACTGAGGACTCCCAAGATTTTGATATGAACATGAAGGCTAAACTGCATTTTTTCACTTCTATGTCCCCCTCCTCCATGTAGGTAATGCATAATGTCTTCCTACTCTTGAAAGGATCACCTTAATTTAATGATGCAGGTATGAGAAGAGCTAATTATGTACCTGCTTCTTTCAAGTTGTCAGACTTGAACACGTGCCTGTGCAGATGCGTGTGTATAGTCCAAGTGTTTCTCTAATTACTGCTCTGTGCTTATTCTCCTAACGTGTTAGAAGCAGAAAGACTTCAATGAGACAAAGCAGTGGTACAATCAAATCATCAGATTTATTAGCTTTCTGGGCAGCTTTTTCCATTATGTAAAAGCTGTGTTTGTATTAGTATAGCAGTCAGACCCAGTAGTGTGAGGATTACAGTTGGTTTTTACATAACGGATTATCCAAGATTAAGTGTTTTATTCAGGCACACTAGCAAAAATAACCAATTAGTGACTTTGCAGATTCCTTATTTAAAGGGAGCTGGAGGGCAATCGACACAAAATTCTCCTGCTACCCTCAGCCCAAAGACTGAAGCAGAGGAGTCTCAAGGATCTCCAACATCTCTACTCAGCAGGTAGGTCTCTCTTCAGCAGAGGTGGATCAGGCTGGCTCTCTTGCAGCAGGGAAATGCAGCTTGCATGGTGGCAGCTAGGAACAGCCTAGTGTAGCTGCATGGGTGTTTGGGCTCTGGGTTGGTGGCTCAGCTTGAATGGTGCTGACAAGCATTAGATAACTGTTTTATCTTGGCATCAGGACAGGTATTCAGTGTCAAATATTCTGCAAGAATTTGAGTCATGAATGTTCTCTCTTCCCAAAGTCTGAGAAACAAATATATGGGGATATGGATGAGCTGGGATACCCAAGGAGAAAAACAGCCATGGGCACCTACTGGTTGTGCTGCAGTGATAGATCAAGCCTCTAGAAAATTAATATTTTTTGTCACGTTTGTTGAAGGAACGGTCAGAGGGCAGCCAATACCAAGGTGTATTTTGCCATCAAAGCAGGCACCAAGGAAAGGCATGTTTTGGTGAGGAGAACTGGTGATAAAGAACACAGCCTTGCTGGCTTGAAAGCAAAGTGGACACTCACTGTGAAATAATTAGAAACAACATCTTTACAATGTACAGTGCTCATCAGAACATTTTTATTCCACTAAAAACAAAATCCAAAACATTTCAATTTTTACCAGTTCTTACTCACCTTATCTGTAGTCTGGCTTGATTTATAATACAAAAATACAATGAACTGCATTACTACCACTGGCAAGCAAAATACTTTTCCAAAGTAATTGCCATTGATGTCCAGTTTTAGCTGAATTTAGGCATCACAATGACTCTGTATGGGTGGAAGAATTGGTTGTCTACTTAGTATGGAAAGAAACTAGTTTTAAAATTATGGAAATGCATCTGTAGCACTAGCTACCTCCATCTACTGCTTGAAAAAAACCCCCATGTTTGCTTTTGTCTTGCAGAATGAAATATGCCCAGTATGTTTTCCTGGCCTCGGTCTTCTATACTGTTGAATATAGCCTAGCTCAGACCTGTGCGGTGGAGTCTTTTTCTGTGAAAGACAATTTTGATCCAAAAAGGGTAATTATGGTTACTTCAATAGTACATGTGAAGAAGTTTTACATATAAACTGTTCTTCCAGGTTATGAGTTTTGTTCATCTCTTCACCAAAAAGTTAATCTCTTTTCTATTCTGTCTTGCTGATGCTGTTCCTGTAGTTTTATCAGTACTGTTTAACTTTCTGAACATTATGGTGAAACTGGCCTTGAAAGCCAGGGATGTTACTACAGCTCATCTTCTGTTAGCTTGGCACAACTTTGAGCTTCGAGCCATTCCATGAAAGGAACAATTTAGATCCACATCAGAGAGGAAGCTCAAGCCCAAGCCGTGGGGTACTTGCATCCACCACTCCATTCTTGGGAGTCATAGCAAATGGAAATCTTACCTAGTCTGGTATGCTGAACACTAACTCCTGTTTAAACACATCATTTGTGCTTCTAGGAGAAAATGAGGGCTAACCTGCTGTTGGAAATGTCCAGACCTGTCAGTACCTATTTTAACTAATGGTCAGCAAACACCAGAATTCCCAGGGCAGCTGGGACGTGGCAAGCACTTTCCCTATACAAGATTGGCTTTGCTGGGAACAAATCATGTTGAGGGAGAGCTTTGGGAATATCCCAGTTTTAAAAAGTCAAAGTTTTTGCTCAGGTTCCTGCATTTGGGAATTATGCCCTTGCAAGGTTAAGCACATAACTTGCCTAACAGATGTCATTAACTTCACTGCAGAATCAAATTTACCACAATTAGCTCCTGCTCTTAACATTTCTACTGAAAATGTTAAGGGTCTTCCTGTCTGTCAGTCACCTGTTAAGGTCTTGTTTTCATTTTACTATGTGAATTTTCAGGTGCCCATTTTTTGCATGGATATATTCTTTCCCCTAATATCATTCCATTTCTCTCTGCTGTTACTCTCCTCAACACACCCTCTCCTTGTTTTGAGTATGTAGTCATCGCTTTCTGCTTTGCTGACCCTTTTCCCCATTGGAGATCAACTGTGGCCTGCAGCAGCCACCAGAGACAGAGATTGTCTCCAGCCAGCTTGCTATAGTGTTTGTACCTGTGATTTGATATTGTTGAATTTGGTATAGCATTCCATTGAAGAGAATGGGCTTGAACAGGAACAGGGAAGGACAAGTCTGACTCTCAGAAGGCATCTTAGGATGGAATATGCTTTTGGTGTGGGGTCACTGTGACAGGAATATCTCCCTGACAAGGACTACACACACACAGCAGTGCAGAGCTGCTAGACCCACTCCTTCTGGCACAGAGGCAAGGGTTCATCAGGCAGCACTGCAGGATCTGTGTGCTACATTCCCACCCAAACTCAGACTGGCATTTAACAGGCAGTGGGGAGTTAGAAAGGCACTTTGATTAAAAAAAAAAAAAAATTGGTTTTGTGCTATTCTTACTATGGTGGCTAATCCAGATATTCATACACTTCCATGACAGTATGCAGGGAAATGGTATGCCCTGGCCAAGAAGGATCCAGAAGGCCTTTTCCTTCAGGACAACATCTCTGCTGAATACACGGTGGAGGAAGATGGCACAATGACAGCATCCTCCAAAGGCCGAGTGAAGCTTTTTGGGTGAGCTCTCTTGACTTTCAGCTCTAGCTGCTGTCGTGACATACTGGATGAGGGGGACATGATGATCTATCCTGAACACACAACATGGCTGAGTTTTCTTCATCAAAAAGGGAAGTTTAGCTAAAGTATTAGATTAGAAGCTAGAGGTTAGACACTTTTGAGTCCTGAGTTTCTTCACAGCCTGGCTGAGGTTTGGGTCCATCACAAAACTACTGAATAGAGTCAATTATTAAGTCAAATGTTGATTGATGGAATGGTGAGATAAATCAATTGCAATCAAGTAAAGGAGCTAATGAAGGCTGTGGGACTGTGAGGGCAGGAGAACTCTCATTTCACTGAGAGGCTCAGGGGAAGGAGAGGAGCACTACTTTCAGACGCCACAACACAGTGTTGGACATACTTCTGAGGAAAATCTGTGGTTAACTCTTTGATGTAATTGCAGTGCCTGAATGGACAGATGGCAGGAAGCTTAAGAGTTTTGCCTGTCGGGCATGATTACTTGTCCTTGGAATTACTTGTCCAAGGAATTACAGCATGTAAAGAGATTAAATAGCTTTCTAAGTGCAGAAGAGAAAATCTATGTCTTCCAATATGCTAGCACTAGCAGGTGGCTATGAACCTTGTACATCTTAACAGAACAGCACTCCAAAATATTTTGGGAATGGGCAAATGAGGTTTTGCAGGCATGCCATACCATGCAAGGGAGAAGATGCCTGAAAGGACTCTTCAGAAAACAAGTGGGGTTTCAAGGCTGCCCCAAATTTTATTTCTGCAAAGGCAGGATAAGGGGAAGTGCAGCCTGAGCAAGGAAGGGAATGGAGACCCGTCCCCTGTTTCCCAAATCCAGGTAAGGATTGACAACTGAGTGTTGAAATGTAGATGGTATTCAAAGCAAACATATACCAAACAGAGAAGGGCATTGGAACAAATGGACAACCACAGGGTTCTCAAAGGCTGTGTGACAGCTTTACACCAGCTTGGCAGAGGGGCTGTAACTATTGCTGTACCTGTAACAGACATTCCTGTGCCCATATTGCTGGGAAGGGATAGACAGGGGAGAGCCAACTCCCTGCCTCTTCCTGGGGCACAGCTAGAGACCCTGAAAGAGCCAAAATGCAGGTGAGCTCACCCTGCAGGCTGCTAGCAGGGAGCCAAGAAACAATGTTCATTATTTTGCTTGGTGGCTGTCTGCTTGTACAGAAATGGGAGGCAGAAGCTTAGAGAACTGAAGGAGGGTCAGGGCACTGCCCCAGCCACAGCATAGCCATGTTGGGGACTAGATGGCAGCAGCAATCACTGGCAGTGTTTGGGGGGTGTCACAGATTTGGATTACTTAATGACAGTGACTTTGCATTAAGAAAGCCCATGCCCATGCCTGAGGCAGTTGTGCCCAAGTCCTGAGTGAAGGACACCCATTTGAAGCTCTGATGCTGCCAGGTTTTACCTTGAATCTTATGGATCTTGTTGCAGTTTCTGGGTGATCTGTGCTGACATGGCTGCTCAGTACACGGTACCTGACCCAACCACTCCAGCAAAAATGTATATGACCTACCAGGGACTGGCCAGCTACCTCTCCAGTGGTGGTGAGTTAAATTCTCCAGCCCCCCGACACTAGTCAATTGCTTACAGCTGTCCAGATGTGTGTTTCGACATATAAGCAGGAAAAACAGTTCAGCTCAGATTGCTCCAAGTGAAGACAAAACATCCTTTTTGGGGAAGATACTTTATCCAAGCAGTGCATTTTATCTCCACAGAAAGGGCAGCATCCAGAGACTCCCCAGAGATCCATCTTATACACTATATATGTTAACAAGGAGGCTTAGAGGCATTGGGCCACACACAATGGGTTTTGTACAGCCAAGTGTGGTTGAACCAGGGAAGCCAGACTTCCTGGGGCCCACTGTGGGCATTATAAAAGTGCTGAGGTCAGTCATCCTTGTACTCCTCACAGCTAAACAGAGGAGATGTGTGGATCCACAGCTGCACCCCAGCAACAAGACACATTTCTCCTCAGACATAGCTGGAGTCAAATGGAGGTGTTAAGTCCACCTTTCAGAAACTGCTCGTGCAATCTCATACTCCTAAATTCCTCAGTTACGTGCCCTTCAAAGCCCATAGTTTGTGCCCAAGCCTCCCCTAGCTGCAGTTCTCCAGCTTGGGGTAGTGTGGGAAGACTTCTAATGTGTGAGAAGGAAATACATTCCCTTAGTACTGGCAGATAAGCTACACCAAAAAGAACTTAATTGAGCAAGGCTAGAAAACAGGAGCACTGTTTTACTGAGGCTTCCCGTATAGGAAATGTAATCTGAACTGTAAGTCCTTTCTTCCACCATGCTCGAGGAAGCAACATAAAGAGATATTTTGTCATTGAAAACCTAGAAAATCCTAGACTGTAGCCCTGGTTCGTGCCTGTGATGTTTTGGTTTCTCTGAAACTCTTTCCCAGAGACTGTTCTGTCAACAAGAGACATGTTTTCCTAACTGTGACCTATGTTTACATTCCTTTCCCTAGGAGGGACTTCTTCTTGATGTCCCTCTGACTTGACCAATGTAGGTGAAGAAGTTTATCTTTTTTCCACCCATTGGGTTGTTCTTTGTAGAATAGCATAAAAGGGAAGAAATAACTAAAAATAAAGGAGTCATTGTCAGCCTTCTGAGTCGGAGTCCGTGTCGTCATGATCTTGAACAGCGTCACTAGACCTTTTAATACTTCCAGCCTAAGAAACAAAAAGGTGAAACTGCACTGAGCATTATGGGGAAAATCTTGGTCTCAAGATGCCCTGTGCTTGTCCCAGTTCTTCCCCTCATGGTGTGGAGATAAGCTGGACGTGTGATGTTATTATAGCTCCTTTGGAAAGGTATCCCTGCCACGTGGAGTTTGCCATCTCCCTGCTGACGGATCCACCTCTGCTCTGTTGTGTCCACTGTGTGAAACCTGCGTGTTCTGATGTTTCAGGGGACAACTACTGGGTGATTGACACCGACTATGATAACTATGCCATCACCTACGCCTGCCGCAGCCTGAAGGAGGACGGCTCCTGTGATGACGGCTACTCCCTGATCTTCTCGCGCAACCCCCGTGGCCTCCCCCCAGCCATCCAGCGCATTGTGCGCCAGAAGCAGGAAGAAATCTGCATGTCTGGCCAGTTCCAGCCTGTGCTTCAGTCAGGTACTTCAGGCTAATTAGCAAACTCGCTGCTTTCACAATAGGTGACTGCATGTGCTGTTAAAGTGACAGAACCACAGCAAACTCAGTTGTTCCTTCATAGCAACCTTTTCCTCATGTTAGATCTAATAGGAACGGAGCTACAAAGGAAAATCCATGCAAGGACAAGAGCTTGCTACAGTCTGGTTGTACAGCCTTAAGACTACTATTTACAGGAATCCTCAGTTGAAACTGGTACACTACCAGAAGATCAGCCTTGTTACTGTAGTAGACAGGACAGGGATGGATGCAACAAGCCAGTGTTTCTGCATTTGGAAACACTTGTCTTGGCCACTTGGCATAACAGCATCTTACCTTGGGTATGTGCAGTGTCCTCCAGGAAAAGATGAGAAGGTGCCTCCAGGAAGGACCACTCTCACACTTAAGTTCCATCATGACTCATCCTGTGTGGTCTGTTTAGCAGGGCTGAGGGGCTCTGAGCAGCATTTCTGACTGTTTGCTGGCAGTGGGAGTCAGCAGTTGCCCCACATACATGCAAAGAGACCATGTCTAAAGCCCATTTTGAGACCATTTTTCTCGAGGTACAGGAATTGATCTTCCAGTTCAAATGTTGTCCATTAAATGGGCAGATACTTCTTTAGGGCTTTGCAGGAGGCAGAAATTCTTTGTTGGCAGTTGAGCACCCCTACCCTGCACAACCTCAGGGTTGCCTTGCCTGGAAGTTGACCCTTTACTAAGCCAGGTAACACACGTGTTCTGCACTACGGGACAAGGAATGACAGCTGAAACCTCCTGAACAGTTGTTGCGTTAGCCAATCCTCCACTACAGAGCAGGTCCTGGCATCACCCAAGGCTGTGGGCATGGCATGGGCATCCCTGTGCCACACCCCTCTGTACTGCTCCCTGTAGCAGAGGGAAGGCAGCTGGTGTACAGGTCATGGCTGGGCACTCAGGAGAGCCAAAAGCCCATGGCCAGCTGGGAAAGGCTGCCTGCACCTGTGCCAACAGACACAGAGAAATGCAAATAGCAGCTTTTGCACCCTGCATCTTAGTCCTGTAATGTGATTCAGAAGGACCCTAGGAAGGTTGTAGTTAGCTTCACTGGAGACTTAAAGGTTGTTAAAGCACTTTGCAAATTTACTTACACAGACTAAAGTTTACTTTTCTTTCTTTCCAGGGGCCTGCTAAAAGTATGCTTCTGATCCTATCCTTAAGCACAGAAACCAGACCTCTTGGTCTTGAAGTTGCCACTCATCTAATAATAATAAAAAAATCATAGTATGGAATAGTGTGTTTTTCCTGAAAAACACATGAAAATATTGGGGGATCTTTAAACAGTGTGCAATATAATAGTGATATTTGAATTTTCACGGGAATACCTAATGTGGCATTTGTCAATAAATGTTTTTGGAAAAAAGGCACCTCTGGAACTGGTTTTTATTGCCTGCTTTCCTGTCTGTTGGGGAGCAGAAGGACTGAGGCTACTCACTGAGATGTGGTGAGTAGCAGCCAAGGGTGTTCCAAGCACAGGCGGGGCAGTGTCACTCCACAGCACTGAAACAGGGAGGGCAGGGCAAGGATGGTGAGAAGGGCATGTCCCCTGACAGTGCTCATCATCAGACAAAAGCATGGTAACAGGCTAGGTCTGAAATTCAGAGAAACTCCAGCCAGCAAGTGAGGGCAGCAAGGCACAGGGCAGGGTGCAGGCACGTCAGTGAGATGGCTCCAGACAAAAACAGGACTCATGTCTGAAGCAGAGCTACCTGCAGCAAGGTTCCCAAGGAGAGAACTACAAATAAAAAATAAAGCAGATGCTACTTTCAAGTAACACTGGACATTGCTTTAACTCAGCAGGTGCTTGCATTTCTAACGGCATTACTAGCAATTTGCTACCCTCGGCCTTCATAATCCAGTTTTCAGTATCTGAAAGGTGTAGAACTGAAAGATATAGAACAGACTGGGTTTATGGCAAAGAATTTCATAGATAGAGAAAATTAAAAGAAGAGTAGCTAGAAATCTCCATGTAGAAAAAGGGTAACCTGAGTCAGCATTATTGACATGTATCTGTGTAAAATCACATTCATTTTGTGTTCCTTAGTAATAAAAATACCAGTCTAGAACACCCCAGCATCCTGCTGAACACTGCAGTTGGTCAACTACATAAATTTTTACAAGTTATAATTACCAAGCACAGAGGTAAGACCAAGCTGAACAGCTGCTACTCCTGAGGCTTCCAAAAGGTGTGTGGAACAAGGCTGATGTTGATTGAAAACCTTCAGAGCACTACAGTTAAAAAGCTTCTGCAAGATGCTTGCACAATCTTACCTACAATAACCAGAAAAAGTATAGAAACCAAAGACCAGAGGCACTCTCCGGGACCAGAGACATTATCCCAGGGAAGCAGCAAAGTCTCTAAAACTCGTATGTCCCACGATTTCCTGGCAATACTCATAAGGCTCTCAACCCACATGAACAAAGGTGCCCTTGCTCTTCAGGTCTAGGGAAAGCTACCCTGCCAGGAACAAGACTGTGAACTACCACCTAGAGCTAATCGCAGAAACAGAGGAGCACTAGCAGGCAATGCTAACAAAACCCCACACAGACAGAGAACTACTGAGTGTTGAAAAAATATCAGCCTTTTCTGCTGGACTAAGTGCAAGGTCAGTGCATTGATTGAATGTTCTTCACTTCCACCCTTCTCCCAGCAGGAAGTATTGGGGTGGAATCTGTGACCTTAGGACTTGTACAACTGATTAGACAATGCTAACCCTTAGGTGAAGGAGCTCAGGGCCTTTGGCCAAAGCTGTCAGACCAATAGCACGAGTCTTAGAGAAGTGGCATTTTTAATGTCTATGGTTATACTAATTGTATGACCAGAGCAGGAGAGACAATCAATATGCAGGACCCAGTGCATCCTTATTGTGCTTGGTCTGTTCAGACAAGATAGGCAGTGAGATTCCTCCTTAGCCACATGAGGCAAACCCTGCAGGATCAGAGAAATTTAGTGGCAATTCTGGTGGAATACAGCACAGAGTTCACATGCCCCAGGAATTGTGCTTGGGGGAGCAAGTTTCCATCAGGACTACAAGCAAGCCCTCATTGTATGATGTGGTAATGAACACATGGGAGTTACATCATATCCATTTGTCTCCAATGACTGCAGGAAATGTGAAAGACAAGGTAGGATAGGGCAGGCAGTCATGAGTGTATTCTGATGACATTTACACTTCTCTTGAAATTCTGTTGAGTTCAACATTAAACATCTCAAATATATCTAGGGGCAGACATCTTCTGTCTGCTGTTTGGCTGATGAAAAGCAGTCTATTATTCCTGGGTTTTAAATGTGTGTATAGGTTCCAAGTCATAATCTCTGTCCTGCACAAACTTTCCACTAACAAGACAAAATAAAAAAATTGTTTATGCATTAAAAGGACTGTTGTTTTGTCCTCAGAAGGTCCTTTAGTGCTGGCAGAAAGACTATGACTGCGCAACAGCAGGAGGGACCCTGCACGGATATTGTCCTTCACACACCAGTGAACCTCCTCCAGCAAGGACACTGCAAGTCCCGAGATCAGACACTACGATACCATCTTGAGTTGGACCAGTTTTCCCTGGGTCGTGGTAACTGAGGCAATCTGTGCATTTAGGTTTCTACTTCAGCCTCAACATTTTTTTATGGTAAGGTTCCCTTCATGCTTCAATTTTATATAATGTTGGAACTTCCATGAGTCAAGCTACCTTTTACCCCTTGTACTGGTAGCCCCTTGTACAACTGCAAGCAGCTGTGTGGTACTTGGTTGCTGGCTGGAGTTAAAACACAACAGTCCTTGAGAACAGTCTTTACTTTCCAAGATTAAGTTGTTGTCGTAAGAGTTGTAAGCATTTTCTATAACACAATGATCAGATCCTGTTTTTACAGGGTTCATGTGAAAGATTATAAACTGGTTTTATTTGCTCTCACAAAAGATGGTAACAAATGTAGCATATACACAATTAGATAATGTAAAATACTCAGTTGAAAGGTTCTTTCAGTTGCAAAATGGTTATACAGCCTCACAAGCTTTAGTTTGAGGCGCAGGCAAATAATCCCCTCTTGCAGTTGCAGTTACATATTCTTATTTGGATTAATGAACAGCAAAAGACATACATGAGTGCTCTCAAGAGCCTTGCTTTGGTTATGATACTACAGAACTACTAAGCATCTGCTAATCACACCTATGGATACTTGGCACTTCTGAAAACTCAAACTGTAATGGGGGGCTGATGACTACACTTAACAGAGGAGGTTAAATGAGGTTAAACATGCAATTTTGGAAACACTATCAGAGTCAGCAACATAGGGTTACAGAAATCTCAAGTTTCAAGTACTAAATAGCGTTTTTCTGTAGACATTAAATGATAAAAAAGAAAACGCCATTTCAAAACTTTTATAAATTGTTAGAAATAAACTCATACCTGGAACTACCACCTTCTCTTCTCTCTGTAATTGTTAATACATGCTCACTTCATAAAGGAATGAGTTTATATCATAGCAGCAAAGAAGATTTTCAGAAGAAATCTTCTATTTTTCATGGTTTGCACATCTATACATTTTTATCCCTGCATAACAAAATCAATACTAATCACTACATTTTTTTTGTTTTCTTTTTTTTGTTTGTTTTCTTTTTTTTTCTTTTTTTATACACTGTAACTAGTACATAGTCCTTGCTTTGATAAAGATTGCCATATTCTGATTGCCAGGGTGGGAAAATTTTAAAGCAGAAGGGCTACTAAGATAGGACATCCTAACATACTAAACTGTCCACTCAAGCTCCTACATCTTCCCCTGCTTCAGACACACTAAAATCT
This sequence comes from Hylia prasina, assembly GCA_013397195.1. Classification (NCBI taxonomy): domain Eukaryota; kingdom Metazoa; phylum Chordata; class Aves; order Passeriformes; family Sylviidae; genus Hylia; species Hylia prasina. The sequence continues at coordinate 451,343 of VYXD01001806.1, read as the reverse complement.
CTCAAGACCCTACACTTAGTATTTCTCTAAATAATTTTATTTGTGGTTTCACCTCATACTAGCAAAACAACATGTGTTAACTGCTAGATTTTACTTAACTGTGTACACTGGTTCTTCACTCAGGGGCAATTATCACAAGTCCAAAATGTATTTTTACTATCTCCATCCAAGTAGAATGTCTCAATAACTTTCCTTAAATTGAAAGGGTTTTCAATTCAGTAGGACCCATGGTCCTTTTCTATTCTGCCTGTATGGACAAGGAATTGGAGGACTAGGATGCCTTATTAAAACTTAAAAGAGGCAAGAAATATTTCATCTGAATTCTGTGACAGAACAAACCTTCTAAGGCTAATTTTCAGTACAGGCAGATGAACAAGTAACCAGCAAGTAAGGAGATACAAGGCCACATCTCGCAGGCACTGACTTTTTGCATATGTTTCTTTTCTGCGCTGCAAATGTTGAGGGTATTTAAGGTAGTTCAGCTCTCTCCTACTGTGCAAACTTGGGCACTTCTTTTTTCTGAGACCTGAATGTTTCATCAAATATGCAGTTTATGTTGTTATGTTGGTGAGGTGGCTGATGTCAGCAAAGAGAGCAGTAGGGGATTTGTTTGTGTGACAAAGTCACTCCTCTAATGGAAAACACTCCAGCTGTTTTCACTGGCATTATCCTTCTCCCTTCAAGCCTGTTAAAGGCACAGCTCAAACTGTGCCAGTTGTGAAAAGGGAAGAATAAAGCAGCACCCCTGCAATTTCAGGGAGCTATGCTGTTTACATAAAGTGTTTGGCAGCTGCAAGCACAGCCAGTGGTGGTATGTACCCTGTGATCTAGGGCTATTACACATTTGTGTACATGCTTTGCAAAGCACAGGAGCTCAAACTGTTCTTTGTTATTCCCTATGTGTTGTAAGTAGGCCCCTATATTCAAGAGTGTGCTGTCCTGACATACGAAAACACAAAAGGCTCTAATTAGTGTTTCAGCTTTCTCCTGGCCATGCAGAGCTGAGTGGTCACTTACAGTCTGTGAGGGGAGGTGTTAGCTGTAACGCCTGAAGGACACAGGCTAGGTGACAGCAATGGAGAGAAAGAGGGACTTTCAGAGCCTCCACCACAAAGAGGCAGCAGCTGATGGCCAAAGTGCAAACAGGTGACTTGGGTCAACATGAAACATCTCAGGTATATATATAAAAAGAGAAAAGGCAGGGAAGTCTGGAGGCTAGGGCTTTCTGTGCCTTCTCCCCTCTGAGAATGGGCTGATACCCATTCCCCTGCCTATGGGAAATAGCTCTGGCATCCATGTAATGGTCACAAATACTGAGAGAGCTGGGTGGAAACCCCTCTGTGAGAGAGTGAAATCCACCTGAAGACATGGCAAGTGTTCTGAAATAACCCACTGTGAGTAACCAGCCGGGAATAAGGGATCCTTTACTTCATGCTCTGAGTGTGTCTGCTTGCTGTGCACTTTTCCTTCAAACCCTTAAGTGAAGACAGCCTGGCAGCTAGGGCAGACAGTTCACCCTCAGACAGGTCCTCCATGTGCCTGGGCTACCATCCTCACACACAGTGAAGCAATGGTTCTATTCCTCCTGCAGTTTGTGACCTCTATAAATCCTACCTTGCCCTGGCCATTAGCTCAATGAAAAATGGGGAATAGTAGGTATTTATTCCCATAATTCCTAGTTACTAGGCTGAATCCCTGTCCTATGGCAGCCTCTTACCAGTTGTGTTGACAGTTGTGGTTGTTTGCAATGCTTTCTATTTGTGCTGTGAAGAGTTAACAGGGCAGTTGCTTCATTCCTAACTACATCTTGTCGTTTCCATACGCCCTCCTCAGCCTGGGAGGAGTTTGTTTTTCAGGGGAGTTGTCATTTCCAAGGAACATACACCACTCTGACACCAAGCCGGGCACCACTCTTCAGCGTCACTTGAAAGCTTCAACGTACCCCACAGGAAGAGAGGAGAGGCCTGCCTTCCCCCAGTAGTCAATGGCACGCACTCTGTAAAAGCCGGAGACTGAGCTTCCTGCAAATGAAAAGGTTAGAAATGGTCACTGTGAAATGCAGACTCCTGTGGTACTAGGAGGATGTGAAGCAGGTACTACTCCTGTAAAATGTAGGTTTGTGGAACGGGCTGGGGAAATCAGTTTTGCACCCTACATAAGTGTGTCTGTGCCTGTCTGATTAAAAATGACAACAAATTCCGCATGGCCAAGTACTGGCTTTTTTTTCTTGTTTCACCAAGGATGTCCTCCCTGCTTTCTAGGATTTGCAAGTACAGCTACAGGACTGCTTTCCTAGCAGCTCCTTTGGAAGAAGGCTGTGGCTTCTGCAACACACAACCAGTAATTTCCGTTTATTCCAACTTTTCTGCCTGAATTTTGCCTTTGGAACAGGTTATATGGGGACAGGTTCAACAAAGAAACAGAACAAGAAGCACGCAGGCTGACTGAAAACCCTCTGGTCTACTCAGGAGGCAGCACCACTTACTTTAAAGGTATGTGAGTTGATCTTCTGTGGCTCTGCTGCTTTTTATCCTTGATCCAGTTCAAAGAACAGAGCTTTCTCTAGCAGAATCTCTGAACACACAAGCAATATAAATTTGGGGGTATTTTATCTAATTAATTCATTTTTATGTGTGTTTTAGTGTTTTTATTCTAGAAAAAAAAGAATGTTAGAAATAATGGGTGAGGAGGAAGTTCCTAGCAGTAAGGACTGCTGGGACACGATACTTTTTCAAGCAGTCTTTTTTGTTGCTGTTGTTTTGAAACAAACTATTAAAACTGGTATATAATATTATAATATAATTATGAATAATAATTCCAGAGATTTCTGAAATCATGTCATAGCCATGATTATATAGTCTTTGCTTGCCTGTGTAGCCCTTACACTGGAATAACAGTTCTGAACAATTAATATGCAACCACTGCTGATGTTAAGACTTTCTCAGGGTAAGATGAGCCCCTGTTTCTGTTAAAAACATCTCTCAACTGCTTTTCAATAGTATCACTACAAAGCAAGGTTTGTCTGTGTTTCACTCAGCTCTCATCAGTGCTTATTATCAATATTTGTTGGATGGTCATCTTCCAGATTAGACTGCATTTACTTAAAAAAAGAAAAAACAAAACAAAACAAACAAACAACCAATAGCCACCACCCTCCGCCTGCAGATAAAAAAAATACCCAAATAAAACATCACTATCTTCCTTCACTGGGATGTTTTGTCTGAGTAAGCTTCTATTGCAAGGTCTGGTCATGGCTTTTTGTCTGGTTTTCTGGTTAAAATTTTTGCATATGTCCACACCAGTTACAAATGTGCTCCTTAACTTCTCAGGGACCTTGCCAGGCCTGCAGTTCAGTGACTGGCTTTTGTGACAAGGAATTACCCATGGCATACTACTAATGATGTCCTCATGACCACTTTCGATCACTCTCTGTCCTTGAGAATAAGGCTCTTACTGAGAATATGATCCTAGGGAGGGATGTGCTCTTAATTGTGAGGAAGTGAATGTTACTAGCAAGTCACCTACCTTCAGTAGTTACTAAACAATGGTTCACACACTCATGAGGGCCAATATCACATGATAGTGTATGATAATGTGAGTACTTTTGCCATACCTGGACTGTAGACCCACAGAGTGAATATTGTGTCTTTGGCATTAATCCGCTGGTACACTTTTCCATCTGATGAGAATTCCACTTCAAAGGTCTTTATGCACCTACAAAAGAGAACCAGTGACGTTTGTAAATACAACCGATAATGTGTGAACAATCAAATACTAGTCTCAGGGCTATTTCAACAAGAAGGACAAAAATAAGAAATGTTCAGTTGATTCATTCCTACCAAATGTAGGATGGCATGAATTGCCACTATTAGGAAGAACCAGGGCTCCAACAGCCCCCAGAACAACACCTAGACTGGCTTGCTGCTTTGGGTATAGGCAGCATCACAAAATGTCATGCATTTTCACTCAAACACCGGGGTTATCAAGAATGAAGAAGCCAGGGAAACCGTCTTGAAAAGGAGCTGTTTCCTGAGGCAATCTAGCTGTACACTGGATCACCTCTCGGAGTTCACCTACAGAGCATTTCCAATCGACTCCAGCTAGCTGAAGGAAGCAACTGAGGTTTTCTCTTCCAGTTCACATCCTTTACAGAGATGTGCAAGATCCCACTTAGGCATCTGCTAATAATATAACGTTTACCATGAATCTTCCTGTCTGCTATGCTGAATAGAATTCCCTCAGAAATGCCACTGAATGCTGCTGAGCAACAGGCAGATTCCTGTGATCATGCAGCAAATTAGGCGTGGTTGCCTCAGTTTGCGCACACAGGTCCTACAGTTCATTTCACCAGACAAATGCACTGTTATCAAGGAACAAGACGACATTAATTTGTGAATTTGTTTTACTCTGTAGGGCCTGTGGAAACTTAGGGAGTAGTCTGTTGTTAACTCATTTCTATCCATTTTATTTTAAAGCTACTTACTTTGACTTTACACCGTCATCATCCCACAGTACAATGACCTGCCCCTTTGTGAGAGGGATCAAACGAACACCAGTCACCTGTCCAAAGACACAAGCCCATGTAAGGAAACTGTACAAACCAATCATCCAGGTCAAATTTCAGTGTTCATCTTTCCTTATTAATTACTTGCTTTGATATTTTTTCCATTGAGATGAGGTGTAAAAACAAAATTCTTGGCTCTGTAGCTTTTTGCAGCCTATGTCTCCCAGTTGTCAACCTTGCAGAGGACCTTCAGAAACTCTATGGGTGAGACTGAATGAGCAGATACAGATGTCTAATATGGCAGCCATGACTCCATTTTAGCTTCAGCTGTCAATTATTAACTGGAGAGATGCTGCCAATCCTTGCAGCATACCATGTGATTTCTAAAGAAATACTGCATTTTTCAGTACTGCATAACTAATTTCCCACCATGGGAATTTCCATTCATCTCAGTGATAGCTCCTATCACTTGCTATGTAGTACTTTATCTTGAGTTATATCTTTGAGAGCTGTCTCATCAAAAGAGAGAAGAATTGTTTATTTACTAATTCTTACAGGGTACTTTTAACAAAAAAATTAACTTAAATGGTCTTCTTCTAAGATTTAAGGCAGGAAGCAGTTTCCATTTTGGTATGTCTGATGGTAGAATACAACACCTACTTGATCAGGAGCTGATCTGGGTCTTGCACAGATGTGGACAAGAAAGACTGAAGGAATGGGAAGGTATTGCTTCAGTGTCAGGATGCCAGCTTCAGGAAATGGGAATGGGCCTGTTACCAGTGGGTCCTGCAGAGCCAAAGAGTAGTGTTGTGAAAAATCTTTCATTACAGCACCTGAAGATCAACAGTTAAACCAGTGTAAAGTGCCTGGGTATTCACTTTAGGACTCTAAATTTCCAATAGAGTTGGTACTGCTAATGCTTACAGGCATCAAAGTTCTCCACATGGGGAGACTTTATACTCACCTGTTTTCCAGCTCTTCAGGAAACAGAGTGTGTCCATCTCACAAACTGGGTTGCTCACAAATGCTCTTAGGCACAATCTGTCACTTCTGTAACCTCCCATGGATATCTCTCAGGTTAGAAGTCTTTACAAACCATGGCCCCAGTGTGCAGAGCAAGCTACTGCTAGCTACAACAGCTACACAACTGGTCTCTGGGGATGAGGCTGTACTAGATAGCCAAGAGCATCTAAAATCTTGCTGTTGCCCCTTTTCAAGGAAGAGCTGATGTCTCCTACAGTATCCAGCAGGCCTTAGCAATAGTCAGGTATGGTGACTGGGAGGAGAAGACCCAGTACTGTATACCAAAGTCAGAAAGCAAGGACTGTCTGTGGGCCCTGAAGGGGATAAAGATGACCTCCTTTTTTTAACCTGGCATTCTCAATGCCTAGGGGAAACTATGGAAGGGGGAGCTTAAGTGACAGGCTGCTCAGATATGCTCATGTACAGTAAATCTCCACATGGTTTTCATCCATAGGGAGGGGAGGGGTTCTCAGAGAAGACTTACTCCTCAATTATCTCTATGGTGCCTTCAGGACTAGTGAGGATGAGGGAAAACTATCAGTCTTCCTGTGAGCTCCTCACAGTTTTCTGAACTTGCACTGGGTAGTTTTCATCTCAGCCAGGTGTTTGTTTTCTATTATCAAGGGGATTCATTTCAATTCTCTAATGGAGCAATTTGGCCATTCTGTATTATACACAGGGCCACATGACACATTTGGGGAGATGAAACAAAAAGAGCCTCAAAGCTCACTTAGAGATTCAAAGAGAAGGCAGAACTTCCCCAGGAGCAACTGTGCAAAGAGGCTGTAGAACATAAACACTAAGGCAAAAGTTGTGTATGAGCTACACTTTTCTGCAGGACTGCAAGTGAATTTTTGTGTGTACATGAAAAGTGAATGACTGGGCTAAGGAAATTTTAACTATGGCCCTGATTTCTTGTCTTTTTCACAAGCACTTTACCCATACAACACTTCAAGCAAACACATAATCATACCTCAGCCTCCCTTATTTGCTGGAACTGTTCTGGAGAAGGAAAGTCAGGACTTCCTAGGTCTTTCCACTTCAGATAGGGATTGGTTTGGTTGTTATCCATGTAATATGTCACATACACCAGCTCTGTAGGAACACAAACAAAAGAAAGTAAACTCTTTACTTGGATTTAAAGATTACCAAGATAAATTTAGCAGGTGAGTAAGTCTACCTTTTCAAAAGTGATTTCAGCCCCTTGGAGCCTGACTTCCACTGGCAAGTCCCATGGCTAGCACCCTCATGAGGCTCTACAATTCACATTTGCCAAGTTTACATTTCAAACTATTTCTTCCATGAAACCCTCTTTTTGCACAGGTGCTGCCCACATTTGTTGGGTGACTGCATCAGCTGTGCAAGTGTGTGTTTGTGTTGGCTGTCTTGGAGTCATCTCACTACAGGAACTGATGCCTGGCAATATCCAGCGAAGCACACTGAGATTAATAGTTTTCCAGAAAGGCAGCACTTGGCAGTTGCCATTAAAGGCAGGGTCAAAGTGTAGGCATTAGGAATGAACCTTTCCAAGAACAACACCATTGTAACTCAGAAAATCTAGGTGTGCACGAAAGATGAAAGAGGAAGCTAGGAAATTAAATTCACTCTTGCAATGAAAGGCAACTTGGTAGAAGTTTTCCAGCTTATATTCTGTCTTAAAGACCACTTAACATGAACTGTCCACATATTTGTTTACCTCTAAGTTTGGGGAAGTGGGTGGCATTCACTGTGACAGTGCTAATGTTGGATGAAGTCCTGTTATCCTCACTTGAATACATCAGTACTGTAGATTGCCAGCTGTCAGAGGGCTGTGTCTCACTTGGGGTGTGCATAGATGCCAGCACACCAACTGTGCTGTTTTGAGCACTTTCATCTCCACTGATCTTCACCTCTGCAAAAATCTGCTCTTCTCCTTTAAAAAAATGACAAGTGTAAGCATCACTCTTAGTCAGTCCTGTGTCAGAAGCTGCAGAGCCAAAGCATGCGAAGAGATTGAGCATCGATTGAGCTATGTTCTGCCTTATTTTACTAGTTACAGATTTCAGTCAGATTTATTTTACCACAGCACAATATGTACATGCTACAGCAGTTCTTATGCTTAGCAGTTCAGCCAGCAACATGCAAACAGGTGACAATGAATGAGGTTCTCCCTGTAATATGCTGATGAAGTCTTCCAGCTGCAGGGATTTCTTCAAGACAAATGCAGCCCAACGGGATGTACCACTTGCATCACAAGAGGAAAGTACAAGTCAACAAAAAAATGTGTGGTTGGCACACAGAGGATATAAACAAAGCACTATCAAAGCAGTTAAATCAAATGGGTAACAGACTATCAGGAATATTTTCTCAGCTATCAATCTCTCTGAGGAAGTTTCATTTTCTTAACACAGCTAGTAAACAGTGAGCAGGAGAACTCATGCTTTTATGAATAGTGAGATGGCTGGAACAATCTTCCTTAGGCTGGAAGCTTCTAGTTAGGAGGGGTTACTGATGTGCTCTTTAATGAGTGGTTACTATACCTAGCAGTGTCAGCAAGCCCATGGCAGTCAGCACTGGTTTCCGCACCATCTGGACATGAGGTGGCTTTGTATTGTTCATCTGAAAACGTGCTGTCAGAGTCCGCTGGGTGAAGTAATGGGGGTAGTAGCTCAAGAAGGCATTGTCATTACTCAGCAACGAGTAGTTGATGGTGTTGTTGGCTTTGGAAACGAGCAGGTTTTGGTGCTGGATGATTACCTGCCAAATCACAGAGAAAATGAACCTTTGCCTTGGAGAACAACCAACAAACATGCAGTCCCTGTATTTTTTTAAATCTTTACAGCATTATGTAAAGAACTGTCACTCTGCCTTTTAGAAAAGCCTGAAGAAAAGAACTGTTCATCATAAGTCTTGGAAAAACCATACTTTAGGTGATAGATTAATCACTGTAAAATCTGAAGTACCTGTATAGTTTTACCAGTAGTAAATCTCTAAAATAATTATTACTCTTCATAAATAATGAACACATTTCCTTGTCTACTGCACTGAAAATGATGCTCCTCTGTCTTGAATCTTGAATTAGTAATCAGGATTAACCATCTGAATTAGCTCTAAATGGTTCTCCAAATCTGGAGTTACTTTATACCCACTACATCAGTGTCTGTGAGCTGGTCCTGGACTCTGTTTCTCAATTAGTCGTTTTTCCCACTTGGTGCTAATTTCGAATTAGTTCTCCTGGTGTTTCATTGGTTGCTGTGCCGCTCTCCTGCAATACATCAACGTTCCCAGGTTCTCTGTTTATTAGATTGTGCCTGAGTATCAGAATTAAGCAGAACTTCAGAAGGCTGACAACTGAACAGTCTCACAGTTGTGTCTCTGAAAGAACCACAGTGCTTCAGCTTCTATACAACCAAGTGTTAATTTTCCACTGGATGTGTTTTTCTTTCTCCCTTCATATCACCACATCATTATAAACATGTTACTTGTGTTACTTGTCTTGCAAACTCTCTGCGATGCAGTCAAAGACTTGTTGCCTTAGAGAAGGCTGCTTGTATATGCAGTCTCAGGGAATCGGGAGTCTTTGTCTCCTCAGGAGCAGCTGATAAGGTGCATCTTTTTTCTGGGTGACATACATGCTCCTGTGTTTGGGAATTATTGCTTTGCACAGCAGCACTTGGACTCTATGTGCTGTTTAAGGTAGTGGCTCACAAAACACCAGGCCTGCAGTGTGGAAACTATTGCTATGTAGGGGAAGAGCTGAGCTTGCTCTGGGGCCAGGGTGCAATTACTGCAGAGATGGGAACGTTGAGCATTCTCTTCGGCTTTTCTCATCAACATCAACAATTACTAGCAGTAATTAATAAGATCATGTGTACAGCCAGAATCCCACACCAAAGAATGGACTATGCTGAGAGTTCAAGGAACTTCTTTATTGCACCTCATGTCTCTTGATGAGATAAACTTATGAAGGGGCTGGGAAATAATTCTCACATATGTGAGGTGACAGCCAGCAGTACTGACTCCAGAGCAGTAATATTACATGGAGAGGGCATGTGTGGCAGTAATCCTATCAGATGGATCTAACTGGGGCACTGCATACATTCTCCAACTCAGTTCTCTAGCACTTCTCTGACAAGTTCTCAGTGTGGTTCTGGGTTCGACTTTTTTTGACGGAAAGACGAAGAAAACTAATGCAAATTAAATCAAGCTACTAAAACCAGACTATTCAGGGAAACCCCTACTGTATCAGTGGGGAGAACTCTGTTTTTAGGATCTATTAGTCTGAGTAGCTGCTTAAAAATTAACTGTTAAGTCTACTTTTCCAACTACATTAACACATAAGGGCACACTACTGTGCCAAAACTACCAATGAACTGTTACCTTTACAACCATAGCTGCATAGGTCACATCAGCTCGCCAGAGTTGTGGAATGGACCATCCAACCATTGGATCTGCTTCATCATTATATATGGCAACAGAAGAAAAACTTGGAAACAGCTTCTGAATTTGTTGAACTGCTTCTACTTCTTGTTGCAAGATGTAAAGAGAATTCCCATCTCCCTGTAACAATATTTCCTATCTGTTAGTGGCAGTGAGAAAACAGTGGTAAACATACAGACATAAGCTACAGTCATGAACATAAAACATATTCCAAAAGCATATTCCTTGGTCACCAAGCTGCTGTGGACCAACAAAATTAGTACTTTTACCTCATCTACTACAGCATGTGCTATTTGCATGAGCTCCTCCTAGAATATAAAATGGAAAAGAAGTAGAAGTAGTTCCTTCCCTTTCAGAATTAGGTAAAGACAGATTTGCATTGAGTTGAAGTCTTGTAACTGAACATCTGCAAAGTTTTGCAAGAATAGGTAGCTGTGCTTCCTGCTATAGGCTGGACACTCATCATCATCATCATCTTTGTAAATCAGAATGAAATGTAACTTTGATTGAACTGATAGGAAAAATGGCATTAAACTGAAATCTTGGACTAACCTTCTTATGGAGAGAGATGTAATCCAGCCTGACACCAGTCTCCCCTGTGAAGAAGTTGGTCCCGTTGTAGCAATGACACAGAAGACTCCAGCACATAGGTGACTTGGGTAAGGGATGGAAGGAATCCCCAGGCCCTCCAAATTTTAGAAAAGGACTGGCTGCTCTTAATCCTTCTGAACAAGCATCATAATAGTTGAGAAACCCTGAAGTCCAAGCAGATCAATATATCAAAGATGATAATTCAAAACAGAAACTGGATCTAAAACTACAAGGAGATGATATAAACCTATTATTTGATTTATTGGCAAGACCTCACAAACTGGCTGTACCCTTTCCTATGCACTGACAACACAAGAAGACATCAAAATCTCAGATGCCTTCACAGGGGCAGCTGTCTTTCTTCTAAAGGTCCCATATGAGCATGTTCCCAAAGCATGCAAATTCAGTGAGGAATTTTCCTCTTATTCCACTCTTCATTCCCTTACTGCTACTATCTACACCTCACATCCAATAATTGAACTGCATCTTCTTAGTGTAACTCCTGTTTCGTTTTTTCTGTTCCACTACCCCGATACCTAAGTAGGGAAAAAAGTGTAGCAGGCAAGATGACCTTAGCAAAACAGATCTGGTGTACCTGCCACATTCTTTATCGCTCCTTACGAAGTCCATGTTACTTCTTTCTCACTATAACTTACATCTAAACCCCTCTGCTCACCCCACCCACACCTGTCTCACTTCACAACACTCACAAGTGCTCCAAAACATGCTCACCTTTTACTGTCATAGACACATTGTCAAAGTCATGGTGGTCTGGTTCATTCCACGTCTCAAAATTCCATTTAGCAACATGCTCCAACCCATACCTATCTGTAGGAGAGGCCTCAATTATCAGTCAGCTGCATATCCAGGCAATACTATCAATAAGTGACTTATACAGACAATTCTACTAGTTCGGGCTGCAGGTGAGGCTCAGCACACAGAACTACCACTGCATCATTTCCCTCAATATTTTTAATAATGTGGGAAATGTAATTTGGGAGTTTCCAAATGATCTCTCTTTTTTGATGAAATGCAGCAACATTTGAAAAAGATGTAAGGTGAGAGAGAGATGACTTACAGCTTTGTGATTAGGTCACTCACCTACCCTTAATTCAAGCTGAGCCTTCTGCCTTGTTAGAAATATTTGAAGCTGGCATATGAGAAGTATTCAGGTTATCATGCTCCAGTGAAAGCTGGTAGTTTACAACCACAACAATATAACAAGGTTAAAAGTCAGTTCTTTGAGGCAGGCCAAATGTGCTACCCAAAACACTCTACTCATTCTGGATGTTGGCCATGGATCAGTAAAAAGGATTATTATCCCACGGTCTCCATGGTCATTTTGGGCATGTTTGTTTTCTGGTTTTGTGTTGAAATCCAGGGTCTTAAAATTGATCATAATACACAAAACGTTTTGAAATAGCTAAAAAGGACTACAATGGAACAAGTAATAAGGCTTTTATTTTTTAACCTACCTATGTATCTCCTGGCCAGAACAGTAATTAAGTTTCTCCATTGTACTACACGTTCTTTATCTTCAAAATCTAAAAAATATCCTGATGGATTCCCCATCAACTCAAATCCTAAAAAAGACATAAGAAATTGGTCTCCTTTTTTTGTGAATACTATCTCATTTTCATTAATGAAGGGGTTATCACATCATCTGAAACAAACTTGTTAATGAAGAAGCATCATTAAATGGGCTCTCTTTCCTGTTTCCACATGTTCCCATCAGAAATATTGCAGATTTGAGGTTGTTCACTTGTTAATTGTCAGTGACTGTAGCAGTCAAAGCTAATAATTGTCAACGTAAATGCAGGGCTCATAGGAAAGTTAAAATAATGAATGTTTGCATAAATTTATGGGAAGTTATACCTGGAGTATCTGCTTCTCTGGCCCTTATAGGTATATGTCAATGGGTACAATCTTCTTTTCAAGAGATCTCATTTTACAAGTTCAATCATCTGATTCTGCCTTCAGAGGCAATGTAAAACCATTTGTCTTGCCTTAATTGCTGTAGTACCAGTTTGCTTACACTGTTTTTCATGGACATGATGTAAAGGCAAATAGGTAAATGATTATTTTTTACCAAAATCAGCTTTGGAAAAGCTCCCTAAGAATATTCTAGTGATTGTACAATATGGACGAACAGCTATGCCAAGCTGGGGAGGTGGGGAGCTGCCCTTACCTGGAATCAGCTTGTTTTCCCACAGACGATCCATAACGTTATCCAAGGCAGTAAAATCGTAGTTAAGTTTGCCATTCACTACTCTGAAGATCAAAGGTAATAAAAATTACAAGTGTAAATATTATAGCAAAGATAGGACTTGATTAGTAGCTAATGAGTCAGGCTTCCTTCTCAAAATTTACATGAGACATGGGTTCTTGGAATTGTACACAAATTTCCTTCCTCTGAAGTCAGAGGTGTTCACCATAAGCAAGTCATGTCTCTTGACCAATCATGCCTTTTTTCTATTTCAGCAACAATAAAAGCAACATAATGGATCTGCTTGCTGAATTCAGAGATTTCTGATTTTTCAGAGAACATTAAGATTTCTAACACTCTGCTGAAGTAAAATTTACATAGATTGTCTTTTTTTGCTTAAAGCTGTTTTTTCAGTTTCCATTGGATTACCCACTGCTAGGCCAGCTCTTTTCACACTGCCCCATATGCAGTCTTTCTTAAGGTACTCCTAATCTGCAGTATATAATATAGATTACTTAGTATCGCTACTTATAGATTTAAGTCTAGATGAATCATAATTGTATCTTTCAAAGAATGCTGAATTTATGCACACAATGTCTGTAATAACTTCATTGTAAGCATTTGCTTCATATTTCTCCTGTACTCCCAGGATCTCAGGCTGCAAATCTTTCATTCAGCTTTGAATAAATGCATTCAAAGACTTAGCACCCTATGATGCACTCCTTTGTGTCATGGAACCTTGCAGAACACAGGTATCAAAATGTGGACATGCGCAGGGAGGGGAACACTGGAATTCTTTTACCCAGGGGATGAAAAATAGCATTTGCAATTTATGTGATACGCTACAAGATTTGCTTTAAATTCCTGAAAGGCTTTTCTTGCCTGGTATCCAGTAGAAACAAATACAAGGTACTATGCAGGTCAATTTCCAACAGCTTCTGAACTTATGGCCTGATTTAACTGAAATCTGAAAGTAATGGAGAATTTTTGCCAATATGAAGCGCCAAATAGGAATTAACAATGAACTTCTGTTGAGAACATTCTGTTAGCGTGACTCACTGTTGTTTGGCCCAAGAAACAGCCCTGGCCTAGTGGCCAAATTCTGGCCTCAGTATAACCTGAGCAAAAGACTTTTCAAGCTCCCTTGATATAAGTCCAGCCCCAGTAGTCACAGAGGGACATTGAGTGAAGCCTTGGCCACCCCTCTCAAAGCTCATTTGTCAAGCCGTGCCAGCTACAACTAATTTTTCTGGTACACTGCAGCCTGATCACTTCTCCTGAAGTCTTACCTGCTCTTTCCCAAGCACTTTGCCTTTGCCTGGGTGGAAAGCTATACAAGTGAACCATAGATGCAATGCTGCCAGTATGATGGAAGGGGGAGAGACAGTTCTTGCAACTGATCAATGCTAGCATAGCATGACAAGCAAACAGGATTAGATGTGAGAAGGGGGCCATCAACAGAGCTCTTAAATCAATGCTGAGAGTCACAACTTGATTCTTTCTGTGCCTCTCCAAGCATTTCTGAGCCTCTTTGATGGAGGCTTTTCTGCTACACTTTCTTGTCAAGGAAAGGTTTCAGTGAAGAAACTGTAATAGCAGTTCCGAATTCTGAGAGAATTAAGAAGGGATGACAGCATTGCCTAGTGAATAAATAAGAGAACTATGCAACATGAAGAAGACAAATCTCCGACCAGGATCCAGAAGAGGAAGACAAGGCAGGCAAAGTAAGTGTACCATAGGCCATATCCAGTATGCCAGCTTCACACATTATGTAACAAAGCACACAATCTTAGCCCCAGCCTGGTCACACTCTTCTACCAAAGACCTGAAGCAGGCTTGTTATTTTTAAAGTATGTCCTATTGCCATGACAGAAATTGTCATGTATGCAGTCACTGATGGGCTTAGGGTTCCTGCCCAAGTCAAATGGTTCAGCTGTAAAAGAAGAAAATAGCAGAAAGAAATTTATTTGCTTTAGTATACTTAGAAGTATTTTGAAAGTCACTGTTGAACTAAAGAATGGCCATTTGGAACCAGGTTTTTTTCGCTTAGACAAAGGTTTAAAAAAAGTTTTATTCTAAAGTTCAAAGACAAATTTTTTTTTGCTAAAACAAGTTCTGCTCCCTCAGATCCATTAACTATTTCCAGTTGTACCCTGTGTTCTATTGAAATATTTGCTTACATGCACACTTACAGTTAGTGTGCGAAAGAATGATTAACTACACTGTCTTGTAAAAAGTTAGTAATGCCAGACAGATAAAAGCAAAGTAACTAGGGTCTTCCTGAACTTCAGTCTAAGGTCTACACAGCAATATGTGCACAAATATATGCATAATGCATATATGTACAAATGCATATAAATGCATATATGCATAAATAAAACCTTTTTCTTGATGCCTCTACACTTAAGACATGTAAGTGGACATTTACATGTTTCCTACTGCACCAATTAAGTAACACATTTAAAACAGAATGCCACTGCCAACCATGACTGAGTGATGTACATGAGATCTTGTGTTATGCGTGTAGGTGTAAAGGCACTTCTTATGTTCTTTGACTGACCTGTCACTTTATAAGAATCTCTTCTTCCGCCCAAGCGGACCAGACAGGATGCTCCCATTAATAAAATGATTACTTGACTGACAGGTTTGACACTTCCTCAGATTTTGACTTTATCCTTACCTACACTACATTTCTGATGTGAGATCGATGCATTTTTTACAGCATATACATTACTGCTAAATCTGGGTTGCATGCTTGCTGGCCATGAGTGACTGGAAGCCATGCTGTCTGTGGCACTTGAGGGACAGAAACTGGTACTATTTACAAATGTTCTGCACTGACAAGATTGGCTCAACTGCCAGGCCCCTTGTCAGGAGTGCTCTGAAGACAATTTTAGGACACTGAAGACCAGATCAAAACTGTTGCAGGCACGTGACAAGGTAAATCTGAGGCAGAAGATAAATCCACATGACACTGCCAAAGTTTTTCAAAACATCTTTCTACATCTAAACTGTTGGTGGAACGTCATGTACCTATGATGGGGCTCTTGGTTGCAAGCTCACAGAATTTTACAGTCTATTTTTTGCCTGCTCCTCTTCCAATCTTTCTGTCATGGTCTCTAGACACCACTACCTTCATTTATAAATACTCAGAAGGTTATGTACTCATCATTTCATTTGAGTGCTTGCAAGTCTGGGATTGTTCATTGTTTTCTGTCTGGTATTTTGAATGTCAAGCAGCAATCACTGTCCTGTCTGTGCCTGGATTTCAACTGTTCCTCAGCTGGGATTTTTCCAGGAAGCTTGTCAGATAGACCTTCCTCATCTTCAGTAATTATAAACAACTACACTAAAGAACATTTACTGGCATCCTGGCACCAAGGCCCATAGAAGCACCAGGCCTGAGGCTGCTATGTTCCAGAGACTGTTGCCTGCTGGTAAGGAATCTTTCCTGTCTGTATCGTGGTCTCAGTTGCAGAACCATGTACCTCTTGGGAGCAACAATCATGCTGTGAATATGAAGAGCAGTGATGCGTACAGAGGGTGTCTGCTGGTTGCCACAAAATCTGGTTGTGCCTTTCCTTGGAAAGGTTTGCTTTGTGGGTAATCATTTGCTGAATCAAAGGCTACAGGCCCATCCTAAAAGCTTTCCACTATGTCCTATTACTGAAGTAAAGTTTTTTCAAGTATGGAGGAAATTCTTTTCAGGTGCATAGGCAGCACTAGACAGTTTGCCGAAGTGTTGTAAGACATTCCTGTTGTGCTTCTTATCCAAGCGACTTTCAGCTTACTCCCATTTGCCAACTTAATCTCTTGGGAGGGCAGAGGTAAGACAGCTTTAGCTGTCAACACCTTGCATCACAGCCAGATCTGCTCCAGCTAGCGTAGCTGCAGATACTACTCCTTAGCCTACAGCTATTGCTTCCCTCCCATGCCCAGCATCTGGTACTTCTCTTCTGCCTTGCATTGATCCTATCCAGGAATATAGTTGCATGCCCTGGAAAACATGTGCACACACAGACATTGGACCAAATATCTTATCTACAGAGAAGAGAGAACAAAAACCACAGGCAGGGAGTGTTTCCGTTCCAGGTGATCTTCAGTCAAGTACTGAATCACTGATAACACGTCAACGTACCTTTATCAGACTTTATTGTAATGTACTGAACTACATCTTCTGGGACAGGAAGCCTTGAGGTTGTCCCCTGTCAGTAGGTCACAGCCCATTTAGGAATTCAAATGTACCATGTAGGGTAACCATCAACAGAGATACTCTGTTGAAGAGAGTCTAAGATTAAGATGGTTGGGAAATACCAATATACTAGAATAGTACTCATCCTCATCCTGACATTCTCACTCAGCTAGTGTGGTCTCCTTTCTGTATTTCTGGTAAACACAGTTAGCACACACCCCAAAAACTGACATAATCTGGCTTGCTTTCATCAGTATCTGAGAACAGCCTGTCTTTGGGCAGACTGGCAATAGTGGCTGGCTAACAGCACTCTCACAGCAGCAGAGACCTGCTTACATCCTCACTGGAAACTTCTATGTGGAAAGATTGCTCACCTAGCCGCAAATGTAGCCAAGAAGCAGGGACAGAAAACTGGCACAAGGTGTTAGCAGAGGAGAGATGCAACGCACACCTGTAAAATTTTTCAGCAGGCTATTGGTCAACCTCACACTTGGAAGGTGGACTCCATGAAGGAGCCACCTAAAAAACCCTTTCTCCACTGAAGGTTTTCTGTGTTACAATCTTAGAGAGCAACAGTGCAGTCTAAGAGACTACCCTGCTATGGCATTATCTAGTGTCTCTGCTGAGATAATGATCATATTACATACCACTATTCATGTGATAAAGATCCTTAGCTGTGCACCAGACTATCTTTGCCCGCCCTTGTAAGAGGGTTCCTGCAGTCATACACTCTTTTCCACAGTGTCCAGGTCCAGGATATGGACCAATGGTAGCACCATCAACCTTGTTCTTGATGAGTGTAAATATGCATGATAATTAAATTCCCTGTCAAGACTAAATGAAGTGAAAACAGTTCTTGAAGTAAGTAACACTATAAGGAGCATCCATACAGACAGTGTCCCAAGCAATTGCTTACCACCTTTCTAGAATCCATGATGCCATTTTAGGGATTGTTAAAACCCCAGAATACACACAAGTGCCCATCTACCCTGGAAAAGAGTTTAGTGTCCAAAGTCAAACTGTTCACAGGGAGCAAACAACAAACTTCCAAATGTTCGCACAAGAGTAACTGTTGGGGGAACAAACAACAGTAATCTGTGCCATTTCAAATTCTTGCTGCTACAAGGTCCTCCAGAAGGAATGGTCTTCAGAAGTACCTGTCTTGTTTTTTAGCCGGAAAAGGCTGCATGTAAGCTTAAGAGGAGAGCATCTGCAAGATGAAGGTCAAAAGCTCTGGACAGAAGATGTCAGCAAGTTTATTTTTTTCAGAAGGGAAACTTGTTGCCCTCCAAGTGCCTCTTACAACACAGAAGGATCCTGCCTCCTTGGTTTTTCTAATTACTTTTGCAGCTATGAGGAATGAAAAGAGGTCAGTTTAAAGGTCAGGTTTTTACAAAGAATTTGTTTGCTCCAAACCCACCAATTGTCTACATAAGCTTCTTGTTCTGCTGAGTACTTAGAAAACCTCTGGACTTTAAAAGCAGATCCTAAGGGACTGTGAGCACTACTGAAATGGTACCTCAGAGTAGACAAAGAGCAGAATAGCCCTCATTAGCATTCACCTTTCCAGAGGCTGAATTCTCAGCAGTTCTCTCCACTCTTCAGTGTCAACCAAAAACCCTACTAGTCTGCTATTTCAGCTTTAAGTACAAAATCATTAATAAATAACTGAGAAATTGGTGGACTCCTGGGTTATTAATAAACAACACCCCCCCCTCCTGAACTGAGTGGAAGTTAACAATACAGTACTCATTCACACTAAAGCTGCTGCTACTATGCTCTTGCTCCACTCACTCTCTTTTCCTATAATCATTACAGGTAAAGCAAATTGGCTCCTGTTCATGAAATCCCCATAATCCAAAATAACCATGGTAACTTGATATTCTTCAGGCTAATGAACACAGCCTGTGCTTTGCAAACCAAAAAACCTAATTCAGAGGCTTTTTCAAGGGGCCAAAGACTACCACAACCCACTCTAAATAACTTGTATATCTTACCACTTCTGTGTCTATTTATTAGCATTAATATTTTTCTGTATTTTCTTCTTAGCTCTATCACTTGTGTAAGCAGGATTAGAAAATCCGCTTGCTTTACAATTAAGGCACAGCTTCTGCACAGATGCACAACGCTCAACAATTCAGTCGGTGCTGGGTACCCACTTCGCACAATTCACTCACCCTACAGCAGGAATGAGTCAGCCCAGCAGTAATGGGAGGATGCATTACAAAATCACAGAGCCAGGCAGCATCCAGCCTTTGCTGATGTCACAGCTTGTCACAGTTAATCCATCCACACAACCAACCCGCGTGGTACATGCGCAAAGAGAAGGATGGATATGAGTCTCTGTGACTTAGGAATAAACCGCTTCAAAAATGGAGAATGCATCAGCTGTTATTTACTGGAAATCACTGCCTCTTCTACAAGCCAGCCAAGAGGCTGTGCATTCAGCTGAATCTTCTTATTTTTCAAAAAATATAAAAATAGAATTGACTTTGATTTATACAGCATCTTAATAAGCATCTTTGCTCTTTGAAATCAGCTGTTATTTGAGCTTCACCTTGCAAAACAACTCACAGAATCCTTGCTGTGATCTGGCTGAAATTCACAGGCACAGAAGTGCAAGCAAACAGTGGATGTTTTCAAGCCGATGCTAATCACGGCCTATGATTTTCCATTTCTTACTCAGCCTGCTTTTGTGAGCATAGTCTCAGTTCTTTTTTCAGCAGAGAGCGTGCTGTGTGTGGGGGGAAGAGAGAGGCAGACAAAGCACCAACAGCTTCCTGTGCCGAGGTGAGTTAGCCTCGGAAAATATTGTTAGACTGTTGTTTCTCTTCTTCCCCCCACACCCCTCTTCTCCTTTAAAATAAATTCCAGATGTAAAAGGGGAAACAGGCAATAGAAGCAATTTAGGCAAAGGCATATGCTATTTAGCATCTGACCTCTCTAGACATGTGAACATAGACAATCAGATCACCTAGGCGTGGATAATCCAGTGTTTTGAGACTGTGTGATCCCTTGTTCAGGTTTGTTATGTTCACATTTATTTGCAAAGGGAACAATTAAATAGTAAGTGAAATAGCAGAAAATGCTTTTCAGCTGATTCTCCACTACAAATTTAAAGGCTTTGCAAATGACTGAAAGGTCCAGTCACTGTCTGTGAGCCGACTGCTAGAGGATACCTTTCTGATTGAGTTTGACATATGAAACTGATTTCCTTCTGCATAACACTTGGCTACAAGTAAAATGTTCCTTGTAGTTTGATACTGCCCTTGATGATGGAAATCCAAAAAATGTCACCTATAAGCAAAAGTTTTGAAATGAGGTGACAGAGAGACTAAATCCATAAGGAAGACTAAAGATGCAGAAGGAAGAGAAAACATGACCAAATGCTAAAACTAACTTACCTTAAGCACATAACTCCTTTTGGCACAGCCTGGGAAAGCTGTCACTGAACTTTTCTTCCCAAGCAGTGACAGAACAGTTCTCTGTATGCATCCAGCATTCTAATTCAAGTACACACAATAATACTGCACCTTCTGAAACGAGCCTCCATGGTACATATTTGACTAATTGTTTTCATTTCGGTTTCTCATGTTCACATATTTATTTGCTGTCTATGCTCCATCTATTATTTTGCCTGCTAGCTGTACAAGGAAATACAGTACAAAAGTATGTGACTCCAACTATATCACAGAATGCAGCTTATTTACTGTTGTGTAAATTGTAACATTGAGAGGGAATGATTGCCCTCCCTGCTGCCAAATATGCAACAAGAACCAAATTCCGCAATGCCTTCCTTAGTGTGCTCTTGCAAGCACTTTGGTTGCTCATGCACATACCACAACTGTACCCAAAATGTTGCATTAATGCACAATGTGCTACTTTTTTACCAAATAATTTTAACTTTATCCATCTCATATTCTCAAAACTTGTTTCAACTTGTCAAGATGTGTACTAAGGAGCATGTAATGGACAAACTAACAGTCTACGAAAAACATGGAGGTAAATACTGAAGGTGTGCAGATTTGCAGCTATATTTCTCAGCTGATGTACTTCTGCTATATCTAAGTTACAGATAGCACATGGTGTCTGATGAAGTCCCGCAGCTGCTGGATCTATTTGCACATCAGATGTAGTTTCAGGTGTGCCTTTCTGTATCAATCCTTGATTCGCCATGGGCAACTTTATATCTAATTTGAATATCACTTGTTTGTAAAATGATACTGAGTTTATTTTCTAACTTACAAGTGTTTAATAACTTCTGATGATGAAAAGGCACAATGAATATGCCTTCCATGTCTTGTTCTTAATCCTGAAGAAATTTTGTGATGAGTGGTTTCTGAGTACTTCAGAACTGAGAAACAACCACTATAAGCCAATCTGGAGAGAGGAGCTTTTTAAATGGCATGCCAGTCTCTGCTTTTCATCTCACATATAAAACATAATAAACCTATTAAGAAGGCAAAACTAGCCAGTTGCATTTACAGATGGTTTTCTATGAGATGTAAACCTTCAAGTCTCTACAAACTGAGGTCTGATAATTCTATTTTGAACCTAAGATTTGCATTACAATTTAGACTAGTGGTGGATTATTAAATATAGTAGTGATAGTTCTTACATTCCATGATCTTCATGTTCGTGTATTACCTTCTTTCTTTCATTCCTCCCCCATCCTAAAAAACTTCCACTAATATGAAAAATATCTCCCCTTTCAATATAAAGATACATTACATTCTGTGTTTATGAAACATGAAAATTTACTTCATAATGTAGTAAGAAATCATCTATTTTCTTTGCACACAGAAATGGGTTTTCAATATCCAGTTAAGATTACACAGAATTTCAAGGAATGGGTTAACAAGCTTCAGAATTCCAGAGACACTATCCTTGCTATATTAAATGTGCCTCTAAGATACACAAATATCAGCAGTAACATTCATCAATAAGCAGGCTTTGGTTCTACAGTTCTGGCTGGTTGGGGGTGAAACAACAGGCAGGTTTTTATAAAAGGCAGGAAAGCTCAAACATTTTACACTCAATTTCACTTGATGTATGTAAATTCTTCCTATATATAAGATTTATCAGCCCCCTTCATGACTCATTTTAATAAAAATCCTTTTTCAAAAAACAAATCTCAGTTAGTGACCACTGACAACTAAGCTAAGTGTAAGGACAGCTCTACACACTTCCTGCCCAAATCTCATTTAACACATTAAGCATATTTTTTCATCTAATTGAAGTAAGTATATAAAACCCCTGAAACTGTTAAAAAGACTGTAAAAAGCTACGTCAGGACTGCAATTCTATTTGAACTCCACACTCTGTAACCAGATCTATTAAAACAGAATAGCAGAGATGAGTAAGAAGTCAGAGGTTACCAGCTTCTGTAATGCAATGATTTAAAGTTTATACCTGTGATTACACTCTACAGGACAAAGATTTTTCCATGGCTAGTGCTTATCTCACTGTAAACATTATGAGAGTGATACCCAATTGGGAAGGCCCACATGCATATCATGATGCAATTTCTAATCTATTCTTATAGAAAGCTGCGATCCTGAGGTTCTGTGCTACTGGGTGCTGATACAAAAACTGTTGTGGAACTACTGCAGCTACTTTGTGCCTTTGGTAAGTGCTAATCCATTGGTTCTGTATTTGTAGTGGGAAATAGAAAGGGGCTTGGATGATGAATGACAGCCTTCCTCAATTTTGATTATACAAATCTGCATGGAATCTTGCAGATCCCAGTTTCTCCACAACAGGAACTACAGATTTTTTCATTTTAAAAAAAATCAATAACGTGACTCTCCACATATACACATCATCTTCAGCTGCACCAGGCACTTGGCACAGATAGAGAAGGAATGTGGGATGCAGTGCATAGTGAATTGGAAGGGAGTGGATGCTTACTTTCAGTGCACCCATCTTTCCTATTAAATTGCAACCAAGTGTGTGCTTTTTAGGCACATCACCTGGTCACTGTGATATAAAGGTAAATTACAGAGTAATTGAGGCTTGAGGGTATTTTAAATGCAGGCATTAGGCTTAAGAGTTTTTTAATTCACTGAATTTTTGAACTTCAAACACTTGCACAGAAGGAAGAACATAGCTATTACATTTGGACTATGTACTTTTGAAGATTTGATATTATACACTGTGGCCCAGTAAACAATACTTTTAACTACGATTCTGTGATTCTAAGACTAACCACCCATACGTGACTGATTTTACATTAATTTTTTTAATAGTTAGGTTATCAGATATGAATTGCACATATGAATGCCATGAATTTTTCTGAAATAATCGGAAAATCCTCAAGTAAATGTGTCAACTAAGTCAAATATATTTTATGTCCTTACATAATTTCTTTCATAAATACTTCTGTTCAATTCTGCTTTTAACATTTTACAGTTTTTAAACCAATTGAAACTGTGCATTTGTTCATAAAGATAAACAGTAAGTCACATGAAGGAAAATCATCTGTAAACTCAAAATTATTGGTCAGTTATTACTGTTCTTTTCTACCATAGTTCCTATTCTTAGAGATATGTGTTTCATTGTAGTACCTCTTTTGGCTATTTTGGCCAATTACCACTGTTTCACAACTCAGCAGCTGACAAGGAAAGATAGGACTTTTAGAATGGAGTCCTTTTTATTAGTGACAGTGGAATTCAACGAGGATGCCAGGCCCAGCTAACTCAGAATTATTGCTGGACTGAAACCTTGATGAACGACTTCATGTAACTGTGTATGAACTCTCATCTCCATAATCCACTAATGGACCTTCTGCTGTCAGTATTTTTGTATGTTAAGTAAAAGTTGTTCATCATAAACCACAGTTCTGTCAAAACTATGTAATTTTCAAAATTTCCACAGACAGAATGAGAGTTTGCTTCATTTTATCACATTTTTCCTGTGTGGAACTGTCTTGTCCAGAGATATTTAGTCTCACTAGTACCGTGCTGTACTAAAAAAATGTTCAAAATTATTACTTGAAGTTTCTCTCTCTTAGATTTCAAAAGGTGTTATTTTAGGCTAGTCTGAAGCAAAACAAAGTTGCAATGAACTTTATATGGAAGGGGTCAAGTGATAATGATACAACAATATCCTCCTTTCTCTTAGAAGCCTCATATTGGGAAATGTGCTGTTGGTGAGAAATGCAGAGAGGTCTCTCAAAAAATTTTTAAGTTAGGCAAACTCCAATTATTCTGCAAATTCCAAGATTGCAAATACCAGATTTTCCAAATACTGGACATGTTAAAAAGGAGAAAAAGCTTACTTAGATACTGAAGCAGATGGCATGTACATTTTAGGAGGTTGCTAGACAAGGTAACTCTTGGTTCTAAGAATTAGATAGTAAAACAGATGAAAGGATGAATTCGAAAGACTTGAGTTTCAGTCACGTTGTTTTTAATGAAGAAATACCACAAGACTTCTATTCTGTAGACCACAAGACCTAGAAACACACTATCTTTGTGACCAGTGTGCAAAAGTCATTATGCAGATAAGGTGTACTACTGTGTCCCCTTTTTTCTAAGAGGTACTTTAGCAAAGGGGAAAGGGATAGGAGTAGTTGACAAGGCCTTCCATAACAAAGAAGCAAGAAACAGGATTTTAGTAAGACTGAAATTACTTCTTTAGATTTTGGGTTAAGAACATCACAATTACTACCACCATGTCTAAGTTCCTGGCAGCAGCCAGTAGTTTTAAGAATCCACAACCAGTTTAACATCACAGAACTCAGATATGAGATGTTTCCCTTTCTAGTCCTTCCTCTCCTCAGTTTTGGCTTTTCATTTACATAATTTTTATGTTTCCTTCTTACTTCTAAAGAGCAGCAAACAACTTTTTGCACGGGGACAAAAGACTGTTGGAACCTGGCCCTCTCTAGTCAAGCTTGCGCGTCAGCAACACAGTCTTTTGTGGCCTTCCAACTCCCATCTCAGATTCTTACTGCATGTCTGTTCATCCTTGGCTGAGACACAGACACACATCCTCATCCCTTAACTTGTAGGCCAGCTGAATACAGTTCCTACGAGTCATGGCCTTGTGCCCAACCTGTTAATCTGCACTGATTAGTAACCATTAAACATTACCTATCACCTTTGTCAAGGGGAGGAGATGGAAGTTTATTTATCACTTGGATAAGTCTGCACATATACAAAGATCTAAGGTAACTGAGAGGGAACCTGGTCATTTATATATCTCACAAGAATGAAGCAGACTTTCAACAGAAGCCTATCTTTTTCCTGCTGACCTGCCCACATTATATTTGTAAACCAAAGTCTTTGGTTTACACAGAAGCAAAAAATGTTGTGATCTGTATGCCCTGATATGTTGAAACAGAACTCCGACCTCCAGCTCTCGCATCCTATGCACTGAGCAGAACGGGACTTATTCCTGTCTGCAAAGGACACAAATCTCAAGCAAGACTGAAGTTCTATTCATACACCTTGACCATGAAAAATCAAACGCTAATGCTCCACGAGGATGCATAAACCAGATCAAATCTCAGATGAGAAGTACCTTAAAAGGTCAGAGATGTGCTAGGCTGAACTCACCACAATTTTTGGATCAGTGCTAGTTAATTAATAATCTTACGTATTATTTAAACTCAACTCCTCAGCTAGTGCTACATATATATCCAGCTTTACAAAGTGATACAAGCAACAACACACAACCAAACAGCAAGCTCAAGATTCCATAACTACCCATTCTTACCTTAAGGAATATTTAGCTAATAATTATCCTTTATGCAAATAGAGCAATGTCTGGCTGAAGACTTCCATTCATTCCAACGTGCAAAAACAGAGCTGGTACATTCCTGCCAAAAAGCTATCCAGGTAAGAGATTTGTCTCCCTTCCTGTGCCTCTGAATTCAGGTTAATTTGCTCTTTGCCTCTTTTCAACGGTGCAAAACTGCCTCTTTTCACTTACTTTGCTCATGCTGTTGTTTTTTGGTTTATCATTATGTTGTTGTTCATAAATATTGCTTATAAGGTAGACATTGGGCCCAAGTTTGCAAAGCATACAGTCAGCAGTAAATGGTACAGCAATTATCTTTCCTGCAACCCTCATCCAAGAGTTAATCTATTTGTTTAGTTTTTATTTCTGTTTAAGAAAATGGCATATACTAGGCTATCTGTTTCTCAAAGCACTATATTGATATTGAAACTGAGAGCATTTTCTTAGTTCGTAAGTACAAAAGAGTGTTTCCAAAATATTGTTCTTATTGAATGTAGTAAACACAAGATGCCACAGAAAACAACAGGAAAAACAATGAGAATAAACCATCAATTTGGTTCTCTCCGTGACAGCTTAGTATGGTTAAACAACGTCCAGCAAAACCACAGGGCAGAAAACAGAGCTTAGTATTTAACTTTGCGAATGAAAAGGGTCTTGAAAAGCTACCTTGAAAGACTTTTTTTTTTTTAAATAACTGACTTTCACTTTGAAACATCTACTTTCCCAAAAGCAAGGAATTTGATTTTCAGGATTTTTTTTGAATCCACAGGAAATGCCTTTTTAGTGGTCATGTCATAGGACCCTCCAGAAGAATAATACTGTCTTGCCTTCAAGAGCATGTCAGTGGTTAGATCAGCATGTTCTGGAATCCTTGAACAAAACCTGTCTCTGCAGAACGAGTGAAACTACTTGATCATGTATTTGCATGTATGATCATTCCCAAATATGACCCTGATGGGCCAGCCTTAACAACAGGTGCTGGCTGACTGACTGGATGAGTTCCACCGTAGCCTGCTCATCAGCTCTGGGATGGTTACCTGTCAGTGGCTGTCACCTTACTCACTGGGATATGGAACTAAGAGTCCTAGGGAAAACAAGATTTGAATCACAGCTGCTAGTCAATGCAGGCATTTAACAAAGAACCCAATTTGCCTGGAAAACGCTAAACCAATTTACAGTTGAAAATAAGAATTGTGAATTGGAGATTTTAATTAGAAATACACAAATCTAAAAGACTCTCAGAATAAATCTCTCCTTACTATAGCAGTTTAATTTGTAGAGGACGTGATCTGGCTTTCCTGACTTGTGGAGACCACTAAGCTGGAATGCTATTTCCTCTTTCACGTTTGAGTTAGTGCAACACTGAAACTCAACACAAAAGTGCTTTGAAGCAACAATATTTTACCCCAATATAGTAAAAAAACTAACCAAGCCTATCAAGCTTCAAACGATTTTCCTAAGAGGCACTGCCATATTCTGTGCCTGTAGTCTGACAGCTTGCTAGGTCAGTGTATAAATAAATGGTTTTGGTTGCTGGCGCCTCGCTTAAGTCTGCTTCCAAGTATGTCTTAGTTCTAAAGATGAAAATACAATAGCTAATGCAAGACAGAGAGAAACATGATCTCACTTGTTCTGTTTTAGCACCTGATGACTTCTAAAACTTTTAGGTTATGTTGACACAGCTAACCATAGCAGAACAAAAGCAGATTAGTAAATCAAAACAGTAGGTGCCAA
Organism: Hylia prasina; assembly: GCA_013397195.1. NCBI lineage: Eukaryota > Metazoa > Chordata > Aves > Passeriformes > Sylviidae > Hylia > Hylia prasina. The sequence continues at coordinate 423,929 of VYXD01001806.1, read as the reverse complement.
AGCAGTACTGCCTTATATCATATGCAGCTCAGGCGAATTTATTTCAGACTAATCAGTTCTTACAAACTAAATGTACTCCCCACATCTGTTCAAATATGTCCAAAGCACCAATTGCTGGCTTAGGTTTTTATGCCACCATAAAGGGTCAAAGTGCACTGGGGCATAGTTTCTAGGTACCTTCCTCTGAAAAAAAAACGTGTTTGCAAGAATAACACACCCCAGGACATTGAATCTATGCACTGTGAGGCTAACCAAGGAGTTTTTTCAAAATTGTGTCATTGTTCAAAACCAGAACAGTAATGTAATCATAGCCATCACAGCCAAGAAAGATTTCTGTAAGACAGAAAAGATTTCTCATATGAAAGATGAGCAACATGAACCATTTAACTCAACATCTGTGTTTCCAATCAGATGTTTAACTAGACTCATGTCTCTCATGTTTTTCACTGAGTTATGCAACAAATAAATACAAACCCCACCCTAACCACATGAGTTTTTAGTGGATTTTTCATAGTTCAAACATGGAGGAAACTGCAAATATCACTTGGCTCAAACTGTTTAAATGGCTCTATTCTGACTTACACTTGAAATTGCTTTTTCAGCAAGTGAGCAATTATACTACAGAGCTGTGATACCATCTGAGTTCTCTCCTAAATAAAGCATTTAAAGCATCTCAGCATAGGGAGACAGGATCATCCACGCTACTTCCTCCTGGGCTTTCTAGTGATGCAGCTTCAGATTTTTTGTTGGACAATCAGGATGGGGAGGCAAAAGGATGAAAAAGAATAAAGTTTTGGGAGGTTGCGCTGTTTCACAAAGAACAACTCATCAATTCAGAATGGTTATACATGCAGCAGCAAAAACTGCCTGCCAAAGAATCTGCAAAGAGAAATCCCACATACTGAGATGAATGTTTCTTCCCCTGCAGAGATTTTGTCAGGTCACAGGCATGATAAAAAGATAGGAAGAAAGGTGGGACTAAGGCCAGTTGGAAAGTCAGCATTTTGTCTGGCTTGAATGGTTCTTTCCCTTGTTTCTCTTTTTCACAGAAGAAACTGAGCGAATGCACTTAACCTGAAAGAATGAGTAATTCAGACAAGGTTCTGCTTAACTGTTTTTGTTCATATGGTCAAGGGAAACTTTAAAAAACTTCACTGTGAAGATTCCAAAGATAAAAGTACAATTAAAAATAATCAAGACTACTTTCTGTTGCAATTATCTGAATGTTACACATATACATGAATGTGCACACAAGTAAACTTTCATTTGTTTTAAATAGTAGTTCCAATACTGAAGTCAAATGCAATGAACTAATAACATGTTGTATGCTAGGCACTGCTTCATTTGTGCGGCCCTGTTAAGAACAGCTCTTTCAGCAAATGATGACCTGAATAAAATGCAAACATTATGTTCTGTGGAGCGCTGGAGGAAGAAAGGGAGGAATAGTGGGTTTCCATTTGTTGGTGTGGCCTAAGCTGAAAATGGGGTCATTTGGTGAACCAGTGAAGGAATCCACCTCAGTGACTCCGCTAGGGCTCCTGCATACTGCTCAAGTATTACCACTTTGGAAGGATGGTGTTGTATCTCAATGCCAGCACCAGAAGGCTGGCGTCTTCTCACGTGCACAACAGCAGACAGATCTTCTCTCCTGCATTCTGTCTTTGGAAACTGCAAGAACAACGGCAGCTCCAAGCTCTGTTAGGCTGCATAAGTGTACAGGGGATAACACACGTGAGGTTCGGAACCCCATTTCCTTCAGATGAAGCAATGAGTTACAGGCATCATAGCCTGACAATCATTGGGTTACACTGCTGAAAAACAGGCTGCTGATAACAATGCCCCTTCCCTTATTTGGTGTGGCTTTACTGCATTCTAAAAGCAACAAGGAAATTTTAAACATTAACAGTTTCTGGATACCAATCTAGGTTGAGAGCTGACTGCTTACCAGCTACACTGCTCAACAGCATTCATTTGACAAGGAATCTGAAAGCATCTATAGCAAAATAAACAGTTAGAGGAAGGAAACCTTTATTTTCAGGAAAAAAAAGAATTGAAGAAAATTAATTCTGGTCAGCTTCAACACAGAAGATACATACTTTACTGTACGACATTTTTTTTGGGGGGGTGGGGGGATGATTGCTTGTTTTTTACAAAAAACTATTATTCTGGTTATGCGGTAAGGCAGTATAGCTAATACAGATATTACTACACTGTCATTCAAACACAAGATCTCTTAATAGATTTCCAAAGAAATTACGTTCCAATCATCTTATGTATTAAAAATCACTATTATCCCTCATGGAGCTGCACAAACAATACACGCATCTGAATTATTTTTTTTGTAAATACTAAATTACTTACACATAAATTGTGCGAGACTAGAGGCAGACACCAACTATGCAATTAAATATATGAGCCTACTGTACAGAAGCTGATGCAATCTTTTTTATGTAGCCTATAAAAAGCACTCATTGGATATTGAACTGCCCACTAGCCTACAAGTATGTAGAGCAAGGGCACAATAATTATTTCCTGCCTGGCAGAATTCCCTTGGCTCTAAGAAGTGAGTGGCATTTGAATAAGGACTTGCTGTCCTCATGCACAACAAGTCTCTCATTCTCCAAACTAGTTTAGGTAAGACAGAAGTATTGGGATTTCTGCCTTAAAAATTTTTATTTTTTCTTTATTTGTCTTTATTCTGTATTTGGTAAACTTTATTCATATGCTTTTAAGTACTTCATCTGGTGTTACAACTTACTTATCTTTTCTATCACCTTTGCCTTCTAACAAAGACTACATCCAACCTATTTTCCTGTCCAAGCAGATTTTGGCTAGCATAACTGTATAGCACATTAGGGTCTAAAGTAAACTCAGCATTGATAAAAAATAGGCATGGATCTTTACAAATAATTATATTAAATTACATTGTAATTAGTGTTCCTTTATGATGGAAATAAACCTTACTTACAAACACAAAGACATATATACGATGGAAGCTAAAAATGGGTTTATGTAATTCGGATGGATAAAACTCTACTGATTTTTTATTTAAACTACTATGCAGGTCCTTTTCAGTTTGGACAATCAGTCCACACATTTCTAACAAGAATCTCTACTCTGCCTTTTACCAAGTTATAAATTACCTATAACACCTGAACCTCCTGCTTTGGATTGTGGTTAAACTTTGCATAGCCTTAGAAATCATGCTGTATCACTTATCTCTATGCTGTATCATAACGCCTGGGAACTTGTTTAAAAGTTCTGCACTAGTTACAGATATATATCTTTTTATTATTTTCAATCTGGTGGCAAAATATAATTATTAAAATCTTGAAAACTATTTCTAAGCAGGATAGACAAAAGACTTTCTAATAAGCCACTCTCTGTTTGGACTGCTCCGGGTCAAATGCTTACAGGCCATCAATAATCTGTTCTGCTTTTCAATTATGTTTCCACTTGGACTCATTAATGCTTTTTCTAAATTCGGAATTCTACACCTTAACAGGCTGTTACCAAACATTAACAAATCAAAATGTTCTTCTTAACAACAAAAAAACCTCATGAAATTTACAGGGAATTCTGTCAGTAGCATCTAAACTGTGCATTAACTGTCAAACCATTAAAATTTACCAAGAGAATACTGTGCCAGTAAGTTTACTTCAAGTTTTATGAAACTGATGGGTAGAGTCTGTCTCTAAACACTGAAAGAGGAAAGAAACAGCTTTTACTTCTAAATGGAGACAAGCTTTGATACTATTGCAATGTCACCCGGCACCAAACAGCTCTGATGCAGAGATCCTGGCTGTTAATGATACTGGGCAAGGCTGAGCCTAGAGAAGGTCTGCTTTCTAAAAGCTCTGCATACTGTTGTATCAGCACCTACTATCTTCATCTAGATCAGAATGAGTTACTCCTTATCTCTCACTGCTCATATATGGGCATCCTCACCTGGAAGTCTCCTCTTTCTCTCTACTGCTAACCAGAAAAGATTTGCCCCTTTGCATACCCTGTTCTATGTTTTCCACCTGTGTGTTCCTGCTTTATTTTTTTAGCTATGTAAGTTAAGGCACTTACATGTTTTGCTTCTTAGTCATGTTCCCACCTACCTCAAAATTACTTATAAATGCACTAAACTAATTTAACTTGACAATTGAGTAAAAATGCAGAAGTCAAGTTTGGTGAAAACAGGTGTGTCCATTGAGGCAAGAGACATCAAAAGCATCCCCATCAGGGAAATACAAATAATTGCAGCCATCACATATTAGAAAACTATCAGGAGAACCACAGGAAACACTGCTATGTTTGTTCTGCTGTATGCATAATTATTTGTTATATCTCGTTACTGGGAGAACAAAGTTAGGTAACAATGGGTTTAAATCTGGAAATAATAATGTGTAGCACTCTTGCAACGTGGCAACATCATGATGCTTGGTCTGTACATTGTTGTTGTGGTGGTATCTGTGAGCAGATATTTATTATCAGAAGCTGCGCATCAAAACATTTTACAATTCAACAAGTTCATGTTATGTAGCAGCTACAAAGAGTCCATCAATGGTTTGTGTACATATCTTTTAGTCATTGTAAGACTAAACTGTTGCTCTCCACAAAACTCTGCTTTACAGGTCCTATCAGAAACATTTTTCTCCTCTGCATTGAGGACAACTGCAGTGGTAGATCTTTAGACCCCATGAGAGTTACTAATCAATGATTACAAGATGTACTCACTATACAGACACACTACAATCTACCTCAACAACACGTTTATTTCACACCATCAAGTGCGGCCTCTGGTCACAAAGACCTTCATGATAGAACATTTAGAATAGACAATGGAAATCTCTGTCACACAAAAAAATGACTATTTTAACCCCATTTTCCTGTATTAGAAGGAACTGGATTCAACTGAAAGTACTCTTTAAAGTGTATCAGAAAGGATACAGATTCATGATACAGAAAAGGATCAGATTTATTTCTTAGCCTTATGCGTCACTGGAGCCCTGTGAATGTCTTCTTGTTGGGATGATGCTTCCTTAAAAGCAAAATCAGGTGACAAACTTTTAGTGTTAAGCAACTGTGCTTAAAAAAAACTTCCATGAATTGCAACCTGACAAAAGTTTTCTTCACTTTGCAGGAACACATAAATGAAGTAAACACTGGGAAAATGGAAAGACAACTTGAGGCTACCAGAATGGAACACAACACCTCATCCTGCTTTCTCATGGAAAGAAAGACTCATGTCAAGATTAACAGGAAAGAAGTCATGCTAGCTAAGCTGAGAAAGAGCTGCTCTTGCACACCACAGAAGCTGAAGCACTTTCTTATGGACTTCTTTCCCGTTTTACGATGGCTTCCCAAGTACCGAATCAAAGAGTACATTTGGGGGGATGTTATGTCTGGGTTAGTGATTGGGATCATTTTGGTGCCTCAAGCAATTGCATACTCACTACTGGCAGGTCTGAAGCCCATTTACAGCCTTTACACATCATTCTTTGCCAACATCATCTATTTCTTAATGGGCACATCCCGTCACGTCTCAGTTGGCATTTTCAGCTTGATAAGCTTAATGGTGGGACAAGTTGTGGACCGAGAACTTCTCTTGGCTGGGTTTGACTTGAATGATGATGTCCCACCAGCCTCGGGTGATGGCTCTCTGCAGAATGACAATCTGTCCAACACAACTGCCTTCAACCTTACCATTATGGGGATAAATGCCGAGTGTGGGAAAGAGTGCTACGCTATCGGCATTGCTACAGCCTTGACATTCATGGCTGGAGTGTATCAGGTAAGTGGTTGCTGACATCCAGAGGCAAGGCATGAAGTTCCTAAAGCTTTTTTGGCTTGACTGTCTTTCAATGAGATACATCATCAGTTCATTTGAATGTACTGAATGTTGAATGTTTTCTCCAGGAAGCCTAACTGTAGGTGACTCAGAGACAGCATGAGGCAGACAGTTTTCTTAGTTGCTAGCAAACACAGGTAAAACAGGAGTCTTCTGAAAGACCATTAACATTGTTTTGATATTCTTCTGCTTTTTGGCCTTGTTGCTTTCACGGGACAATGAGGCCCAATACAGATGTAGGAAAATTCCTAGGTAGTTGTGTACTTAACAACAAAGAAAAAACTCTCTTTCCCACACATTTTAATAGAGGTGTACACCTACTTGACTACTTCTACGGGTTCAGAATGTGCAGCTCAGTGTTCTGCTAGGGGGTGCTATGCTTTACCAAACTGCTATCCAAAAGATAATTCAAAGAAAGGACAAGAGGAAAAATAGACTGACTAGCATACTTTTCAGACAATGGCTGTGCTGGACTCCTTCACACCTGTCAACTTGACACTTGCTGCCATCACAAGGATATCACGACAGCACAGAAGGAAGCATCATGAACATACTTATATATTAACTCTATGTGTACATATATATATATGAATGCAAAAAGAGCTAGCTATCTTCCTGATGTAGTAAGAAATTTCAGGTCACATGTACGAACAAAAAAATGCCCTTGTGAAGTTGTACTTTCCAAAGCCTTCTAAGGAAGGGAAATCAACTAGTTAAGGACAGAATCGTGGAATTTGTCAGCTGTTCTGCCACTTCTGATCTTAGGCATGCCACAAAGGCAATCTCCACTCCATTCTCCCTGTTGTCCAAAGGGCTAAAATTAAAAGCTGCTTATTACAAAAGCTAACGTAGGGATCTTATTTGTTGTCATTCAAGTTTTGTTTACAAAGAAAAGACCATACATTTTAACTTCATTCACTTTAAGACAGAAAAAAAAAGAAAATTGACTTTGGTATAACAGAAGTATTTTGGACTGTTCTTTTGCATGTGGAATAAAAATTAGGCAAGTCACTTCAGTGGAGTCACTTCAGAAAAATGTTTGATTCATCACCCTGTCTTAAACTCCTCTTTCACCTCTTGGGTTTGTAGCATTCCACAACAGAGAAAGGAATCACATTTTAAAAGCAGACTGGAAACAAAAAAGGGTAACTCCTGTTTCAAGACTGAAACAGCCAAGAACAGTCAAGCCATTGGCCTCCAGCTAGCTCTCCCCCATCCGTACCTACTCATTTGCAGCAATGGTTACAGCTCAGAGTTTGTTTTTTTTTTTTTCTTCTTCTGTTTCTTCCAGGTTCTAATGGGGATCTTCCGTCTGGGTTTCGTATCTATGTACCTATCTGAGTCCGTACTAGATGGCTTTGCAACTGGTGCTTCCTTAACCATTTTAACAGCTCAAGTGAAGTATCTGATTGGAATAAAAATTCCACGTAGTCAAGGACATGGGATGCTTGTTATTACTTGGATTAACATTTTCCGGAACATTTCTCAGGCTAACCTTTGTGATGTCATCACAAGTGCCATTTGTATCATGGTGCTGGTCACTGCTAAGGAACTCGGAGATCGGTATAAGCACAAACTGAAATTTCCTCTTCCCACAGAGCTGGTAGTTATTGTTGTGGCAACATTGGTGTCACACTATGGTAAGTTAAATGAAGTATATGCATCTAGTGTTTCTGGAGCTATTCCAACAGGATTTATCCCTCCAAAGGCACCAGAGTTCAACTTAATGCTCCGAGTTGCTCTAGATGCTTTGCCGCTTGCCATAGTCAGTTTTGTCTTCACTGTATCCCTTTCCGAAATGTTTGCAAAGAAGTACGCTTACACCATCCGAGCCAATCAGGAAATGTTTGCTGTGGGGTTCTGCAACATCATTCCTTCTTTCTTCCACTCTTTTGCAACCAGTGCAGCTCTAGCAAAAACACTTGTCAAAACATCTACAGGCTGCCAGACTCAAATCTCTGGAGTAATTAGTGCAATGGTGGTTTTGATGGTGCTGCTCTTCCTGGCACCTCTCTTCTACTCCTTGCAGAAGTGTGTCCTGGCTTGTATTATCATTGTCAGCCTTCGGGGAGCCCTGAGGAAGTTCCGAGATGTGCCAGCTCGGTACCATGTGAATAAGGGGGACACACTTGTTTGGGTAGTTACTATGTCTGCCTCTGCCTTGGTCAGCACAGAAATAGGGCTCTTGGTTGGCATTGTTTTCTCCATGTTATGTATCGTTGTTCGAACCCAGCGGCCACGGACAGCCCTGCTTGGTCAGATCAAAGACACAAGCTTTTATGAGGATGACTTAGAATATGAAAATCTCTCTACTGTTCCAAGGGTCAAAATATTTCGGTTTGAGGCCCCACTTTACTATGCAAATAGAAACTACTTCCTAAAGTCTCTGTACAGACTGACCAATTTAGATCCTAACCTAGAAGCTGCTAGGAGGAAGAAATACAAGAAGAAGGAAAAGCAGCATCTGAAAAAGGGAAATCACAGAACTGCTAATGGACTGGGCATTGGAGAAACCACTTTGGAACTAGTTCCTAAGCAAATTGATTTCCAAGCTCTTGTTGTAGATTGCTCTTCCATCTCATTTTTGGACACCACTGGAGTTAATACTTTAAAGGAAATCCTGAAAGACTACAAGAATTTGAACATTTCTGTTCTCCTGGCTTGCTGCAATCCCTCAGTGATAGACTCTCTGAAAAGAGGTGGTTACTTTGGAAAGGATTTTGGATGTATGCAGGAAATGCTATTCTACAGTATACATAATGCTGTGCTGTTTGCTAAAGACCAAAAGCTTCCAGCAGATTGCTCAGTTTAACCCTGTGTCTTCCCTGATGATTCACTACGACATGACAGATGGAGAGGGGTAGTTTGCAACAAGTAAATTATTGGAACACAGTGTTGGCTGTGCAAAGCCATTCCCCCCAGACAGTTCCACTTTATGTAATATGCCACATAGAACAGCCACTAGGGAGGCAGTCCAGGACAAGCATGGAAAGGTTAGACTACCACCTTCACTTTAAAATGCAGGCAAAGGCACTTTGGGATTGACTTGTCCATCATACCGTGATCATTTGTGACCCAACATGGATGTCAGGAGACTGTTGTGGTGGAAGGCCTGCCCAGTGTTGCTCTCCCAGTGATTTAATGGCTGGTTTGTATTAAGAAGGCTAATCCACTTCCACAAAAATGCAATCAATGTGGCATTCTGGACACATAATGGTTTAAACTGTGGCTTGCAAGGCCCTGCCCCTCCCAGTCATTCTAGGTGTACATCTAAACAACTCCCCACTGTTTGCAAAAAAATAAAATGTATAAAATATTGTGGAATGTAGAATATCTCCCCTCCTTGATCACACAAGCTTAACAGCATAACCTGTCACAGAAGAAACTATGATCCATCACAGGTTCCTCTCAAAATCACCATTTCCAAAAATTGGTGGCTTTGGAGTCACAGGAGTCATCTGTTTTACTGGATTAAATCTGCTGTAATTAGTTATTGAAGGTTGTGATACCCCTAGTCACGCTACAAGAAATACAACTCTGATGCACAATTTTGTAACTAGTAGAAGGATAAACAGGATTAAGAAAAATGAATGGCTTCAACTGGCAGCTACTCAGCTAGTTGTACCATTCTGTAAAATAAGTTGCCTCTGGTGGGCAACTCTAATTCAGGGATACATAAGGACCACCAAACATAAAACCTCAGAGCTGTGATGCAGCACATCAATAACTTCCTACAAAAACCTGCCCGGGGTTCAAAGAAAAACAGGAGAAAATAAGGGTAGGGTAGGAAGGTAAATCTGTGAGTTCTCTTGAAGGGGATTGATGGATCAGTGAGAACTGCCTGGCTGGTCTTGTCTGATGCAATGCTAATGAAGTACTACAAGTAACATGCATGGGTCAAGTAAATGGAGCAATGCTTTGTAACTTATGTATCCCCCTATGCTGAAAAACTTTCATCACTCTACCTACTACAGATGTTGTTGGAGGTTCTGTTTGGCATTTGGCCTTTTTTTCCTATCATATTAATCTTTGATTTGAGGTCTACTAGACCATGTTTTATGGGGCTGGTTACTTTCTATAATAATTGCATTTACTGCTGTTCATTATGCTTTATGTTGTAAGTTGTATATGCACGTTCTCTATTCACAAATAAGAATAGACTTGGATTTTGATTTATAACACAGTATTCAGTGTTCTGGCCCAGGGCATGGGCTGAATATTCTGTTTCATACTCAAGTCTATAATTACCTGCATAGAAGGTAAGACAGCTGTGCTCAATCTCTCCTTTTTCATGTCAGGTTCACAGATCACCAAGCACAGAAGGAAGTTCTATCACAGCTATGCCTCTCACAACTAACAGACTCTAGAAACAGATTCCATATATGCAGAAGCCATTTCTTTGCTGTTCCATTTAAAAAAGAAGTCAACACATCACATGACTTGCTCATTTCAACTTTTTAGGTCACTGAATGAAAGAACAGTCAAACTGAGGTTCTCCAGGTCTCCCAGAGCCTGTCTGGCTGTCAGAAACAAGTATTTTCTTTAGAGGAAAAGTAGTGCACTTCCAAATGACCAAAAATATCTCCACAGGGTCTACGACTAGAACAGTATTAGGTTATTCAATGCTGACATTTTCACACGCTCATTACAAAAGAAGCCTATCAGCTGCACACTGTTAGTACTGCTAAAGCAGCAAAATCTGACAGAAACATCTGACACAGAGAGTCAACAATTGGCCACTAGCAGCATTTTCCTGTCATAAAACAACCCACATTATTATTTAAATTGCTGACTTGGTATGATTAGCTTCTTTCTGTTCTAAAAGGAAGTGAGCAAGGCCTTGTTTTGTACCTGCTTTTGCTTGTAACCATTCTTTGATCAGGGAACACCTCTTTTAAGGTCCAGTTTGGGCCTAACAAGGCAAATGGGTTTATAGGAGTTACTACCAGACAATAAGAATATAGGCCACTGTGCTAAAGCAATCTGTCATCGGAAGTCAAATAAAACATCCTACCAAACTACACTTTTTTATGCTTTATGGATCCAACCAATACAGAACACAAAGAAAAAAAATGCAAAGATACCCTTAACCCTGTATTAATCTCATTTTAAAAGACAAATAAAAAGAAATTCCAATGGAAGGTGTATCCTAGCAAGAGTCTCTGGAGAATAATGAACAGGATAAGAAAGTAAGAGTTGAAAGTCTCTTTTTCACCATATTTATTTTAGAGTGTGGTACCAAAGGATACCTAAGAAAAGCAACTTGACTACACATAAGAGAGAAGGTAAACTTTAGAACTTATACTATGAAGAAAGAAACTATTGGCCAGAAGAAACTGTGAAAAGAATTTCCTGTTTTGGTTTTACTGGCAGAGCTGGCTCACAATCAACTGTGTTGGACATTGTCAAACACAGCCTGGAAACAGCTTCAGTGCCATGATGTAGGGATGCTAGCAGACTGTGAATTATTTCTAAGGAATATGTGAAAGTTAACTAAAAAAGCAAGCCTTTTTCTGGTACATCTATGTTTGCTATACTGAGTTAAACTAAGATTAAAGATATGAAGATTGAAAATTAACAGAAAATGCTGATTTTCTGCTCTCCTAATCTACCAGAAATTAGCTGTAGTGTCTTGGAGAGGAGCTGGGGATAGGCGTGTAACTCCAACTATGTTAATACTAATATTGAAATAAAAACCATTATATGCCTTTTAAGAAATGTTATATGCTTCATGTAGGTTGACTATACTTTTGCTCACTGTGCTGCCTTGTGATTTACCATGTACCATGTATCCAAGAAATTTTAGTACTGCTACATAAGAATGGGAAACAATTCTTGACTTGTGGACTGCGTGTGTCCCTTGGAACTGGGCAAAGACCCGGAGTCTTCAGCTCAGTGTGTCCTGTCTTGTTGACTAGTGAAGCATGGCCAGAATGTGCGGTCTAAGCGTCAAAAAATAGCTCTATTTACTGGCACTGGTAACCAACAATCTGGGAAGTGTCCAGCCCATGAAAGACACCCTGGATTTCCCCACTATCATGAATATTCCTGTGTCACAAGACCAAGACCGAGAGACAAATGTGTGCTATTGGTTGGAAAATAAAACTAGGAGTTCTTGGAAAACAGTTTGCCTTGTGATATCCTTTCACAGGTGGGGAAATAATGGGCTAACTTGGAATAAAGACAAAGATGAAGAGAGGGACTTCCTGTACTAGAATAAGTTAAAATAAAGGAATGCACTTGGTATTGGGGGATTAGAAAACATAAGAAAGACCATTACAGAAGTGAGAAGGGGAAGGTGGCAGTCTTTTATTTGAGCATATCTGTGTCTTGGCAGAAACATTTATGGCACCTTTTCTACAGATGGCGGCAACTGAGAAAAAAAGAAAAGCCTCTGTTTGTTAGACTTCCACAGAGGTCCTCTGTTTTTTCTAAGTCCTCTTCTTCAGTCAAGTGCCCATCTCCACATTCCAAGAAGTGTTCTCTACTCATCAATCCCATTACATAACACAGTTCTGCACTCAGATGGTAACACTCAAAGCCTCTTTACATCTTTCTGGAAATGACTGGTTCAGGAAGAGATTTACAAAGGCACAAAATTAAGCATCAGCACTGAACTTCCCTGTGCGTCTTGGTTTTTTCAGTCCTAATGTCTGTCTGCTGGCTCCACGCTTCTTCCCCTTCCAAAACTGCTGACACTTAGTCCACTGGTTGTCCTCCCACAACTTAAAGAGCCTTCTCATCCTCGACAAATGCACATTTTAGCTTGGTTCTAAACAGTAGGAGCTTCTAATTTCTACATGTCAAAGATGGGCTAAAGATTGAGGCTAGTAGGTTAGAATCCTCCTACCTTTGAGACAAAACCGCCTTTTCAGGGCCTTCTTGACTGATTGCTGTTTCCACAGTCCTAGAATTTTGATTGTGTCAAGGATTGTATCCCACTTTTTTAAAAAGACTCAGTGGCTCAGTCCCCACAAAGGCTGAGCAGAATCCATGTCAGATGCATTCCTCTCCCTCAGTCATGTGGAAAGCCCAATTCAACACAATGGTACAGCTAGGATAGGCTGCCAGAGGGGATTCTGGGCTCCAAGTGTAGATCTGGTCACTTTATTTCCAAAGGTACTCATTGCTTTTCCTAAGTGAATTGGTTACAGAAACCCAAAAGACCCAATCCATCTCCCAGGAAGAATCTCTATGACAGGGACTCAGAAGCAGTGAGCGGTGACAGTTGTCCTTGACACTAGTTCACTCCAAGAGGACGTATTCCACAGACACACAGACCAAAAGATGTTTAGTGAAAACTTCCACAGGGAAACATGAGAACAAGGAGCTCTGTTACCTGCTATACTCATGAATGGACTAACAAACAGAGGCCACCCTGGGGTACTGATGCAATTACCTGTCTGCAGTTACCTGTGTGCAGGACTTATGACCACCTTCCTAAAAAACTGACATACATAAGCACACCTTAATATCGAGGAAGAAAAATTCTGTTCCTAATGCACACTTGGAAACTCCCTACTCCTCTGCTCACACTCCATTTTAGAGTCTGAGCTCTCCTTCCCTGTTGCTTCCCCACAGTGGTAAATTCACACTGTTCTGTGTCAGGGACAGTAGATGCAACAATGCTGTGGATTGTTAATATGCTATGTTAATATGCTCAGCTCAGCAAGAGTTCTGAGCCAGGCAGAACTTTTAAGAGCTATTACAATTTTTCATGGGGTTTTTATATGGTTTATCTTTCTCCATATACCACCTGCTCCTGCTCTAGGCATCTGGCTATTTGGCTGCTCCCACTGGGCATATTGATATGAGTATGTTCAAGCTGAATTAAAAGAGATTTGAAAGGCAATGAATTCCAAGTGCTCTCCTAAAGCCTGAGATGTATTTCCCTAAAACTAAAAATGTTGTTTTGTATATGAAACCTTTTGGAACAGGGTATTAACTAGTATTACCTGAATCCACCCTGTTTTAATTCTCACTACCTGTCAATTAATGCAGTGCACAGGTGGCTTCAGCAGGCAACTCCTGATGTAGGCAGAAGGACTAGTGGGAGCTTTCATTTGGACCTCTCAGTAAGTCAGGCTTTTTTGGGACTTTTTTGCTGTATCACACCTCCTACATTAAAAAGTAAGCTATCTTTCTAGTCCCTCAGCTTCTCAGTAGAAACTGTCTCTTCCTTCATCTCTTAAACTCCAGAACGATTCCCATCTGCTGGAAGATGACTTCCACAGAAGCAAAGATATGCCCAGCTTGCAATTCAGCTAAGATAAATATCGAAGTGAGCACCTGTTGGACCCTTTAATGTGTCACATTTTCCTACACTTCGACTTGAGGTGTTTGCTTACCTAAGAGCAACTAATTCCAGCAACCAGTGAATCCGAACTTGTTCAATGCCGCCATGTGGAACAGAAGAAATGTAGGCAAGGTTCAGCTCTTGGTCTTTGCTCAGGTCAAACAGGTCAGCACGGCTGTGAGGTAAAGGAGGGCTTCAGGAAAAGATGGACAGAAAAGAAACACATGGAAATATTAAATAACTGGGCATGCAGAGATTCCAGTGCTACACCCCCTACACCACCGGCATGCTCCTGCTTGGCATGAGGAGCGATGCCTAACATGAGACAAAAGTGAAACAGAATTGCAGGTTATTTGGGGCCAACTGGCTATACTTGTTGTTTGGCAATGTAGAATACCACCTGGGTGCATCCCAGCACCATGCTCAAAGGAAAACCCTGCCAGTAGTAGCTGGTGCACAGACAGCAACCTCAGGCAACCGTGGCCAGAAGAAACCATATAGGGACAGTTGCCTTGTCTCTGAGTAACTAATCACAAAGGAGCTCACTGTCTTTTAGACTTTAGAGTGGAAGTCAGACCTGCTGACATCTTCAGTAAGAAAAATATGGGCTTGACCTTCCTGCTGAAGTTCACGCAATGACACCAATTCTTTGTCTGATGTGGACTCCAGCACACTTTTTAGAAGCAGAATTAGCCGCTCAGAGCCTTCACATTCTTCAGCCATGTTCACCTAACCCTTAAGCAAATCAACAAACATATCAACTGACTTTGATGTCTACTTATTCCACTGAAATTAACATTACACTGCGGCAAATTTCTGTTGTTCCTACCTTCACAGATAAATACTGCAAGATGGAGATCTCAACCCCACCCTTCACAAGTCAGCAACTTAGAATGCTGCATGGTTCACTGGGTCTGGGCATCCTTAGGGACTTTGATTAAGCCCCCTCATAATGTGCACATTCTTAATAAAGCATTTGTACGACAAGAAGGATAAACTACACGCTATATGCAAACTGTTTAAGTCAAAAACTGTTCTAGTCTACGTCTTGCCTGTTGTGGTCTGTCTCCTATGGAGTCAACCAGACTTCTGCTGACTGTAACTCAGCTGGGAAGAGTCATTTATGTTATCCTTGCCTACTCTGCACCCATCCATATAATCATCCCGCCACCAAGGGCCCTACCAAATTAATCTGCTCCTGTATAACCATCTGTGTACAAAGGGAGAAACCCCTGACTCCAATGGACAAGAACTTGACCTAACTAAGATACTGCTTATCTATTACCCCATCTCCTGCATCCTTACCTGAAAGTCCCAGTCTTTACACAAACCACAGCCATTTATAATGCTTATTACAAATCAGCCAGTATATGTGAGCCCTTCTCGGCAGTTTCACCAGCATACAAGGCATTTAAAAAACATCTCCCTAAGATAGCTTCAAGTCACACCAGTGATACTGAGAAATTATCAGCTCCACTCTTACTAAAATGTATCAACCATTTGGGTCTTTTTAATTGTTCCAATAAATAAAGACAATGTTAATGATCAGATTCTGACAGGGTGCTTTACTACTACTCTGAAATTCAAACTGGCTTCCATTCAATGGTGGCAAAGATAATTATTTTTGCATAGTCCACATTGAATAAACACTCTGAAATTCACACCCTTAGGGAGAAACCTTGCGGAAACCGTGATGGGATACAACAGAAAGCTGGCAGAACAGTGGCTTCTGTTAGTGGTGCTATCAGTATCTATATTTTCCTGTTCTGAGTGCAAAGGGCCCATCCAAGAAAACTCCAAGCCTTGCTTCCAGGTTTTCTCAGCTGCTGATCCACAGCTGGGCACTTGCCCAGAAAAGAAGCTTTAGCAGCTGGAACTCAGTTGTGCCACTGCATAAGCTTTCAAGGGATTTTCAGAAATATAAGTGTAGGCCAGGTGTTATAAAATAATAACTGCTGACCCACAGATAGCCTCTGCCTCTGTTACTGCTCCTCTGTCTTCTCTTTACACGTCTTCCATGTTTGCAGCTTCCCAAAGTTTTTTATGTAATTAAAACCATGAGTGTTTAATAGGCTGCAGTTCAAATGGGCTAAACATACTATTTTAAGGCAGATTTTCATTAGTTTCCTAATGTTACAAGAAAATTTTAAAACAAAACATAAGAAACAATGAAAGAAAAAAAATCCTGAAAGCCCCAACATTTCTCTTCATCAGAACGTATTTTAGGTCCTGTTCTGTTCCCCCCCACCAGCTCCCCATGGAAAACTACAGAAAACTAAAAGAAAAATCTTTCAAGTTTTTTTAGAGGATCTTTATGCATTATACAAAAAAAGTGCACGAATTCCTTTTCTACGGCATATGCTCATTACATCCCTATTGCAACCCCTTTTCATATAAGCGTTATTTAACCCACTGTATGCCTAAGTGACAGAGATCACGATCACTTTAGAGTAAGATACAAAAATGGCAGTGGAATATCCCATCTCTTGCTTTCATGCCTGCTAGAAGCTTCTAATAGTCTCACAAAACTTAAAGGCTGTTCCAGCCCCAGTTAGCTGAGCAAGACCAGGCATTCTCCGAGAAGCAAAGCACAAACAGAATAAAGGGATTTCTGCATGTTCACCTCCTTCCCCCTTAACGTGGGTCAACTTGACCCACTGGCTGCATCCGGTGGTGCATCTGGAAAACGTCTGTCAAGAGAAAAAAACTCCTAGAACTATCGGTCTTTTGTTTGGTAGTACTAGAACTATCAGAAGTTTTTCCTGGGGCCCTTTAGGGGCCTTGGCAACGGAAACACTGAAAAGTAAAGAGAGATGAATTCTGAGTATCAACATATGTACTGTGCTGGTGAAGCATATGGAATTTACATGTTCGACAGGCCAAGAACGCAAGTCAGAGAAGGGAAAGAAATGTCGATTGAGCCTATTTTTTTGCCAATTCACATTAACTGGCCACATCCCACATCCCGCCCTACACTGTGGCGCTGGTCCAGCACCAGGCTAAGCAGCAAGGGGCAGCAAAGGGCAACAAGGGCCCTCTGATCCCACAGCAGCAAGCCCGGGAGAGCCCCGGTTCCTCCTGGAAGGCAACGTCCCCACGCCCGGGGACCGAGAGGGCGGGACGCAGCCGAGTCGAGGGCCGAAGAGCCTCTGCCCAGCGGCTCGGGGCCCGGAGCCGGGCGGTGCGCGCTTACCAGAAGCCAGTGCTCCTCCAAAAGTGCTGCAGGGGCCGCTCGGCTCCCCGGGCATCCACGTACACCTCGTACGCCGCGGAGCCCGCGCCCAGCGGCA
>VYXD01001806.1:349211-406455 GCA_013397195.1 Hylia prasina | reverse complement strand
CAGCGTGGGCAGCAGAGCGAGGGAGGAGGGGATTCTGCCCCTCTGCTCCCATCTCGTTGGACTCCTCCTGGAACCCTGCATCCGGCTCTGGGATCCACAACAGGAAGGACGTGGACTTGTTGGAACAAGTCCAGAAAAGGGCCGTGAAGTTTACGTTATAAATAAAAACCAATTAAACCGACTTTAATAATTGAGAAAATGAATTTTTATTGAATGACCAAGATACAGTCATCAATTTCCCCAATAAAATCACAGCGCCGAGCCCAGAAGTCGGCACCGAGTGAACCCGGGACTGCCCCTCTCTCTCTGACAGCGTGTCCCTGTGAGTCCACCCCGTTGTCCATATTCAGTCTGGTTTTATACATTTTTTTTGGCCCCGGGCAGAGATTCCTCTTTTCCTTTTGGATTAATTTCATTCATGGTGGTGCCTTTCTCCGCTCCGAGGTGGACAGTGTCGCTTCCTGGGCAGAGGATGCATAGTGAAGAGCTCCCCAATACTCTGGCCATCGTGATGTTGATTCTGGTTGTCCTGGTATTGATTTTGGCCGTCTGGGTGTTGAAGCTGTTCCGGGAGTGAAAGGGTTTCCCGGAATCCCGGTCTCAGGGGGGGATTTTCCCAGGTGTGCCACGGATGGGCCATCTCCCGTCCCGGCCACGGTTCTTCTCACGCTAATGCAGTGTCGGTGGGGCCCGGTATAACATTGTGGAGATACAGTTGGGAATGCTGTCCCTTCATATGTTAATGAGTCCACATTCCGTAGCGGCTGGGCAGGGGGTGCTGTAGCCCCTGCCTGTCGCTGAGGTTTCAGCTGTCAAATCTTAGTTTTATACACATATATTTTATATTGGCACGAATTACTAAGTTTTATCTATAACATTTATAAGGGGACTGAAGAACCCTACAAAAACAGGCTAAGAAAGTCGAGGCTGTTCACTCTTACAGAATAAATTATAAAAACTGAAAAAGGAGAAGTGTAGCTTAGTAATTGGGAAGAAGTTTTTTACTGTGGAGGTGGTGAGATGCTGGAACAGGTTCCCCAGTGAGGTTGTCGATGCCCCTGGCTCTGTTCATAGCCAGGCTGGACAAGGTCTTGAGCAATTCCAGTCTAGTGGGATTTGTCCCTGCCCGTGGCAAGGGGCTGTTGGGACTAGATGATCCTCAAGGGCCCTTTCAACCCTTAACATTCTGCGATTCCATGATTCCGTGAAGAGCTTTAAATGTGCTTTATCCCACGCAGCCTGGAGCTTGATTCTCTAAATGCTTGTTTGTTACCGTGTATACCTGAGGCGTTGGTTTTCCATGGGGTGTGATTCTTGTCTTCAGGATCATTCTCATTTACCTATTGTTGTGCCTTCAGGAATCTTGTCAAGCCTTCCAGAAGGGAAATCCAGTTCGATGCTGCTAACTGCACCCTGAGCTGGGACAAAAGCTGCCTTTGGGTGAGTGCTGCTGCCTGGGCTTCGGTGAGGGCTGATGGCATTTTGCCACTTGGAGAGGGTAATCTATGAGAGAAGGACCTTACACCCACTTAAGTTAGCTCTTTTGTTACTTTTCCTTCAGAGGGATAGATTGGAGGAGATGAACACCTGACTACCAAACACCATACTGTGATTTTTTTTGCTTATTAACACCCATGCTCCACCTCTCTGTCTCTAAGTGGGGAAGGTTCATTGTAGCACCAGCACAAGATGCCAGCAATTCCAGCACCTAACTGTGGTGGACTTGGAAACTATCCCTTGCAGAGGAGCCAGCAGCTCAGTCCCCAGTCAAAGACTTGGCCACAAATTTCAGCAAAAAGTTGTTTTCAAGGGAGAATTCCCTTGAACCCCATAGGTTCTACCACGACCATTCCTACTGACGTCAGGAAGGCTTGAGCCTTGGAGATCAAGCTGACTTTTCCTCAGAGACTGCTAAAACAGAAGTGTTGCATTCAGCTTGGCTGACTTCAAAGTCCAGTCTGGAAGACAAGGTGTCAAACCAATATTTTGCTCGTTTTGGCCAGGAAATTTTGCTGTCCTCAGGCATGTTGTAGAAAGTCCTGAAACACCACAGAGCCATGGATGTAAAATGGTGCTCTGTTGTCATTTTAGAGAAATCTCTCTCAGAGCTCCAGGAAAATCTTGTCCCTGGCAGTCTGAGAAGAACATGACTTCCAGAGCATTTTCAGGAGGGTCCTTCTCAGAGATTGGGGTGGGGGCTAAACAGAAAGTCAGAACAGAACAGAAGGTTGTTTTCTACAACTTACCCGAAGGCATGGACAAGTGCTACATGTAGCACACAGGCCATACCAGGCGTGAACTTGGGAGACAGAAGAGAAGTCAAAACTCTCCTGCTAGAGGAGACACTCAGCAAAAGGCTCTATCATCTACAGGTTTCTCTTCCATGTCTAACAAAGCAGCTAACAAGATTTTTTAAGGTACTTCTGACGAGCTGCAGTTGCCCGCAGGAAATCTTTTCTGCTCATCACAGCTGCTCTGGTGCCTCCTGCTAGAGAAGGAAAACCCATCAGTCATCTGTACCCTGTGAAGGAGCCCAGTATACCTCCGTTCCTAAAACATCTGAGGGCTGCTGCAGGGAGAGTAGCTGGGAGCATATGGCTTGCATTTTCCCAATCAAGATAGTCAACTGGATCAACATGTTCTGGCAACATTTGCAGGTCAGACGCCAAGCTACACTTGTGAAACTCAGTTGTCTGCTCTGCAGTCCTCCCAATCCTCTTCTTCCTGGGGCAGTGCAAATGCCAAGATTACCTCAGATTACCTCCAGCATGCACTTTGCCAGGTTAAAAATCTGATTCAGTGCTAAACCCATATGCTTAAGTTTCTATGAGCATGGTTCTAGAGACGATCAGGCAGAGCCATAATAAAAACCCAGGTTAAGGATATGTTCTGCTTTTTCCTTTGTTCTTCTGCTCCTCCAATGGCTGGGAAGTTTTTCTGTGTAGCATTTTACTTGGAAGGTTTCCCACACCTAATGCTCTCACCTGAAGTACACTGGAGATTTTACCATAACCTCCCACCTCCTTGCTGAGGTTAGAGCTCTTCTTGTACTGAGCCATTCCTGAGGAGGCACACAGACATGGGGAATGGAGAGCAGCACTATTCACTGGCCCTTTCCAGTGTATTGAGGCTGACCCTTCCCAGCTGTCTGGCCAACTTAAAATCCTCCACTGTCTCAAACTGGGCAAATGAGAGACCTAAAACCTGTTACTCCTGAGCTGAGTCATTCCTCTGAGAAAGAGTGCTTAAGGCTTTTAGTCCCAGCAGCTCTCCCTGCAGCATCCCTGCAGATGTTCTGAGAACACAGACATTTCAGGCTCCTTCAGGCATGTCAGGGAGCTGGTAACTTCCTGGTGCATTTTCTTTCTTTATGAAGAGGTACCTGCACAATGCACAGGAAGTTTTGGATGTATGTGTTGAGGGGGTTTGTGAGTCCGAGTTGTGAATGTGTGTGTATGCTTTTCTTGTTCACATGCCTCCAGCTAATTTAGTACTTAATTGAATTATAAACTTGGCTTCAAAGAGCATCCCTGGAAATGCCAAGACGGCTTTGTCGCACAGCTATCTCATGCCAAATAGCAGGAACAAGACTTTTGCTGTAGCACATGGAAGTTGAAGCCTAGAAAATCATCTGGAGTTATCTGGGTATTTTTGTAATAGCTGACTACTGCTGTAAATAACTAACTACTGGTGAGACCTTCCAAGGTTTATGTCAGCTTTTGCTTCCTGGATGACTTCACTTTCCCACGTGGTAGCAGCTGGTCTTTAGGCAGATAGACTCGGCTGAATAGTCTCAAATTGCATGTTACATCTAATCCAGTCTAACCAGGACTTCTGTCCTGCTCTTCTTCCTGCCACTGCTTGCCTGTTGCTGCTGTTTCCTATGTGTCAGGGAACAGCACCAAGGAAGCTGAAAGGAGGACAATTCATCCAGCTGACTGCCTGGGAAACATCTCCTTTTTTGATTCAGTTTGTTTTCTTGTGCACAGGTAAGCTGCAGAGACATGGCACTGTGTAGCCTGGCAGTCCACAACAGAAGAAGCACAGGGACAGAAGTTGGAGAGAATGAGACCCGCCCGGACTGAACTGCCTGCTGGTAGGCTGGAGAAGGAATAGTATGAAATTGTGCTCCAACTCGTGCATCTTTATGGCTTCCATAGCATGGTCAGCCTTGTTAAATTTAACTCTGAAGTGATCCTCTTTCTTGCAGGAGTCTGTCTAGCAGTTCTATGCGCCCGTCTCAATCACCAAACTGCCACTGCATTCATAATATCTCTGCAACATACTGAAGGTATCAGACAGACATATCTCACAATGGAAATCTTATCAACAACATAGCATGGATCTTAGTTCTGCTTTTTGTATGGACGGCTTGTTTTCAAAGCTCAGCTTATGACATTGTTGCAGCTTTTACCCATGATCTGGTGGGCTTTTTGAGCCTCGAGATTTCCTTCTTCCTCAATTTATTTCCAGCCTTTGGGATGAGTAGTTGAACTGGACGTGGCCTGCAGCTCTCTCTTGCCTTTCCCCCAGTGGGACAGTGCTATGCGGCCTGGAGACATGCAGTACCTCTAGCACTAAATTTCTACCACAGGTTGTGCGGGTTGCAGACAGACATACTACCTGCTCCCTGTCATGATTCCCTGTGCCAGACTTGCTTTTCTTGCAGTGATCAGCCCCAGACAGAAGCACATGCTGCAGGAACATGGGTGTGCTCCCAAGGGAGCTTGAAGGCTTGAAGGTGCCTGCGACATATCATGCTAGAGTTGCATGGGATCATTGAGGGTTGATCAGTTGTATAGGAGAGAACAGGGTGCATTACTCGGCTGTAGCGTGGGATGTAATGTTTCCTCGAAAGGGCTTCAGATTTTTTGGTTTCTGCTTCTTTCCTGGCGTGATGCCATAATTTTTTTTCCAGCTCCCACTTTTGGTCCAGATATAATTCTGGCAAGTTCAGAAGTGTTTCATGGCTTTTCCAATGGACTTTCTGGACTTCATAGTGGAGATGTTCTGTGCCCTTTGGAGACCAAGTTCTGGAATATAACATAGCCTGGGTAGATGCGAACAGACTCAGAGTGACGAAAATACTTCACAGCCCTTTACAAGTGCTTTCCTCAAAATTACTTAGTTTATCTAAGAGCTGATTAGGGAGTCTTGTTATCACCTCTGCTGAATACAACAATTTTAACAAGTATTATGTGAATGCTTGAAATTCTAGACACCGTCAATATGCATATCTCCAATATCCCAAAGCTGGCTATAGTCAAGGCCAGGATTTGACATCTCCCTGCATTTGTGATACCTCAGTGTATTTCATCCAGTGCATGTAGCCTAGGGTTATTTGTTAAATGCTCTCGCATTTTTCCAGGCACATGGACCTTATCACCCAGATGTCACCTTCCATTCCACCACAATTAAACATCACTCAAGGGGATTGTTTTGCTGCAGTTCAGCACTGTACAACTATTTCTGTCATCAGATGTAACTTGGTACATCTAATTCTGTCATTATGACTGTTAGGCTGAGGGCTTCACATCAGCCTGATAATGTGTTGTCTCAGGGCTTGTCTTGGCCCAAGACTGTTTTAGCTGTGGTAAGGGCTGTTTGATAGTTTTGTGACTGCTTCCTAAAATTTTTCAGCTTAGCTCAGTGAATAGCATCCAGGGTAAAATGTGACAGGCCTCAGCAAGGGCCAGTTTATCCCCGAGGAAACTGGCATCCTCATCACCAGCCCCATCCACTGCTTCTAAACTGAGGAGCAGGGCAGGTGCTGAGTGACAAATGTGGTCAGCCCAAAGTCCAGGTCATTAAATTGGACCAGGCAAGTATCGTGACAGGACAACTCTGGGGCCAAACTGGGAAGTCAGTCTATGAATCAGAGTCTTAGTTGAAGGTCTGTGTGTGGCAGTGCTGAGATCAGCACTCGTGCAAGATAGCTAATGTAGGGGTTGAAGCCCCTCTGAAAGGGGGCTCCTGGGCTGAAAGGGGAAGGTTGTGTTACAGTGACAATACTTAGTTCTCATAGATAGAAAGGACTACTGTAAAGATGCAGTGTTCTTATTTTGCTGGGTTAAGTACCAGTTCTTCCACTTCAGGGCTTTGGGCCTGAGGCTAGTATGTATTCCATTTGCACTTAACTTGGGAGGGAAATAAATCTTGAAAGAGGTTACTGCCACTTGTAAAGTTCTGGATTTGCTCCACTGTGATCAAGGCGAACAGTATGGCTGAGTGTCAAAGTTTAGATGGGAACTACTCAAAGCAAAACAAATTTTATTAATGAAACATCCAAAAATAGCCCCAAATGGGGCTCAGGTAACCACACTACAATGACCAAGAGCCTACATTTGATGAAGAAATTGTCATGCCAAGGGCTCAGTGTGATACTCACTTCTTGCCTGGGGAGGACTTGTGTCCTCCGTGAATCTTAGGACTCAGAAGGACAATGGTGGGCTAAACTTAAGAACAGAGAAAAGGGATAAATAGTAGGAATTTAATATGTATCAGTTTCACTCTTATTTTCCGAGTGTTGATTTTACCATAACTAAACCAAAGATAGTGACCTGTATTTTAGTTAACTGACTGTGGAGACCCTAATTAGACTAACAATAATTTCTGTGCTCCACATATAATCTGTATTCCCTTTTGCCCATAGCAAAATTTATTTTAGAATGTAGGAAGAGTGTTGTAGAGCTACCTGAGAGAATGGGATTGATGTTAATGGCAGTCACATCTATTATGACTGGAGTCAATTAGAAGAGAGGCAGCACTATGTTGGTTAGTTGAGGATGATACACTGGCTTGCATCCTTCCAGTAAGCCACCTTTTCTCCTCAGTTCCCTCTTTGGCTACGCCAGCTCTTCAAGGTAAAAATCACCATGTATTTGTGTGGCATTTCTTTTACAGAGCAGAGTGTTTGCATGGCATCTCTCTTACAAGAGAGTCATTTATCTTACTACTTCTTTAGGTCCCTTGGTGGAGTGAGGGTTTGCATATATTTACCTATGGCCAGAGCATGTTCCACCTCTTGCTCTGAGGAAGGGAGGCTGAGTGTGGAGGAGAGAACAGATTTATCCCTCAAACCCCAATAGTCTTTAGTACTATCTGTGTCCTAAAACTGGCATCAGTACATAGGGTGGACAGAGCATGGGGAGTTGACTTCCACAGCTTCCTCTGCCAAGCTCATTTGAAAAGAAATCAGGTTAGATAACATCAACTACTTTTCCTTCCTTCATCAAGGTTTTTGTTTCATTGTTGAAGGCAGTCAGGTTGGTCAAGCATGATTTCGATTTAATGAATTCATGCTGATACTCCTGATTACCTTCTTGTCATCCATGTGGATATAGATGGCCTCATTTCAGCTCCATCACCTTTCCAGGGACTGAGGTGAGGCTGCTGGCCAGTAGTTCCCTGGGTCCTTCTTCTTGCTCTTTATGAAGACTGGGGTGACATTTTCTGTCTTCCAGTCCTCAGGCACCTCTCCTGACCACCATGGCTTCTCAAAGATCTATAGTTGTAGGGTATAGTTGTAGGAGAATATCACATTGTCAGCAGGTCTCTGATACCTTATGTGTGCTGGTTCCGGATGAGAAGGGATGGTGGATCTACTTTATCCTGTGTCAGTACCTTTCTTCTACGTGATTGGGAATAGCTGAAGACCAGAAGGGAAACTTTCAAATTCTGTGGATCAGCAGCAGTAGTGCTGTGAGCTACCATGCAAAGAACATTAACCAGTGGACCTTTCTCAGCACTGAATTGCACTTCATGGTACTAAAAAAGTGGAGGTTGTGATCAGCCACTGGTAGCTGGGCATCTACGGTTACAGCTTCCAGGTACTCCCAA
Source organism: Hylia prasina (assembly GCA_013397195.1). Lineage (NCBI taxonomy): Eukaryota > Metazoa > Chordata > Aves > Passeriformes > Sylviidae > Hylia > Hylia prasina. Next base: position 398,616 of record VYXD01001806.1, on the reverse strand, counting down.
ATGCTACAAGCCATGCATGCTAGCTTTTATTTTGCAGCTGATCCAGATGGGAATATTTATTATTTATATATCTGGTTTAAATTGATCAGTTAACTTATCATTTGCCATAATGCTCCTAAAAGGAATCCAAAAGACTTTTTTTTGTGTGTGAATTAGAATTAAAATCCTCTGTATTAGGTCTGAAAGCAAGTTTTGGAAATCTATGATTTGCTTGTTGTGCCAGTACAGAAGATGACTCATTATAGGAACTTTAGGTTCAGGTTAGATGCCAGTCAACAATTAATAAGCATATTTGGAAATCTGTCCCCAAAATGGAAAGGCACAGGATGTACACCTCCTCACTTGTTTGTTCCACAGGACATGGATTGTAACCAATGTTTTGTGTGGGCTGTGGAGAGGCAGAGGCAAAAATAATAACAAATCAAAGAGTCTTCTAGAAAAAATCAAAATGGTCACTGTGAGTCTCTGGAAATCTTACACTGACACTTTTGTCTAAACAAGTCAACTCAGGTGTACTCAGTTTGCCTCTTTGACACCAAGTATAGCCATAATTTCTATGTTAGTCTTCCCTAACATACCTACCACATGAGCTGGTGAGTCAACACATTAGAAGCTTTTCCAGTTATGAACCTTGTCAATAACTGAGAACATAAGTACTCTCACAGCACTGTGTTTGTGAAGCAAGTAAGAAAACTAATGGCATTGGGTCACTTCCCCTTTCAAAACAAGAAATAAAGATGTTTTCCTCTACCTTCTCAGCTTTATTGCTTATAACCAATCAACCAAAGTTCAAAAGAAGTGCTCTTTCATTCTACCATTGCTACAGCAAATCTGTGATTTGTTTCTAATACCTTTTACGTCTATCTCATATAAGCCCTAATAAATGTTTAATTCCTTACTGAAGTCTTCCATTAAAGATTCATTTTATTTCTGGGAGGCACGGGGCCATCACAACTAACATGTATCATTTGTTTGACAGTTTTATGGTTCAGCTGGAACAATTTGCAGAGCTGTCCATCAGTACCTTCCCCATAGCTTTCCAGCCTTTCTATTTTAGTTGTGAACTGCAGAACAGAGCAGAGTTACAAGCCACTAAATAATACTTAGAAACTGAAGGATTAAAGTTCAGAAAACCCACTGGAAATACTTTGCCTAATAATTTATTAAGTTGTTTTTGTTGTTTTGCAAAGGTCCAATGCTAGTGCATTAGAAGAGGAGTTTGTGCTTCAGAGATATCTTCTCAGCAGCGCAGGACTTGCCATATTTTTTGTTTCATGGGTTTACACAGTTCTCTCCATCAAGAAGTAGCACAGTCTGAAGCTGTAGAGGGGGATGACAGATACCTCTGCGGTCTTAGCATGCACTTGGCAGTGCACTGTAAAAGGCTGGTAAAAGCCTTTCTGTGCTCTCCCGCTGTTTGGGCATCATCTGATAAAGCACCAGAAGGGAGAAAGGAAGTGATGTCAACAGCTTGATCTGTTGGGCAGCTCTGCAAGTACATTGCCTTGCAAGACCAGAATAAATCCATGCCTTAAGATCCTGAGCTGGGCAATCTCGAGCTGTCTGTGATGTGGCTGTGCATCTCCTTTAGGTACTTGCATATAATTCTTTGGCATATATCCTCCCTGCACTACCTGTCTTAGACTCGTAACAGAGCTTGTATCTTGATAGAATTACCTGTGGTCACAGTTGAACACGAGCCAGTAATAAATGGTGACAGTTTGTGATAACATTCCCATTTCATTGCCATTCCAAATGATAGTGCAGAATATTCATGGCCAGCATTTCATACAGCTTCCCCATGAAGCCCATTCTACAGGAGCAATGACCAGTCCCAGGGTAGCAGCCTCTTGCCAGCTGCTTCCCCATTTATACACTGCTCCCTAGAGGCTTTTTATAATGGCAGGAGTCTGCTAAAACATACAGTACTGTCATGTCAAAACCCCAGGGTTTGCACCTCAGCCTTATGGCCATGCTTAGTGTGATGCAGACTGAGAAAACAAGTAATCCTGAAATTATGTGGGCACAGTGGTATCCAAGCTAAAGTAAGGTGGTCTTGTTGCATGGCTTGAAAGATTGTTGCTGTGCTTGCCCACGGGTTTCCTTTCAAGGAGAAGATGTAGGTTATAATTGTGGGTAGATAATTAGCGGGAAATCTTCTCATGTAAGGTTTTCTTATTTGCGCAGTGGAGGACTGGGTGTGCTCAAGTTAACTTAATACTCTTTCAGGAAAAAGAACTTTTAAAATAATGCATGTTAAAATGGGCTGGTTTTGAAAATCACACAACATATTAAAAGAGAGCATAAGGTCATTCAGCTTCAGGGGTTTGCAGATGCTTCCCGCAAAGAAATGTGAATTCTTCTGCACAGTTCGAATTCCCAGTTTTACTTCCTTCTGAAAATGGACTGGTAAACTCACTGAACTGGAGCATAACTGCTTTCCTCCAGAGCCCAAAGCACATTTAGCATCTCAGCAGATATGAGAGTTGTACACTCATTTGGGATTTTATGAATATATGCATCTGTACCATTGCATTTTGTGTTGCAGCCTAATCTGGAGAGAACAGCACTACTGGAGGGATGACATTAACACAGTGCATCCATTTCAAGTAGTCCTTGCACTTTTCCTTCCCTATCTAGCGACATGATTAGTAAAAATGTATATGCATGCACAGACACAAACACACAGATAGATATTGCTCTTACCAAGAGAGTCCACTCTCAGTTTCTTGTCAGTCAGTGGTTACTGTCTGCAAACAGGTCTCCTCAGAGTGATGACATCCTACATTATTTTTCTACATGATGGCTTCATTTTTCTTCATGAGGCATATTCTGCTGCTCCCAGATTTCCGTCTGACTACCTTATATTTCCAAACCAGATCCTCTTCTTTGACTTGTATTTTGCAAACTTCAACCATACTGATAGAAATTTCTTCATAGTTGTTGGATTTTTTTGGTTGAAGGTAGAAGGATGAAACAAGCTCTAGTAACAACAGAAACACGATAGAATTGAGCAATATCTTTGATGGCTAATTATGTAAGAAGTAACAAAGTTTTCTGTGGGTACAGGCTACCAAGGCAGTAAAATCTAGATGTGTTTATCAGAGTGACTTTGAATTTTAACAGTATTCCCTTCCTAAAACTAACCATTTTCTTTTCAAGAGATCTAACTTCAAAAAACCCACAAATTAGAATTTAAACACAAGTTTTTGACCTGAAAAATTTCTGCTGGCCACAGAGGTGACCAAGAAAAACTTAAATGCTCTTTCCAAAAAATATGTTTAGTTTAATTTTATGCCTTCTTGCAAACTTTGATCTTTTCTGAATTCCAAGGCTTCTATCTCTAAACATGGTCATCCTGTTGGCTGAGCCAGCAACACTTCAGTTCTAGCAGTTGTTGGCTGTCATTGCTGCACCCTTTTCAGGAGTCTGCTCAGGGACTTTCCTCTTTCTTGTCAAGCTGCAGCTCAATGACAACATAATATGTCAGACAGTCACTGACACACTCTTGCTTGCCTTGGTGCTGATGTTTGACATGGCACCAACATGCTGTGATGCCCATCTGACACTGCGTGTCAGTTTTTCCTCTTCATCATGTCTTCCCCCTAAGGTTCGCCTGAAGCCGAGGTGTGTCCTGCCAATTTACATTTACCTTCTCCACCTTTGATTCTAAACTGCTGCATCTTCTGTAGTACAAATGAATGACAGTTGAAATTTTTATGCACATTCCATCTCAACACATGCCCTGGCTTCAATTATATCTTCATATTTACATCCCTCCTTAAGCAGGTAGTGCAGGATTATTTAAGATGCTTTTGATAATGGATTAATGGATGCTCTGACAAAAACAAATCACAATACTTAGTTACAGCACTTGGTACCAAAGTCTATTGGTGATTGTTATCATATTTTTGCACCAATTTTTGCTTCATCAGATACTAATATGGATATGGCATGACCTCAAGTACCATAGATGTACAATATTACTGGTAGAGTGCCTTAAGGCATCTGTCATGTAAAGTTGACACAGGACCTGCTGCATAGCCTCTGGTGGCCTGCAAAGGAATTGGGTTTTTTTTCCTCACTTCTGTCGCCCAATTTTGTTCATAAAAATAAGCAAATTATTCTCATTATTCATGTAAGTCTACCCTGATTATTATCTATCTGAATGTCTTCCTGTTACTCCCTATGTTTCAAATTGTGTGGTACAAGCATATAGTGAATGGATTCTGTGCCAGTCTCAAAGCCTAGAGAAGATCTGAGATGCAAAACTTTGTTATCCTGTTGTGCCAAACGAAACAATGGGAGGAAAAAGATGGGATCTAGGTAGCCCACCCTAAACCACCCAGAAGGCTGACTTAGCTAGTCGCTGCAGAACAGGCTCTGAGATATCTCTGTCTGAAGTCTCTGCAGCAGCAAATCTTTTCTATTGATAGCAGAGAAAGCCTTGAAAGGGATGCCTCATTTCTGTTTAGCTGGAGCTAGATGGAATCAATATCCATCAATCAGATTATTTACTTCTGCCTGAAGGAAAGACAGAAATATCTCAGCTCTGCCTAAACCTAAAATTTCATCACAAAGACTGTGGCACTGGCAACAGATCACCGAACACTCCTGGTCTAATCCTAAGGCTGTGTACAAAACTTGAAGCCTTTCCCCTTTAGCCAGTCTTTCAGGATAATAGCCGGTGGCAGTCCTTCTGTAACCAAAGAAGATGTTTTAAATTAATTTTTCTGCTTCCTCCCTCTCTCAGTCACAATGCCCATTATGAAGTTGCTGATATTCTTTCCAAAAGCTTTTTCAGACAGAGCACAAAAGAAAAGATGGTTCCTGACCATAATTACATCGGGCTTTCTCTTACACTTTTTGGCCAGAGGCACAAGAGGTATTGGTGGCTCAGCCTGTCCTAGAAATGTCGGAACGCATGAGGTTCACAAAGCCATGCATTAAATGAAGCATACAGAGCTCTTTAGCTATCAGACAGTAATTTAACAAAAATAAAGCTTTGCTGTATAGAGAAGAGTCAGCCAAAAAGAGTCAGGCCTCCTGCTGCCTTCACTAATACAAAGTTATCCATAAGGAGAGATGGACAAGTCCACTGACCTACCAGAAGCAGGATCTTGCCACTTGGTTCCTGTTAGCCTAAATGCTTCCATTGGTGCCTTCAGTTACAAAATGACTGTTTTCTTAGCAGGATTGCTCTTCAGTAACAGAGGATGAGGTGTTACTTTTTCTTTCTGAATTACCAGAAGATTTGGATCTTAATTCATTATCCATTTAAATTGGAATGGGCTGCTAGTCTCCTTTGGCAGACTTGAAGTGCTCATCTTCCAGATGCAAACTTAAGCCAGCCCCAAAAGGTTAAAAAATTGTGTTTCAGGACCTCTGAGTCTTTGGTCACTTACACAGCAGTGTCTTTGTTCTTTATGATGCTGCTGATTTAAATTCTGTCAGTCCCACAGCAGTCTTTTTCTCAGCATACTTCATTTGAGAGCCATCAATTAAGTAAAGAATTAAGGGGGTCAGAAATTATTTTTTAAAAGGATTAAAAACATTCTCTGCTAAAGAAATGGTTTTTTTGTCTGAGTGGTTCTGCTAATAGAAGGATGGCACCATTTTCTAAGGATAAAAGAGTCCTCTCCCTGTCCCTTATATAAATCAACTGGTAGTTAAAATATTTTCCAGAGGAGATATGTCATTATGAGATTTCATCGGAGATGTCACTTGATTGCTTGCTCTTCTGAGAGTGTTGTATGTCACTGCAGTCATAGCATGCTTCCCCCCACCAGGAGCTCTGTTAGGGAAGTTTAGGTTTGGCCAAATACTCCTTTAGTTCATTTTTTGCAATTTGCCTAAAAGGNTTTTAATAAACTGTAAGAATGGCTCCGGTAAATAGCTTTGGGCTATTTAAAGCAGGACAACTAAAGTGTGTCAGCACAATCTGAGTGCAAGTTCTATGGGACAGGGCAGACTTATTTTTAGCACTGAGATAACAATTTTCTCTTTCAAATAGATTAAAATTCTTCAGAAATTTGCACCCGTTCCTTCTGGAGGGGAAGAATGTCCTCTGTGAAGAATTCTGACACAAGTCTCAGTTGGTGGGAATCCAAGTCCACTTAATGTGCTTTATTTCATGTTAAGGATCTGACGTCAGTGCTGCTCTAAATCTTTGTGGTTTGACTGGTTTTCACAGTCTGAAGAAAAACATTTATACAGTTTTTCAGCTCCACATGGAATCTTTACAGGACTATTGAGGTTTGACTGACTAAGTTCCTGCCTGTTTCTGTTGTTGATTTTGCTCTAAAATGTTTCAAAAACTTGTCTCTATAATTTTGGCCAAAAAGGCTCCTTCTGACCAATTTCCAGTGAAATCTGATGAAAAACAGAAAAAGAGGCTTATTTTCAGATGAAATTATGATTGTAAATATGTCTGATTGTCCAGAAAGTATCTCTTAGTGGTTAGTGAATTGAAGCCCACATTTTCATGTTCAATTTTTGTTGACTCCCCTGATTGCTCAGTGCTTTTGCTGTTCCAGTTGTTCATGTGACCACTGAGCTCCTTCTTTTCCTCTTTGCCTTGCCTCTCGTGCCAGTTTAGAAATTGACACCTCTGAAGATTGTCTGCCTGTCAGTGTATTTGTGCAGAGCTCTTGCAAAGTAAATCTTTTTGACACGGGAACTTTTTTGACACTGAAATTTGGCTGCCCATATGTTGTATGACTGCATACTCACTTCCCACCGGCATTAAGGAACTTCAGAAACCTCTAGTGATGGGTTGGGAAAACAGGCAGAGACGGAAATACTGGATTCTCTCAGACACAAACATTTTTACTACTTTTCTTGTTTCAGAGTTGTGATATGGTCTTGTATTAGGTTGCAATGCAAGATGTAACCAAAAGTATTCTATTACCATCTGTTAAAAGAAGGTGGGACAGTGTTCTTTATCTATTCCATGACCCATCCTCCCTCCAGAGGGATATCTTCTGTAAATGGGCCATTAAGGCTCACTGCATGACTGAAAACATTACATCATCCCATTGGGAGATGCTCCACCCAGTGGGAGGAGCCAACTATTCCTAGCTAGATAAAAACTGACACTCAGAAACACCAGGACAGCCTGTTTTCCACTGGATTCCAGAGGAAGACCAGACCAAGCATTCCTACCTGGATAAAAAACTGAGAGTCAGAACACCAGAGGAGCCTGTTTCTATTGGTTTCCTACAGGAATACTGGACCCATCTCACCACCACTGAACCTTCAGAGGAAAACTATATCCTTCTACAGGGTCACTGCTTCAACAGAACTACATCTGTCACTCCAGGAGGATTGCAGCCGTGATTTAATTGGACTGCTACCAATGCCCTGATCAACAGGGTGTCAGGTTGTATTCTGTCAATGGTTTTTTTGTACTACTGTGTTTTCTTTTAATTTTCCTAGTAAAGAACTCTTATTCCCATATCTTCATCTGAGAGCCCCTTTATTTCAAAATTATAATAATTTGTAGGGAGAGGGTTTAAATTCTCCATTCCAAGGGAAGCTCCTGCCTTCCCTAGCAGACACCTATCTTTTCAAACCAAGACAGATCTTTGGAAGCAAAAAGGGAATAAGCTAAGTTAATAAAAGTAATATTATCACCAGTTGCAAAGGATCAACACTACTCACAAAACCAAGCACAGATAATCCCAAACAAGACTGTTTCTTCAAAATCTACGGGACACTAAGGATAAAAGCATCCCACAGACTCTGAAAAGAACAGGATCAGTTAAACTTCCTGCCCTGGTTCAGATTTTTTTCCATGGTTTGCATTTAATAAGGCAAGTTCTCACACAAAATTTTGAGTATGTCTTGAACATATTGGCCTTTTTGCCATGTGCAAATATCCTTGAAATGTCCATAAAATGTTGTAGTATCCTGGGAAATCTTGGAGAGCTGGATATTGAAGAATTTTTAAGAGAAACATTAGTAGATCACTTCAGTGTTCCAACATAAGGAGTAAAGGCTGAAGTCTTGAGAACTTTCCAACAAAGCTTGCAACCTCTTTTTGATATGTGTAGCAGCTGCATCCTTCAACTTTTGCATCACCTAGGAAAGTGTTTCAGATTTCAGGCCAAGGCAGAATAGATAATTTCAAAGGAACATTGATTAGTTTCATTACAGTGGAAATCTGAGAAGTGAATGGCAGAATTCCTACAGATGTGGATTATGTACCTCATATATTTACAAGTCCTCTCAAATGGCTTTTTTTTTTTTTTAATTGGATAGGGTACCAGCTATGAGCTTAACTTTCAGATTACCAGCTAAGGCTTTCCTCCAGCATCAGCAAGGTAAAGGGGTTTATTCATTATCGAACCTGACAAAACCTTTCCCCGTACTTAGCTTCTCCTAAATTCTGTCCTCTGACAGAAGAATAGTGACAGAGGGTTGTCAGGTTGCCTGGTCTAGACATGGTGTGTTTCTGAGGTTTTTATCTCAGGTAGAATCTGACGTAATTATTCAAATGGATATGGTGTTTATCACCATGCAGTCATACATTTGTTATTTCTGCTGTACTTTTATATGTTGAGGCCCGAATATTCCACCAGATAAACTTTATTTGAGAAGATTTATCCATCATCTTCAAGCTGGTGTTCTTGCTACTCCAGATTTTGGATAAAAATTAGGACAGGTATTGTATTTAACTCATTTCCCATCCGATGGTTTTGTTTTCTATATATGTGCTAATGGTTGAAGCAAGGCTAAAACTGGTCTTTATCTCACCCCTGCTTCTTGCTCAAACAATATTTTTTCATCACATATTTTTCTGTCTACTCACTCACCTTTCCAAAAGTCAGTTTTTAATGAGTTTTAAAGAAAATTAAGTTTCTGTAAATTTGTTGTGAATCAAAAATTGCATTAAGGAAACAACTCAAATGAGATTGTCTCATCTGAAGAAACAGCAGACAGACTATATATCTCATTCGGAAGAAGTCACATGGTTTATCAGCACATATATGTTAGTTCACTAATCACCATACAAATACATAGCTCCTGCCCAGCTTCTACACATGCTGCTTTGTGCCCCATAGGGATCTATAACTGAGCAAGAGGAATGGTCACAGCTGTTGAGATACTGGAAGTTTGGAGGGAAAAGATGCATACACAAAAAATAAGGTTCCATCACTCCTCCAGCTCATCGACCAGCCCATTTCCCTAATGACAACTCTGGTTTCTTCTTTTTTGTTAGGGTTTTTTTTTCACATGAATTAGTTTAAAGACTCTTTCCCACCACCTTTTTTTTTCCTTTCCTCAACCACCATGGATTTTATTATTTCTTTGGAGCACATCCACAAATGTGCTAAAATATTGTTAAGGTTAAATCTCAGTCCACTAGAATACAGCCTCAGAGTAGTTATTCAGCCAGCATATGACCTCAACCATGAATTGTTGGATCAGCAAGAGCACTATTAGGTGTGCTTGAGTTCCTTGCTCTTTCCAATGGTCTGTTATTTCATGAACTTGTAAGGGCTAAAACTGGGCATAAAGGCCTTAATCCCTTTTAAGCTAGGCAATTTCAGACATTCAGTCTGGAACTTTTATGCAGTCATATTCCCATCATTTGCTAGTTCAGTCTGGCCCTGTACCTTTTGTTAAAGACCCCTACCCTTTCCACTCATCACACTCATTGCTATTGTATTTTCCCTAACAATACTGCTACTATATCCATTATCCTCACTACAGGGAAAGGACATGAGGAGACCCCCTCATAGTCACTGAATCCAACATTTTCAGGATGTTATGTCAGAGCATCCCTTTAAGCATTCCCATTTACACTTCTGCTTGACTTGTTTTTTTCCCTACTTAAGAAATGCTAAATTTCTTAGAAATAACATGTTGGCTATACTAGCATCTCTGGAGGGAATGCATATGTCAGTATAAAATTTGGTGGCTTCCACAAGATCCTATTCAAGCTTGTGTGGTCTTCATGTTATTTCTGCTATTGCAAATGTGTGCATAAAGCTAGAGATTTCTGCCAGCCTCTGTTATTGCTCTTTACAGTTGCTGCAAAATATTTTGTGATTTCCATTTTGATATTGAGGAGAAATGGCATCTATGGTGAGGAGCTCAAAAGAAGGTACAGAAGTATCCAATGCACCCTCCCTACAGTGTCAAAGTATGTTTGCAGCAAAGAAAAGTATTTATATCAGGGATGTGTAGAAACATATCTATTACATGTTCACAACCTACTCCTATGAGCTGTTGCTTTAGTAGAGAATTCAAAAAAAGCTGGACAGAGGTGATTGGTTTGAAGTTTATTTCCTTGAAATGGATCAGGTTTTATCAGCCTATCTCCATCAAGTTAGAAGAAGATTAAGCTGAAGGTCAGTAAAGGTAAAAATAAGTGATGCTGTTAGTATAGTGGAAGGTGCTTTCGGGATGTTGCCATCAGTGATGCTTTAGCTTATAAAAGATGGATCTTTGTATTGTATTCTGGTTAGTGAATCTGCTTAGCAGACAGGATCATGGGCATCCGTAGGCATTCCCATTCTTGTGCTTGGCAACTCAGTGTGTTTTGACTGCCTGACTTACGAACTGCCCACTTCATAGCTGGGGCAGCGGGGGCAGACTCATAGAGGTGCTGTGGTTCAATCTCTTTAATACAAAAGAAAAATTATGAAAGAACTTTATTTCAAGGCAAGTTACCTGAACTGAAGAAAGCCTGTGCTCAGTTTGTGGAAAAGCCCTAATCAGCACAAGCTTCAAGGCCTCTTCCCACACATCATTTAAAATCTGACTTTAAAAAAAAAAAAGGCTTTAATATAGAAAATCCTGTCTGAAGCATGAGCACATTATTCTGCCTACAGTAGCCACTGAAGTTCCATCTTCATTCATGCTTCACTTTTCATGCACACTGGAAGCCACTGGTCAGTGTCTGGTGGATCAGAGAGCAAATATTGTTGGCATAAGAGGTCCCAGAGCATGAGAGAGGCCAAAGGCCAGGACTTAGACATGGCTGAGAACCAGGCTTTTCTGCAGAGAGTGTGAGTGTACTGCTCAGGGTGTGACACTTGGCAAGCTGGAATGTACAAACACTTTTGCAAAGGATAGTGTCCTGGAAAGGCTTCTGTGACAGATCATGACTTCTGACAAGGCAGTGAAACCTGGATTCCTAATATTCTTCTGATAAATGCTTTATTAGCCTGATTTATTGTAGTAATACCAGAAGTTGAAACAAAACAGTGGACCCCAAGAACACTCAGAACTATTACAGATTAACAGCAATCTTTTACCTCTATGGGATTGCAGTTGTCACATATTAGGCAGGTACAGCTGCTGTCAGTATTGCTTCTATGAAGCTGTAGGAAATTACCCTGTGTGAGGGAAGTGAGAGGTGGAACACAGACCAAGAGCCCATCATAAAATCCTTTGCCTGATGAAGTGGGGAGGAAGGGATAGGGCTGTGAAAATGCACTTCAGAAACAGAGCAGGAGTAACCAAGAAAAACAGCTGAGAAAGCGTCTGGATGATGTCAGACAGGAGAACATAGAGAGCAATGGTTTTCTCTGCCTTAGTAACAGATGCACACTTGCCCATGCAGCACAGACATGGAAAAAGCACTACTCCATATAAACCTTTCAAGCTAAACTCCTCTAGAGGACGAAATCAGCCATTCAGACCTGAGCCTGACTCCAAATGGATCTGTCATAAGGACTGCAAATAGCACCAGGGTGCATGCCTTCAGCTCCTAAGTGTATAGGCAACCCTCCCAATCGGTCCACTTGTGGATGGTTTTTTTCACTGTCAATACCACGCAGTTTTTACAACGTCAAGCTCCGGTTGTGAAGTGCATCTATGTGCTAGAAACCTTTTTGGTGGGCAGATTTTGTGCATCCCTGCAAGCTGCTTGCCCTCTTTTTCCTGAGCCACCTTACCAGAAGAAAAGAAACCAGAGATTTTTTTCTGAGTGAATGAATTTTTTTCTGAAGCTTGGAGGGTAAAAGTACATGTGAAAGGACTGAATCAGCCTCTTCTTCCACACTTAGAGAGTGAAAGAAAGATGAAAGCCAGTCAATATATGCTTTCTGTTTGAGCCTGGCCTCTTTTGGCCAGTTCATATTAGATTAAACTAGGTACCTTCCCAAGCAGCAATGATTCACAACTTTTTGCTCTGCTTCCAGCTGGCATCCTTGTGCTGAGGCAGTACCTCAGCTAATCTCTCTGCATTCTCCAATTGGATGCCTCTTCAGCTGCTTGTCATGGCTCAGTTTGAATTTTGCCTTCCTCTTCAGCCTTTCCCAAAGGCAGCACCCACTCCAGCATGGTCTCAGCAGCACAATCCCTCCTGCCATCTGCTCACTGAATGACTCGTGAGTCTCCAAATTGCCTCCAAATTCAGCCTGCTTCCCCAGTCCCTTGCTCCCCATAACAAAGCAGTTCTTTCCCTCAAGTGTGGCAGTAAGGATCATCTTTGCCAGCTGGCCTTGCACTGCTCTCCTTCTATCTGGAGAGGAAGCACACTCATCACTCTCACCTCTGAAGACATTTCAGTCTGCAGATGTGCATGTGCAGATCTGTTAACTTCTCCCACCTGATTCCCTGGCCTGGTACATTTTTGGAAAGAACAAAAATTTTGAAAATGTCAAAACATTTTAAGTGGGGGTGAATTTGCTTTCAAGTTGTATCTGACTATCTTACTGTATGTCATCCTTCTAGAAGCACTGGATTTTAACAGGAGTGCATATGCCATGACTGCAGCCAGCCACAGACGTCCTGTGATGCCACATGGCTGTGTAATTCTGTTAGCCACACTGCACCACGGGCACATCTGTTCAAGAAAGTGTGAAGTTCATTTGGTAAGGTGAGGAAACTGCAAGTTTATGGACCTGGACTATTAACACCATTCTAATAAACATTTCAACTTGGGAAAATTTGGCATAAAGCAGATTTATTTTTTTTTTGTGGTTTTTACTTATTTCCTAGGCCAATGTTGGCAAAAAGGAAATTTAAAAGACAAAGCACCAACATTTTCATTTTAAAATTATTTGCAAGGAGAATTTGTATCTAACTGCAGCTTAGAGGTGCCTCATAGTCATGCTTTGTGGTCTACACTTACACTGCTTCTTTTGAGAGGGCAATATTACTCCCAGACTTCCAAACACTCCAGGTTTTGTTTCTTTTGCTTTCTCATCTCTCTGCAGAAGCATCCCTCTCTCCGGTGAGCTCTGGAGTAAGGCTGGCGCCCGTAAGTTTTACTTTAAGGTTTACTTTTCATCCCTCAAAACTTGTCATGGGCAACCTGGTCCACTTCAGGGATCTTCTTTATGCAGTCAACTCGTTCCTAAGTAATCTTCCAGACAGTCCTCTTCCTTTCTATCCATACTTTAACAATTTGTATAAATGACAAATTACTTTCTTATTCTGTGCTGCAGCTTTGCTTCTGTATTTTGTAATATGAAGAACATCCTTTTTCTTTTTCTGGATTTTTTTTTTCTTCTCTCTACACTTAGCCAACAATGTAAGTGCCTGAAAATGCAGCAGCATTTCTGTTTTGATCAAATCATTCATCCACTCACTCGGATTCAGCTATGCTGGGTTGAGCACACATAAAGGAGATTCCCTATCTGAGCTGCTTTCTGGGTGGCTGGATGGCATTAAATAACCTGTGGTGCCTTCCACCCCACTGCAGCTAAATAGGACTCTCAGTTTCTCAGATCCTTTTCCTACAGATTATTTTCAGGCATTCCTGTTGCAAGGACATATGTATACTGTACACCTGAGGAGGGAACATGCATCAACCTCTAAAGGACCATGACATCAGGGTTTTTTTAACTTCTGTGATTAAGAGTAACACTCTGTTGCAGAGAACTTGGCCTGTAACAGCACCTGGCGGTTTTTTCCCTTTATTCTGCTTCTTCATTTCCACACTAGCATACTGGCACAGGAGACTGCACACACAAGGAAAAAAACGGTTAGAAGAACTGATGTTGAAAGCTGACTTGACTGTCAGGAAAGAACTTAGCATGCTTAGTTGGTCCTGTCAGATGGCAATAATAAGTCTACTTGCCTTGGATTTATTCACTGAGAATACTGTCACGCAATTCTATCACTCAATGCTGTGCTTATTTCTGGTTTCATATGGCTTCTGGTAGACGTTAAAATCATATAACTTCCATTTCTATCACCTGAAGAATGAGTCCTCAGCTGAGAAACTAAAGCTGTTTCACCTCTGCATATTCTGACAGACTCACTCAGGTGATCACCAGGCAATAGCTAAAGCAGCTGCTTTAGCACCATGAGGTTTTAACCCTTGGGTGAAGGGCTGAGTGAATGCTCCCCCTGCTCCATGACAGCTGTCCTGTGTCTTGCCTTCCGTCTCTCTCCTGCTCTCTTACACATTCCCTGAGGCAGGGGTGCGGGTGACTGGAAATGTGAAGCCACCTGATAGGATTCTGCCTGACTCTTCGCTCTGCACGGCACAAGCTCTCCTTGCTTAGTGGTAGTGAAAGCAACTCTGCAAGGCTTTGCTCTGCTCAGCAGGCTGCAGTTTGCTGCTACTTCTACTGCCTACTTACCATCAGGAGGGTTATATATCTTCTTGCCTCTTGTTTCTTCCCCCAGACCTCTGTTCTCAAAAGGAAGCTCTATTCTGCTGCTAGCCATGCATCCTGAGACGCGGCTATGTTGGTGTTGCTCTGCTTTCTGTGTGTGGGCATTCGTGTTCACATCCTTGATTAAAGGTAGGCTCTCTTTGATACCAGTTGCTAGAATATTTTCTAGTTACTGTCTCTGTTTCTGTTTCCTTGAATAAATTCAATGTAAAGCTTCCACCAGCTATTTCTAACCTGAAATCTGTGGCATTTCAACAGTATTCGAAAAGAGCTAAAACAATACTAGTTTTCCAACGTAAAACTCTTCATTTTTCTTTGATAACTAATGGAAGAACTATTTCTAGAAAACAATAGAAATGGATTAGGGGTCCTAGTAATTACATTTGGTGCTTGAATTGGCAAGTGCTTAAATAATGCAGGCTGTGGATGTGCATGATTCAATACTCACACTTTCAAAAGTGAGAACTTGGTCTATTGTTGTTCACTATTGTTTATGATATGTGTTTTAAATATGCTGCAGTCATTTCTGTTCACAATTCTCACCGAGTTTAGCAGAACTTTTTGCTTTTAAGACACATTTGTTTTGAAAGTCTTGCATCTGCGGATGGCCAAGATGTGTATTAAATACAGTGCTTGTCCTAGCAAAGCATAAGAAACTGTCTTAAAGCAGCACCATGAGATAAGACCTAAATGCTTGTCTTGTTTTGTAGCTTTATTTTAAAACATGTGTCTATGAAGAAGCCAGTGGGAAATTTTCAAATGAAACATGATTTTAAATGCATTTACTTTAGTCATGAGACTTCATGCTTCCACAGTAGTGTATGTCTAATCACAGTGCTATGGGTGGTGATGAAATCTGGAAAGAGAATTTTTAGTTCTTTTTTGAATGGAACAATACATGATATAAAAGCATCCAAAATTTATAGGCATTCATGTGTCTTCTCTGAGTGATGCTGAAAATGAAATAAAACATCAAGTTTTCAAATTTTTACTAGAATTTTCCTTCCATACATGTAAGTGACCAGTAGCCAAAATTTCATCTTGCAGTTATGATAATCCCCTGCAATTTCAGGATGCTTTGTATAACTTTTGAGGTGAAATCTCTTTTTCAAGAACAGGGGAAGGACAGTCTAATCATGAAAGTGCAGCACACTGAGACCAACTGTGTCCCTGCAGGATATTTGCATATCCACAGGCCCTTGTGTTCACTGAAGGATATGTGAATTGCAAATTTATGTCCTATGCTGTCCAGAGACCATGCTGCCTGGCACACACTCCTTCTATGTTTAATATTTGCAATCATAAAGACTTATCATGGTTGCTTGTCTGATGTGTTCTAGTGTAGTCTGGGACTAATGCAAAAAACTTATGACAATGAGTCTGAAAACAAATTTTTCCTCAGTTGTATCAGTAATATCTTTAGAATCATCATATAGTTTAGTAACACAGATGTGCACAACATGAGCAGGAAATTCTAAGTCAAGTATTTTTTGTTTTAGGTGCTGAATTACAATAATGTAATAGCAAAGTTATTCAATAAAATTGTTCTTCTGAGCTGATGTTGCAGAGCAAATAAAATTTAATATTTTCCTTTTGAAATCAAAGTGTATAGCCTTTAACACTTTGAAAATAACTGTTTTAGATTTGGACTATGTGTAACAGGTTGGGAGCACTGTTTTTCACTCTGTAGTGAGTCAGTTCAGTGCCTGTCACGTTCCTTGTTTCTCCTAAGCTATCTGGTCAGTTCTTCATTAATGAGGGGTTACAGCTATGATCTGCTTGTTCCCAAAGAACAGTTCTGTATTACACAGATGCATGCTATTCAATAAAAAATGTTAATATTTCCACTTTTTTCTTGTTCATAGAACTTAATAAATGAACTTTCTGCAAAGAAAAATTGTGCTATCTAAAGAGTGGAAATATCAATAGTAAGGATAAAATGCAATCATGATGTTTAAGATTAGGAGGCATAGTTGTAGTTCCCTAATCAGCTGATACAGATTTTGAAACAGTAGTTGCAGCCTCAAGCTTTTAATTTATAAGTATCTATGCTTTTCATAAACACTGTTTTACCAGGAAGACTCACAAAGGTTAAATCTGTCACATTTCGACTTCTTGTATTTCACACCACCTTATTCTACTTTGGTGTGATACCAGGGTGGGCCAAATGGAGGCTGATAGGCTAAATCCAGCTTAGGAGACCCAGCCACTGAAGCCATTACCTTACTGTTTGAGGAAACAAGGAGTAGCCAACATTCTGCAGAAGGATGCTTGCAACTGACAGCATCCTGGCAACCTCCCCTCTCTGTGCTCTGGTGGCTTTAAACATGGTCACAAGCACAAGATCCAGAAATACAGCATAGACTAGTATGTTACCCAGCACCTGCTTCCCCTTTTTCGTACCTCTGGATTAGCTGTTCTTTATCTTTACCAATACAGATACCACAGCCTGTGAATCAGAGGAACGGTTGTTTCACAAACTCTTCTCCCAGTACAACCAGTTCATTAGGCCGGTGGAAAATGTGTCTGATCCTGTCACAGTGTATTTTGAACTGGCCATTACCCAGCTTACAAATGTGGTAAGACTCACTACAGAATACTGGTGAGCTTTGGGGTGGTTGTAAATACATGGAATTGCTGAAGCATGAGATGTAATTGTGATGGCTGCACACACCCACAACTCTCGTAGCTTTCATTTCATGTGTATCTAAGTGCACATGCTGAGACTTTTGCTGTTCTTTCAGTCAGATGAGTTGTTCCAGTTGCTTGAACAAGTGGTTTGAATAACTCAGATTCATTTCCTTACTTTTAGCATCAAACCCCTCTGCTTCAGGTAGCAGCCTCCAGAGCCCAGGGCAGTAGTACTGAAAGTTCAAGCCCACTCTTCACAGGGCTAGCCCACTCCAGAGACACTTGGTGTGTCCATGTTTTGTGTAGCATGTGACCCATTCTCCTGAGGGGCTACTGAATTTTCCCTGTAGTCCTGAGGGGGAAAATCTTCTCCTTTTTTGTATTCTTTTTTTCAATCTATTTGTTTTAAAATTACGTAAGGAAAAGCGGGGCAAGTGGAAGAGTGGTGCTTTAAAGCATGGAGGTGGGATGAATCTTGCATGTTTTGAAATGCAAATAGGTGTGGGGCAAACATGCTGGGCAGGACAGAGGCAATGTGGTAGAAGCAAAGCATCACCTTTCTGATTCATGACTGATTGGCAATTGCAATAAGTAACCATAAAATGAAGGTCTCTGTGTAACAGTTACCTAATTTAGTGCTGGGTAAAGCACATCTGCTCTAGAGATTTGCTTAGAAATTCAAAACACTGTGATACAGATGCCATTTTCCCTGAATCTCAACCAATTCTGTACTGTGTAATCAGAGCTTTTTAAACACTGAATCCAACAAAATACACAGCCACAAGAAGAACCTTATTCCTCAGGTACAGGTCAGAGCAATTCCAGGTTGTGTGCTCTCCCAGTACTCAAACACCTGGCAAAACAGTGCAGCTTTCTGTGCATCTGATGGTTATGAAACACGATTTTTCAGTAAAGTTCTGCTAATTTTTCAGTAGGGTTGCACACAACAGTGTACAATGTGTAAACCTCTTGAAAGACGGTAGGAAAAAATCTATCAGTTAATGTGCAATTCCATTTTCCAGTTTTATGGGCTAAGTTTTTGGCCGTCTCAGGATACTATTACTGTTTATGCCTGTTTCTTTGTAGGATGAAGTCAATCAGATTATGGAAACAAATTTGTGGCTAAGACATGTAAGTGACTGTGTTCCATTTCTCATGCATTTTGCATTGAATTGATGAAATGTGTGTTACTTGGAAGTTACATCTATAGAATAAGTTTTTCTTTTGTAACAAGGATTTTTAAAAGGAATAAGGAGAAGCTCCACAATTGAAAAAGTAATTTCTTCATTCTTTTTACCTAGAAGTTATATCTTCTTTCTTTCCTGTGGGATATATTCTTCTCCAAATTTATGATGATTGGTTTTCTTCTGGAAAATCTAGCTGGATGTACTCCTCAAAGAGTGATTAAATATGCAGTTCTGAAGTGCTAGGTCATCCCCACCAAAATATTTATTATAGAAAGGAACATGCCTCCATTATTCCTGATTGTTTTAGTGTTTTTATATAGAGGAGGATCTTTAGAGGACCTAAACTGCTGAGAAAATATAGCTAACTTGAACCATTTTTTTCAGGCAGTGATTGTGGTCCATGCAAAGTTTTCTATAAAAGATATTGTACTTAAAATAGGTGAGAGACCATGAGCATGGCCCCATGATGGGGCAATAGACAGCAAAGCAAGAGAGCTGCTGTGGATCCCTTGCTGCCGTTACCTGGTATTTCAGTATTCCTGTGGAACCAATACTGTCTTCTGGCAGCAGCTGCCTGCTCATGTGCAGGTGGGCCAAACATGGGGGTGCTGTTCTCCTCTGATGCTGTCCTCGTCTCGCCTGTGGGGTGCTGCAGCAAGGTCCCTATTTTCTCTCAGCAGTGGGGAGGTAACCTTTCACAGACAAGGCTCTCTACTGATGTCGCAAGAGAGAGGAAAGATCTGGGCATGCCAGCAGTTCGTAGCAATTGGCATCCCATCCTGTCACAGAGAGGAGGGTAGCAATCCATGGGAGCAGTATTCACACATGTCCAGTGTTTCTCCAGGTCATGGCCTTGCTGTCTTTTGGACCACTGTCCCCTTCTCCACATGCTACACTTTATCATAGTCTGTCATTTTTCAGGAGGATGTGAGAAACAGATATTTGTTGGTAATTTAAGGTTTTATAATCCTTGTTCATTCTTCTTCCAGATTTGGAATGACTACAAACTGCGGTGGGATCCCAGACAATATGATGGCATTGAATTTGTTCGGGTACCAGCAGATAAAATTTGGAAACCAGATATTGTCTTGTATAATAAGTATGATGATTCATTTTACCCATTTTATTGATTCATTTGAATCCTTCTCTATAAATATCCCCTTGCAGCACCTATGAAAACACCCATTGCTTTTTACTTTCATGGTAATTCTTTTGTCTTTGCCTCATTTGTCTTTCCAGTGCTGTGGGAGATTTTCAAGTTGAAGGCAAGACCAAAGCCCTCCTTCGCTATGATGGAATGATCACCTGGACCCCACCAGCTATTTTCAAAAGCTCCTGTCCTATGGATATTACCTTTTTCCCATTTGATCATCAGAACTGTTCACTCAAATTTGGCTCATGGACCTATGACAAAGCCAAAATTGATCTTCTGATCATTGGATCTAAAGTAGATATGAATGACTTTTGGGAAAATAGTGAATGGGAAATAGTTGATGCTTCTGGCTATAAACATGATATCAAATATAACTGCTGTGAAGAGATCTACACAGACATAACATATTCCTTTTATATTCGAAGGTTGCCAATGTTCTACACCATAAATCTGATCATTCCCTGTCTTTTCATCTCATTCCTGACTGTGTTAGTTTTTTACCTACCATCTGACTGTGGTGAGAAAGTTACTCTTTGCATCTCGGTGCTTCTTTCTTTGACTGTATTTTTACTAGTGATCACAGAAACAATCCCATCCACCTCTTTAGTAATTCCCCTAGTCGGTGAATATTTACTCTTCACAATGATATTTGTGACTCTGTCAATTGTCATCACAGTGTTTGTCCTCAATATACATTACAGGACTCCGACGACACACACAATGCCCAAATGGGTAAAAACTGTCTTTCTTGGCCTGCTCCCCAAAGTCCTGTTGATGCAGAGGCCACTAGAACAGCAGAAAAAACACACCTCCAGAAAAAACAAGAAAGTATCAGACAGTAAGTTGGGCAAGTCAAAGCACAGCAAACACAAAGACACCAAATTGCACAAGGAGCAACGGTGCAGTCACTGTGATAAGGCAGCTGAATTCCCTGCCACCAAAAGACGGCTGAGCCACCAGTCACTGAAATGGATGGCAGAGCACATGGAGTACTCCCCAGAGGTGAAGGATGTCATTAGCAATGTCCAGTTCATCGCTGAGAACATGAGGTCTCAAAATGAAACCAAAGAGGTAAGGGAGGTAACTATCTCATTAGGGCTTGTTTGATTGTACTGAAATCAATAATCATGATTTGGTGATGACAAGGTGGGGTGCCTGTGTGTAAAGATCAGGGGCTCAGTCAGCAGGGCACGTGTCCTGGTAGGAGTCTGTTACAGACCACCTGGGCAGGATGCACAGGCAGATGATGTATCCTACAGGAGGCTGGAAGAAGTATCATGATTACCAGCCCTTGTTTTCATGAGGGTCTTGAAACTTGCCAGGAAGCTGCTGGAAGTGTAACACAGCAGAGAAGAATCAGCCTAGGAGGTTCCTGGAGTGTGTGGAAGATAATTTCATGACACAGGAAGGAACCCAACCACTAGGGAAGGTGCCCCACTGGGCTCGCTGCTTGTGAACAGAGAAGGAGTAGTGGGAGATGTGACCATTAGAGGCCACAGGCACAGGAACCACAGAATGATAGAGTTTTCAGTGTGGGGTAAAGTTATGAGGGCTGCCAGCAGAACTGTATCCCCAGCAGCTAGATTTTGGTCTGTTTAAGAAATTGATTGCCAGAGTCCCTTTGGATGAATCCTGGAAGTCCACGAAGGCTGGATGTAGCTTAAGAAGGAAATGCTAAAAGTACGGAAGCAGTAAGACA
Source organism: Hylia prasina (assembly GCA_013397195.1). Lineage (NCBI taxonomy): Eukaryota > Metazoa > Chordata > Aves > Passeriformes > Sylviidae > Hylia > Hylia prasina. Next base: position 377,361 of record VYXD01001806.1, on the reverse strand, counting down.
AGTTGCTGGAGAAGAAGACCATCTAATAGGTTTGCTTTTGTGAGATCATAAATTTTTTTTCCTATTTGGGATTACTGTTGTAGAAAATGGTGCATATTGGAATTTAAAGGATTCTGGGGCCACATGCTCATATGTCAACACAAGCAACTAAAAAAAGGTGCAAAACTATTTTCTGACACCGAGAACTCACAAGGAGCAGAAATTCCCTGATGCTTCAAGATATTTTTATAAGTGTCTAGAACCTAATGAAACATTTATCTTTGATCTGTCATGGAATTTTTGCTTTTGGTTTTGAAGTTTTTTAGATGCTCTATGATGGTAAAATCCACTTCGAAGCTAAATATTGGTGTATTTATATCAGAAATCACAAAAAAATTATGAAATGGGATATGCCTACTCAAAGGGAAATGTTGATATGCCTGCTTTCTATCAGAATATTTTGTTGAAATTCATACAACTTCTGTGAAACCTAAAGATCACCTTTATTTCCCCCTTTCTTTTATGCCCTGGAGAAAAAGTTTAATCTGAAAGCAAAATCTATAAATTTCTGAATAAAGGAGTGGAGTTAAGCTGGTGACTGAATTCATAGAGTGAGCATGCACTTCATGCCAGCCTGGAGCAAAAGACAGGGATCTATCACCATAGAGGAGGATGGGGATTGAGCTGAGCCCTGCTTACTACCTATGGCCTTAGTGCTTTGCTTAACCCAAACATCTCTGCCCTGCTTTCATTATCACACCAGCTGCATGAAACATATCCATGTATACTGATTCAGCTGCTTTTTCTGATGCTCTCCCATAAAGAAGTTTTGCATGCAGTCACCCAAATAACTTGCTGTCTTGATTATACAGCTCAGAAGTCCTCCTTTGCTAGTTTTGTTGATTTGCATTTTGCAAATCTCTCCTGCCACATGGAATTTTATTCTTAGTCCAGTGTGTTCATGAGCAGCTTTGTATCTTACCTTTTAGAAAATACTAGAGATATGAAGCATGATTTTTCATTTACAAAAATACCCCTTTCAGGGACAAAAACAGGACTTGTTCTCAGGCAAGCACTGACAAAAATTATTCTGGAGGCTGCTTCTGCTTTAACCAGATATACAAAGCCATATGGGTAGTGTTATTTACCAGTCCTATATAAATAAAAGCCCTTTAAAAATTGTAGAAACATTTACAGCTGTTGGAGTTCTTCCTGCATATTCTTTAATGCTAACTACAGCTTCCATTTCTGACTTTCAGAAGTCCTCCAAGATTCTTCCCTGACTACCAGCCTATTTCTATCCATGGTCATGTTACTATCATGGCCACCCTCTTTTTCATAACATCCCTATCACTCAACCCAACACTAATGAGTATTTTAGCTGTCCTCTCAGTAGCCCTGGGAGGTTGAATAGGATTAAACTAAATACAAACTTGAAAAGTCTTACCTTATTTTTCTGTTTCTCACCTGGGCTGAATTGCCATTATTATAGTTTACAACTTCAAACTTAGCCTACTTAAATTTTACTTATACTCCCTGATACCTGCTGCTGTATTCCTCACCCTCAACACAATCTAAATCCTAAACCCAGTATTTTCTTGGAGGAAAATATAGTAAAATTGGGAAAACAAGTGGAAGATCCCTCAGCAGAGAACTCTTAGCTTAGTCACTAGTTTATATGCTTGAATATTCTACTGATGCAGTGTTTATTGTGCAGTACAAGTTTAAAGGTACAGTTTAAAGGACAGCAACTTCATTCAATGTGGTTCTAAGGTCTCTCAGATGTACAAAATCCACTCCGTCCTGCTTAGCACATGACACTGCAGTTTGCTCAGTTGGAACCCTTCCTTTGCCATAGTCCATGTGTCCATGTGTCCAGTTTCTTGAAATCAGTGGGGCTTGACTGGCAAGACAGTGTTTCAGATCAGACCAGAATAGCAAACTGTGTTGTGTGGACTGTCAGGATAAATCATTCAGCAGGGTTTAGTGATGTGCAGCTGTGGTGGCTGTGCCTGCTGTTAAACCCCCCCACTCTGCACCCACTACTTGATCAGGTCCTATTTGCTAATACCAGCGTCACAACCACGGATGGGCTGCCCTCAGACTCAAATATTTAGAACAATTTAGCAGGCTAGGACAGTGTTGTATGTTCTCAGCCAAAAGTGGTAAAATACCATTAGAAATTCAGCCCCCTCTGAAAAGACTTGAAAACTGCAGCAACAATAAGCATGACAAGCAATATTCCTGACCTACATGTGTGTTCTTCTCACATTCAAAAGCACAAGGGGCATTTCTACTGCATAATGTCAATTCACAATTGTATGTAACATTACGTATAATTTATCCTTCTCTATTTTGTTCTTTTGCAGGTGGAAGACGACTGGAAATACGTGGCTATGGTGATAGACAGAGTATTTCTCTGGGTATTCATAATCCTTTGTGTGTTTGGGACTGTAGGGCTCTTTATCCAGCCACTAATAGCAGAGACATAACTCTATCGACTGCTTTTTATCCACTTTTGTTCTTTTGTTTCATTTTTGGTTCAGAAATTGGTTACCTTCTATTTCTCTCCTCTAACATAACCCCTCTACACACCACCTCATCAGCACCCAAAACAAGACAGTATGTGTTTACACTTACTCTTACTGCAGTAGGGGTGTCCCTGCAAGCAGGCATGGAAGAGCGCACACAAATAAGACAGATCTTAAGCATTTTAATAATATTTGAAGGCAAACATTATTAACATTAGAATATGGTTACTATGTGAGACATACATTTGAAAACTATGTGCTTCTAAAATCTTTTAAAATTAGTTTGATCTGCAACTTACCTTTCCATGTGACTAAAGTCCCTTTTACTTCCTCATAATGAGTACCAAGACCTTGATGAGCTTCAGTAGGATTTCCAAACCACATATCTCATCGGGTAAACAGTGGTCCTAGTCCACAGGTTCTGCTCTGAAAACTCTTGCTTGCTCAGGCTCAGACATAAACCCAACAGAGAAGGGTTTGTCCCTGAATAGCTACTTGTCATAGACAGAGTTGGTTTGACAGCACTGGATTGATCTGAGGTTTTGCGTTTTTAAAATGCAAGACCAACCTAGATTATGTATATCCCAGCAGACTAAGGCTGCGTACCATGAATCCTTTGTGAAGCTGAGTACCTTGTTTCAAACAGCTGTGCAGCAGTGTTCTGTTTCCTGGCTCCTCATGGGTCTGTGCTGAGTGTGCAAACCTGTAACTGCAGGGCCATGTCCTTTGGGGCTAAGGTTGCTGCTCTGTAACCAGGTCCCAATCCTAGTGTGCTTCCTCCTGAAACACTTAGCAGATGTGTTCCTGATGTGGTTTCTATAAAATGTGGATTGTTTACCCCTAAATCCTTTGTTTGTTTATATTCCTGCAAGTTTTGTGCTGAAAGGTTCTTCTTTAAAAGGCACCGTTACAATTAAACCAAATGGCCCCAAGAATACAAAGCCCTTCTCTCCTATGAGAGCTTCTAAATTTAACTGTGCAGTGTCAATGCAGTGTTTTCAGTGTCTGCCATGCATCAGTCTCTGCTCTGAACATCACCGATCCTTGGAACATGAGACTCCCTGTTTCTGAAGTCACTGACTTTTACTCCTTTTACTCCTTTTTGATGTTTCATAATAAAGAGAATAGAAATGAATTCGTGTATATGTTAGAGGCAAAGGTGGAATTACAAGAATAGAACTGTCTTCATCCATCCAGTCATGACTGTAGAAGAACAAGTAGAAGAAAACTATTATTTTCTGTAATCCCCCTGAATGTTGTTCAATTATGTAGTGACTGATAGACAGATGTATGAAAAAGCATGGTTTATTTTGTCAGCCTGTCAATTAAATGTCACTCCTGAGATACACCTTCTTGAAAAATTTGTGGTTTGGATTTTTTTTTAGATCTCCTTTTGTTGAAATGTGTTTATAGATGCTACTAAATGACATTTACTATACTGTCTCTTTAATCCAAAAGAAGGTGAGGAAAAAGAAAGGAAATTTGAGGAGGAGAGCTGAATTCTGAGCCTAAAAACTTCATTTCTACAGAAAATTCCAGCATTCACTGTTATACCCTATGCCATCCAAACCATGAAAATACTGTGGCTGAAGGTGCATTGCATTGGTGTTTTATGCATGGCAGCTACAACCCCAGTAAATAATCTGACTTCAGCAAAATCCCTGATATACAAAGTCATCTTCTGTCTCTTTTTAGTGTACTATTTACCCTTCCTTTCTCTAACTGAGTAACTTTTGCAGCCATCTTTTGTGATTCTCAACTGTGTTTCACACATTCAATACTGGTAGCCTAATGTACTGCTGCCAGCTTTGTGAAAGTAGTTGACTTATTAGAGAGAGGGGAGATGAGGGATACAAGAATCACATCAGCATGTCACCTTGAAGAAGGCTGCAGTAGGGGTGCTTCTGATATTTTTCCTTGCCCCAACACTTGTTGAAGATTGAGGGACCTTCTAAATGAAATAACAAGAAAAGTTACAACTAGAGCTGGTGCCATTCCTGATGTTGACTTGGGTCACACATTTTGCACAGCCACAGGAAGGGTTTATTCTCATCCCATCAGCTCTAAAGTCACATCAGCAACATCCCTTATTATTGTCTCAGTGATGAGTGTACCACTGGCAGCAAGAATTCTCCTCTCTCTGAGAGTGATGGCATCTATGAATTAATTTTAAAAGCACAGAAGCAGTTCAACAGCTCAACATCTCTTTACATTCTCTTCCCAAGGGAGACCATTCTTCCAGTTTGCCTCCACTAAAAGGCCCAGAAGAGTTTTTCATATTTATCTTTTGGTGAGGGGGTGATATATGTGTCTTGCCAAGCAGTCAGCAAGCCAACGCCCAAACCAGTGCCTGAGGCAACACAGGTTGAGACAGTATTAAGGCACAGGGTTACTGGTGTTTTGCTAAGATTTGAAATTTGCAATGTTGTCATCCAGAGGCTGAGCAGGTGGAACAGAGGGGAGGCTTCATTGGAAGACTGTCTGCCCAAATGTCCTCACTAGTTGTGTTTTTAGTGGCAGACCTTTGTGGGGAACATGTTGAATGCTTTTGTGGGCCAGCAGCAAAGAGATTTAGAGAAGCTCAGGATCAGGCAGCACCAGGAGACTACATTGTAGTGAGACTATAAATGTGTCAGTACCAGATGCAATGCCAGGAAGACTCAAGGCCAGAAGCCATACCTGTGCAATTTTCATACATCTCCAACACAGAAGCTCTGCTGATCTTCACCAGCATAAGCCGGAAAAAGCAGCTTGGCATCAGACAAAGACATGTGAGACAGAGCCATGTGTTGCCTGCGGGTGGGAAACCAAAGTGTTGCATGGTGGAGACACAACCATCTGTCAGATGGACACCTGAGGCAGTTGCCCAGAAGAGGAGGTTGTCATCTGTCACGGCTAACAGGCAGCCTCCTGGAAGCAGTGCTCACAGGGAATACCTGTCACTCACTACTGGAGCTCAAGAGTCTGGAAGTACTGGAAAGAAGAGCTTCCTGGCTCTTTTCCTACAGACATTTCATAGTACTGTCTAGGAGAACAAAAGCTCTTTATGCAAGGAGAGAGGAGCAACTGATACAATGGTCAATGTGTATGAGTTCTATGCCAGTATCTTATGCTAAGACATGTCTCTCTATATGTTAAACTAAATGGGTTTATTCCAGCAATATAATAACCACATCTGAATGCTTCTTCTTCAAACTCACATACAGAGCTAAAAAGTAATGAGGACTTTCCAAGAACATGTCAAGCCCTCTGTTTGAATAGATTTGTGACAAAACTTTTAAAAAGGGGCTATAGTGTAGCTTTGTTGACAACAAATCAACAGCAAAGCCCAGTGTATGAGCACCCCAGGAATCATTTACTGAATACATCTTTATTAATAATAATTGCACAAGTCAACAGAAGTTTCTGCATTGACACAACATGATGGGATTACATTAATTCCTGGAGGTCTGGTGTGCATGCACAATCCAAGCACAAGAACACCTCTGTATTTTTTACACTTTCTAACCTCCATCTCTAGGGAGAGAGTTTCAAGGCTAGCTAAAACTTTAACAAGTATTTAGATTGTCAAAAATTGGATCTCTAAATCCCTTGCTAACCTTGAAAACATTTGCAAGTTCTGAATGGGATTTTCTAAACCACACCATGTTGGAAAACACTGCCCCAGCAAAAGTGGTGAAAGCTTCATTCCTGTGTTCAAGAGTTTCACCTGGGTATTTTCTGTCATGTCCCACTTACATAACACTTTTAAGAGCTGTTTCTAATCATGCAAAAGGATCCCATAATAAATGAATCAAAGGAATTAAATTCTGTATTGCCTAGGAAACATGGACAATCCAACATCTAAAAATGTATTTCCTGGTGACCAGCTCACCCAACAGCTCTCAAGAGAAACCCCACTTCTGAAACAGCCACAACTTTCATCTGCCAAAAGAGATGGCTGCCGCTTCCCTCCAGCTGAACCCTTCAGGGATATCACTGTTGCCTTATGGAGTAGCATAACCACCTTTGCTTAGGTGATCTTCCACTTGTGAACAAGCAGGTGAAGGAATAATAGTTCCTAAATGTGGAGCATGGGGGAAAATCCTCACTTTGTCAGCCCTCTGGTACGTTACAGAGCAGCAAGCAAAATTGCAAATACTGAAAAGTGGGCAATGCCTTGTAGCTTCCTGATGGCTGAGGTGAGAGACAAAGTGTGCATGCTGCAAAGGCTGGTGGCAGGCAGGCAGTGGTAAGTTCTGCCCTTGTCGAGCCAATCTTGCAGCAAGGTGAAGCTAGAGAGTCAAGGTTTTGAGTATCACATCTAAGAATAATTTATACTTCTTCTGATGCACATGCTATGCAATTGCCAGTTCTGACACATGCACAAGGCAACCTGTAGACACTTAGAGGTTGTTACTTGGAGACACGGATAAACTGAAGATTTCCAACTGCAACTTCTTTTACAATGTAGCATTTTAACCGGCAGATCTGCCTTTTAAGTATAATGATTGTGCAAGACACTCTGTTTCCAATTTCTTAATAATCTTGGCTTTTATACTAATACAATCAAGCTAACAATAAAATAATTATAACCCAGTTGTGCAACCCCAGTTCACTTTAGATCTTGGCTGTGCACCAAGCTCTTCTCTGATTTCAATAAAATCTCTAACTGGTAGAGTTATTATGAAGATTGAAAGCACTAATAAATGCCCACTGTTACCATCAACTTCCCTCATTCTGGCTGCTGCTTCCCCTCTTGTACAGCAGAGACCAAGCTCCAAGGCACCACTGTCCCCTTGGCACTGTACTTGTTGTATGTTACTGCAGGAGTGTTCTCTACAAAGCATTGTTCAGCCATATCCGTAACGCAGGGGTAAAGATGAGAACTGAACCCGTCACTGACACCACCAGAAATAACCACAGGAAGATCCGGTCCAGGACTTGAGCTACAAATTTCCAGTCTTGTACAACCTAGGAAGGACAGAGGGAGGATAAACATAAATAGCAACAAGCCTGGTACTGTGTTGATACTGCTACATATATTTCAGCTCCCCAAATCTGGTTTTAAAATTATACGTTTGTAGTATGTGGTAGCCTAAAACTAACAGACATCAACTTTTCAGCACTCATAGCTGCAAATCACTCAAATCCCCAAAACAATTCCACAGTTCTATGCACATGGTGATGAGACTTCTTCAGCCTGTGCAAAAGCTTTTAGTTAAGTGAATATATGAAAATTTACAGACCTAGCCTTGGAGACGGCTTTACAGTGAACTGGACTTATTTCTACAGACCTGCCTTTCACTCTAAGTGCCAAGATGAGGCTCTTGGATACAGCCATTGATTCCAGTATAAGCATCTTGATTTATTTGTGTTTGCTTAGGTGATTTATTGACTCAGATTGGGTGCACTCAGGAGAGGAATTTTAAATTGTGAGTGCTGGCACAACTATGAACACACAATTGTGCTATTTATTGAGGTGATTCAAGGGACCTTTTTAATTAAAATTATTTCAGCTTCAAACAGGTTTCAGTCATGGACAGTATGATACAGGTTTGATTTACTGCTCTTTTTTCTGCTGTAGTCCTCTCAACACAGTTTGAACTAAGCCCTAGCTCTTGCTAGGAGAGTGCTAACAGAAGCTTTTCCAAATACTGATAGCTGCATTGCTCTGCTGTCCTACCCTTGCATGAGATGCATTGTTTGCAAACACAGTAATTTGCCATTTTAAAAACCAGGAAGCTCATTGAGAGGGGAAGGATAGTAGTTGGGAGCTAACCTAGACAGGCATTAGTGAAAGTCTAGAAGAGCTCCCCTCAAAACAGAGCAGCTATGCAGTGCACAATATGTGCTGGGAGGCCAGGACTGGCATCTAGCAAATGCCATAGAGCTTGCCTGTTAAGTGTGAAAGTTACATTTTTTGAGCATATGACAGTTTAGAGGCTTCCAGATTCCAGATATCCCAAACTTACACAGGACAAGGATATTCAAATAATCCCAAACCATGAATTCCTCCAGGAGAGGCTCCTGGAGTCTTGAATCTGTGAAGAGCAGGGCCTCCCACAGAAGAATACACTTCTCCTTGAAGCTACGCGTTATCTCAAAAAATATATTTTTCAAGGTCTGAGGAAGAATATGTCTCAGAGGAGAGAGACAAAGGGAAAAGCATGCAGAAAAGGAAAGAGCTTGGAAGGCATTGCTGTCAACAAAAGTGTGATTGCCTCCTTGCCCTCCCTCCACCTACCTGTCTGATGAAATGCTCCTTTTTAACATGCCTGGAAATGTACCGAATGGAGTCAGCTGCCTTTTCCAGAAAGGCAATGACAATTTTTTCTCCATCTTTTGCTTGCTTGTATTTCTGCTTCCCCAGAAACTTTGATTTCGAGGCGGTCCCCTTTTCTTCAGTCTCTGAGAATGAGTAGCGATCTACATGGCCCTTCATGCACAGCAGACGAGGCAACTTCTGGAGAAAGAGCCTTTTAACCCAGGGAGCCATGGGATGGTAAGTTGCTGAGGATCGGTGGTGGACATTGATAACAAACACAGTCACGATGATAGAGAGGGTCACAAAAATCATGATGAAGAGCAGATACTCACCGATCAGGGGGATGACTTTGGAAGAAGAAGGGATTATTTCCTCAATCACTAAAAGAAAAACAGTGAGGGAGACTAGAACTGATGTCGACAGTGAAAGCTTTTCTCCTTCATCTGAAGGTAGGTAAAACACCAGGACAGTTAGAAAAGACAATCCCAGGCAAGGGATTATTAAGAAAAGAGTGTAAAACAATGGAAGGCGCCTCAACACAAACGAGTAGGTGACAAATGGGTAAGAGTACAGCCCATCCTTCCTGCTGCCTTTCATACCTTTGGCGTTTAAGATCTCCCACTCCCCATTATCAAAGAAGTCCTTCCTGTCTACATTTTCATCCACTAAAATCAAGTCCACCATATTGCCATCATATGTCCATGACCCAAACTTCATGGAGCAGTTCTGCCTGTCGAAGGGGAAGAAGGTCACATCCATTGTGCAGGAGCTCTTATAACTGGCCGGTGGTGTCCAGGTCACCACTCCATTGTACTTCACTATGGCTTTGGTCATCAGAGATCCTTCAAAACGTCCGTCAGCACTGGGAGTTGGACAGGAAGAAACAGTACCAAGTTCAGGACTGTGTTTGCCCCAGTCCTACCCCACTTCAGCTCTGCTTTCTATCCCTCACCTGGAGCACAAGGTGCACAACATTCACACTGCCTACAGAAGCAGCCTTCTGACAGCACACACAAGCTGACATGCCTTGCCCAAGCTCTGGCCTAAGCCCAGAGCAAGGAGCCATGCTACTCACTTTTCAAACAAAACAATGTCGGGAAGCCACAGAGACTCAGAGGGGACTCGGATAGCGGTGATCCCACCATATTCATCTGGATTCCAGGAGAGCTTGTGGTCGATCCATTCCTATAACAAAACAGCAGAGTCCTCTGCCCACTCATATGCAGCAGCCTCTTTCCTTACCCCTGCATGTGCCTCAACAACTGCATACACAGCACAGCAGGCAGAGCCTGGTATGAGGCTGCCCACTGCAGGAGAGGGTGCCAGATGGGCATGGCTGGGAGGTGTTAATCCCCACAAGTGCTGCCCCCTCAGACATAGGTGAGACCCAAGAACCCATCCCTAGGCTGGCAACCTCAAGGCCAGCACTCCTGGAGAGGACTTAGACTCTCGCTTCACTCACCACCCTGCCCAGCCCACCTGAGAGTAGTCTAGAAGGAAGGAGCCACTTCCCTTTAGTGCAGCAGCTTTCCTTCCCTCTGAGAACCAGCCCAAGCTGGTTTTGGCTGGCACTGACCCCATTGAATACCTCATGGACCCTAGGTGGTGTGGGTACTAGCACTCAAATGAGTAGAGGTAGCCTTAATTCCCTTTTCAGGAGACCTGGCTTTTTTCAGTGACTGGAATACAACACCTAATATCTGCACACCGTCCTTGCAAAAAAAGAGAAAAAAAATGGTCTTTCCTCAGAAAGATCTGCAGACTATTGCAGGAAAAGTAATATTATGCTATTGTAAAGTATTTGGTGACAAAAGCAGGATGAGTCCTCTCCATTTTCATCATGCTAACTCTAGAATAATTTTTCTCTGCTTTTTTGGATTTTTCAGATAGGGAGATCATAACAAAGTGGCTCCAATAACCTGGAAATTTCCACAGAAAAGCAGTGGAAAATCAGCTCTCTGATCCTTGTTCATTATTGATGAGGTTATTCATTTGTCCACAGAGATAGCAGCAATGTGATGCAAGAGCTGTAGACTGTGGTCAATACCAAGAAATGGAAGATGAACCAGTTTCCATTAAGCTGCAGCACTAAGAAATCTCGAGGGATGTGGAGGTCTCGGCCTTCACTGGGCAATTTCCTCCATGACTTAAGGATGAACCAAAAAAAGCAATATTGTCTATTAATTCTCCATATCGTTCCCTTCTTATTTCTTTGATTCCCCATGCTTTTCACAGCAGTATCTAGAGACATTTGTTATTGCTCAGGTGTGGAAAGAGAAGAGGGGCCATTGCTGCTCATAGCCTCAGCATCAGGGACAGAGAACACCACTTTTAGCATTAACTTTTCTCTGAGGATGGGTATCTAACATGTCTCCAGCAGCTTAGGCTGTTAAGTGGTCACAGTCTCACCTGTGTCCTGGACACTTCCTGTAATAGGTACAACAGGGCTTAGGCTGAAAACACACATCATGCAAGGGGACAGTCATGGCTGAGTGGCAACTAACAGAGTCATCTTGTAGTCTCCACTAAGACAAGAGCAGCAAATACCCTGTGAGTCACCTGGAGACAGAATCATCCCTCTGGAGTTGAACTGGAGCAGGGTTATTTGCTCCATCCACAATACTCCTTGCTTTACCCCCATCCTGCATTGATTTCTCTCCCAGCTAAAGTGCTCTTTCATTTCTGCAAGGCAAATGGTTGTGTCTTCCTCCTAGAGCAGAAAATAGGTTGTGTGCAGATTTCGAAGATGAGCAGTTTAAAACAAGAATTTCCCTGTGGACTTTGCTGACACAAACTGTAGCAGCAGGCTATAGGCTGCATAAGGCTCTTTCCTCTCTTCTCCCTTTCTTCCAAGCTGCTCCAGACATTGCAATCACTTCCTCCAGTTCTGCCCGGTTCCCATTTCTGTGCTGCCATTGAAGAGTTTAACCCACTGCTAGTGGAATGAAAAACACTGGACCGAGATTCTTGTCCCTTGCTAGTAGACCCCATAGCTTGCCTGAATCCAGACACTTTCTCAACAACCTCTAAGGGCTCCTCTGAACCTTGTGCTTCAGCCTGCTTGTGTATCAAGTCCCACCATCTTGAGCATCAGAATGTTTGAAGTTAACAACAACAACAACAACAACAAAAGTAAATGCTTGTGTTTAAGCTTTCCTTATCCAAGAAAAGTAAGAACCTTGCTGAGAAATTATGAAGGTGATCAGGAGCTATCAGCATAGGTTCACTAAAAGTAAATCATGCTTGACCAACCTGATTCCGTTCTATGATGAAACAACTCCCTGGATGGACAAGGGGAGAGCACTGGATATTGTCTACCTTTACCACAGCAAGGCTTTCAACACTCTCTCTCACACAATATCCTTGTAGGCAAACTCAGGACATTTGGACTGGATGAGTGGACAGCAAGGTAGATTGAGACCTGGCAGAATGGCAGATGCCACAGAGTTTGTAATCAGTGCTACAGGGTCTGGTTGGAAGCCTGTTATTGGATGTGTCCCCCAAGGTTCCACACTGGGGCCAGTATTGTTTAACTTATTCAGTGACTTGGATAAACAGGCAGATGCCTCCTCAGCAAGTTCACTGATGACACAAAGTTCAAAGGAGTGGCCAATAGCCCAGAGGAACATGCAGCCCTTCAGAAACACCTTGACAGGCTGAAGGGATGGGAGGAGAAGAAACATATGAAATTCAGCAGAGGTAAGTGCATGATCCTACACCTGCAGAGGAACAACTCCAGGCCACAGCACAGGTTGGAGGTGAGCTGCTGGATATCAGCTCTGTAGAGAAGGATCTGGGGGCCCTGGTGGACAACAAGCTGTCCATGAGCCAGCAGTGTGTCCTGGGGGCCAAGAAGGCCATTGGGATCCTGGGGTGCATTAGGAAGAGCATTGCCAGCAGGTCGAGGGAGGTGATCCTGTTCCTCTGCTCAGCGCTGGTGAGGAACATCTGGAATATTGTGTCCAGTTCTGGGCTCCTCAGGACAAGAAGATATGGAGCTCCCAGAGTGGGTCCAGCAGAGGGTGATAAACATGATGAGGGAACCAGAGTATCTCTCTTACAAGGAAAAGCTGAGGAAGCTGGGCCTACATGAACACACCAACTTCCACAGCAGGACACCTGGGTCAGGCACAGGTATTTAGTGCTCAGCCTGAGCTCCTGAGGGCATTTATACATGTGAAAATCACAGCCTGTGCCTCATTTTCTGGTCCCTTTGCATTACTTTGGGCCTTGATGTTCTCAGCCCATCAGATGGAGAAACGGTATTAGGAATGGTAACAACTCCAGAGAACCCAGCTCCGGGAAACCAGAGTCCTGAGTTTCCCTGAGGACCTGCCCTGGCTAAAATCTGAGGATTCCAAAGGCTTCCAGAGAAATCAGTGTGTCTAGAGCGCACAGGGCTTGGGACCTGCAGGTGAAGGTGAGTGCTACAGACTGCAAGGAGAGTGGGTTGGAATGGGAAGAGGACAGATGAGGGCAGATGAGGGCCTTTTACAGAAGGGCTCTGGTGTCGGCCCAAGTGGATACTCAAAGTAGGGGAGCCAAGTTGTGACCTTGTGCGTAAAAGGGGCTCTACAATTCCAGCTGAAGGTGGGGAAATTGTAATACTGCAGATATTTCAGGGCCAGCTCCTAGCAGCTGTATTTGGATCAGAGAGAAATTTCTCCAGCAAAAGGGGAAAATCCTGTCTTCCCCACAGTGAGGGAAGGTCTGAGCTTTTCCCTCTTCAAGGGAGAGATCATCTTTACACGCAATATCCATATTGGTTTTAGGGGTCTTGCTCCAGCCAGAATCTCACACTCACTTGCAGCAGTACAGGACCCAGACTGAGACAAAAATTAACTCACATTTCTCATCCACCAGCTCAGTGGCCCCTAAGAACCTTTCTCCATGGCATGATTTCAAGTATGGTTTGTTTTTTATGTCCTCTACCTGGGATCAGTTGATGTCTGTACAGATACTCACAAGGCTGAGAGACATAAAATAATTGTCACAAGGTCAATAAACTGGTGCAATGTAACCTAAACCAAAAAACTGTGTTCCTCAGGAGTGAAGAATAAGAAGAAAGGAGACCTAACAGTTCAACTTGCACCTTTCCTACGTTTGTATAAATCACTGTCAGTTCCAGAAGCAATTATGATAGAGTGATCTGATTCATTTGATACAGCTTTTAATGGGAAAAGATCTGTGGTGTGTGTGTGTGTGTAACATACTGGCCTCTTCTTTCTATTTACATATGCTGTGGAATGAAGAAATCTGAGGCACCACTCTTGCTAGGGTAAGGGAAACAGTACTTGTGTGCCCTCTAAGTCTGAGACAGGATAGTCCCTCAGGGCACACACAACACCCAGAGATAGCCACTACAGTACCAGCTGTGTCACTTCCCTGAAGTACAGCTGGCTTGAGCACACAGCTGGGGCACACGTCAGGAGAAGAGGGTACCCTATGTCCTAAAGGCCTAACCTCCTGCCTTTCTATCTCTATACATTTGCTGAAGTGAGAAGAGTGAAGTAAAACCTCAGGTTAGGTATCAGGTTGGGTGCTGGCCACTCAGCATCATAAAATGGGGTGGATAGCACAGAGGGTGCCAGACTGAGATGGCTACTCAGCTCAGCAGTTCCACATGGGGAAAAGGGAGGTCTGATGTGGTCTAATTTACCTGTTTCAGCCACACGTTGGTTGTCATCAGCTGATTCTTCTCATCCTAGAGTGACACAAGGGAGAGAGGATTGCAGTACCAAAGCAGCCATTAGAAACAGACCCTATGCCTGCTGAGTTCAACCCTGTGCTGAGATGAGGAGATCCCTGTGGTCCTGTTTACCCATGGGCTTGGGCTCTTCAGTCACTCTTGAGGGAAATTGACTGACTTTCTAGGTGCTGTCCCTGCTATTGTTGGGAGCCCCTGAGGCTAGAAAACTGAGGTCTGGAATTTCACAGGAGCTCAAAGGAACCATATGCCAAGGACCCAGAATGCAGCAGGGCTCAGCCAGAAAGTGGTATCAGGTCACACATGGTTGTGGGCTCACAGGATGGCTCACTGCTCCGCCTGGAGTGAGTGCGGGAAGATACATGCTGAAAGATTGTCCTAAGTATGTAAATAAAGCACAAAATTAGAGTGTGCCTTCCCCAGCACAAGGGGACATAATCAGGGTCTGGGGGATGTAAGGAGCACATTGTTGTGTGGGTACCTCTGGGCAATGTGCAAATTCCCCTGTGCATTGCAGTGGAAAGAGAAGGGAAAATTTCCACATGGGCAGAAACACAGGACTATCTATTTTGCCTCCAGAATTTTATCTTAGAGACCAGCTGGGTTAAGACTGCAACTACCTTCGGCCTCAGTGTAAGCTTGCTTGGAGGGAATAATGTCCAACCAGCTCTTACCCTTTCTCAGTTCTCTCCTGTAGCTATCTTGTCATTAAATTGCAACATAGATGTCAAGGACTGTCTGGCAAGGGTTGTTTGATTAAAACCTTATGGAAATTAGGCCTTGTTCCCTGAGAACAGCAGGGAAAAAAGGACCTTTAGGTTTCCTTCAAAACAAATGAGTCCTACAATCCATGTTGGGAGTGCGGGAAGAAGGTTGTATCACCAGCACCATTTCATGCTCAGTGTTTTGCTGCCCACCCATCACTGTGCATTTCTTGTGTCAGGAGGCAAAAGCTAATTTGTCCTCCCAGGTGCAGGCACAACTATCTCTAGAAGTGGTGTTTTACTAACACAACACTTACCACATCCACAAGCTGTGATATCTTTAACCCAAAATGGACTTTGATGGTGTTATTGGAGTTTTCCACAGGGCGGACCCATTTCTGATAGCCTTCAAATAAGTGTTTGAGGAGCGCAGCTTCATTTTCAGCAACTGAACTGAAGGCATCTGGAAGACAGCAACACAGAGTGGAGGCATTGCCAGAAAGCAGGCATGGAGATTGCTGTGACCTGAAGAAGTGAAGTAGAGCAATGATGCAAGGGAAATTTCACCTCTGGGCACGTCTGGTCTTGTACATCAGATTCTGCAGGAATTCAGATGCACCGACTCTCAGCAGAACCAGGGCAAGTGAATGGAAAGGCAAGATAGCCCAAGCTCAACTCACATACCAAAAAAAAAAGTCATCAGACCAGAGCAGTGATGATTTTGTACTAGTTTTATGTTTCCTATGGCCTTTTTGTCAAAGCAAAAAGAGCCCATCTGGCAGCAGTAGGAGCTGGATGATGCAGTCAGGGCTAGATCTGCCAGGCAAGCACAGAGCTGTCATGGCCTGTACCTGCACAACTTGTGACCCCCACAGTCACTGACACCATGCTCCTCTTCCCCCTTGCTACCATGAAGGGGTAAGGACAATTCAGATCCTCCATCCTTTCCCAGACTTCTGCCCCACTCCCTGTGGTGTTGAGGTTCTGACATGGCCTCCATCTCTTCCCTTGTGCACATACACAGCAGCCAAGGGTGAGAAGGATTTTACCTCTCTTCAAAACCACCATGGAGGAAAAAAGACAGGCCCCACACAGCAGGGATCACAGCCAATATTGCTGTGTCACCAGTCAAAAGGGACCTCACAGGACACTGTCCAGGGCCCAGCTTGTGTCCTGCCAGCCCCAGGGTGAGCAGAACACCTGCACCTGGATTGCCAAGCATTAGGTGCAGGAGGGGTCTGCAGGCAGAGGATCATGGCCCATGGATGGTGCCAGGACCTGACAGTGGGAGAGCCCTGGAGGGCACAGTCAGTATGCTCACACACCGTGTGCATCAGCAATCAGAGTTGAGGCAGCCCCCAGCAGGGTGCCTGTGCCACATGGAGAAAAAAGGCATTCAAACCCAGCAGCCCATCCAGAGAGAAAACTGGAGGCAGATGGTCGTGCTGTGCCTCTACATGGAGGAAAGGATGTGACCACAGATCACTCTCTCTGCCCATGTCCTCTTCCCCAGCAGCTGCTGCCCATTTGCTGTGCACAACAGGCTGTGCAGCCTCCTCCACCTCAGTCAGGGTCTGTTTAGGCTGCAGACAGGATTAGACCTGGCAGCAAGCAACACAGCTGAAGAACTGCCCAAAGAAAAAAACTGCTTTCATAACAGAGCTTTCAATGGGACAAAATCATTTTTTAATGCTGTCTGGACCCTCTCAGGATAGCACAAGCAACACTGTCATTCCCCACCTTCAGCCACAGCAAGATACTGCTCCTCTTTGAGGAGCTATAAACTCTGAAACCTAATGCTTGCACTCACAGGATAACAACTTTACTGTCAGATGTTCTAGCACAAACTGTGTTTGTCCTCTGTAGCTGAAATACAGGTGTGGTGGGGTTGCCAAGCCCTGGGCAGGTAGAGGCTGGCTCACCTCATTTCCACATGCTCCATCCCACAGCCAGGCATGGCTCATGGAGCTGTCAGCACAGTTTATAGCAGTCCAGTGGCCACACTCTGCCTTGTCAGTTTGTCACAAACCCTTGAGGTCTGCTATTGCCACAAATGCTCCTTCTGCTTGTTCCAGGGTTTATTCTCATGCGAGAGCTGACCCTAGCTCCACCACAGCAAATGAAGGGCAGAATCTGCAGTCTGTTCTAGGAAACTAGATTGGCTGCCCAAACATGGCAGACAGGTATCACCTCTGCAACCAAAGGAAGAGAAAGAACACATTTCTCTCCCCTCAGTACCCACAACCCACTGCACAGAGTCTTTGCAGAGACTCCATCTCCTAGACATTTTGCTTTCCCTCTAGGAGATTCATAGGGGTGTATGGTTGTTAAAAACAGGAAAAGTAACAGAAAAACCACTGAATAGAAAAATCCATAACCCCAAAATATGCAGGATCAAAACAAGCTCTGTCTCAATGCCAGAATACGTGGCTCTGTTTTCATTTGAGTATGACATTCTGCACACATATATGCAGCCACACACCCTCTGTGTCCATGGGTGTGCATGACCTGCCTCAAAAGAAAATGGTGCCATTTCACAGCCCATATCTCACATACAGTTCAGGTACCTACTGCTCCAAGTGGGTATAGAAGACAGGTAGTAAAGCTGGATTTGGGGCTGGATATGTTGAATCTCAACCGCTGAGGAAACCACAAAAAAGTGAAAAAGACTTGAGGAGTCTCACAAGGAAGAAAGTCAGAAGGAAGAACTGCTGCCTCTACAAGACAGCCTCAGTACTTGCACAAAGACAGCTTAAAGCAGAAGTTATTCATAAGCAATAAGAAATGTCATGTGCAGAAATAGCCTAACAGTTCCTTTGACCAAGCCCCACTTTATGATTAAACTAGATAAAGCCATGGAGAAAACATTGAACAAAGTAGCACTGCCTTTGAAAAAAACAGAGAAGCAGCCAGAAGACAGATAGACAGAAGACAGATACATCCCTGAATCTACTATATGATACACTGAGAGGCAAAAACTGGGGAGCTCCCTGGCAGGTTAACATGCATTTGAGTACTCAAGCACTGTCTGCCATCTCCCCGCCTTCCCCAGGTTCCTGTCTCTCTCTGTGATCTGTCCAAGTAGCAGTTCCCCACGGGTGCAGAACAGGAGTTCTGGGGCAGAAAGTCTGCTAAACAAACGTGCAAAACAGTCCAATAAATACAGATAAGACACTTAGCCTTTAATCAGTTCACCTGAAGCATTTCAGTTTTTCTCGTGGTGATAGTAATTCTCCCTTAATTCCCTTTAGCAGACAAAAATTGAGCTTAGGATTTTTTGTTAATTTCTAGCCAGCAATTTCACCACCACCAGTTATTAAAACCTAGTTGTCAAACAGATCATGGTCGCAATACAAAGGGAGCAAGTGATATATATAACCCTCTTCTGCTACTCACACAGTGTTTAAAGGATGACCTAGGGAAGCCAGCAATCACTGTGTCCCAGAAAGCAGCAGCTAACCAGCCAGCAGGAAAAAAAAAAAACCTTGAATACCTGCAGCGCAGTTTGGAAGAAGAAAAAGAAATCACACCTACCTGAGCGGTTCAGACACAGCGCAAAGAGCACTAGGCAAAGCATGGGCACCGCCGTTGCTTTTCCTTTAAGTCTGATCTTCTGTTTTCATAAGCAAATTGGTCTCATCTTTGTAGGGACTAAAACAACCTAGTTAAAAATTGAAGCAGACAGTTGAGTCTGCAAGGCAAGGCAGCACCTTTCTAGCCTTATCTTGCCCTCATTACAACGCTTAGTAAATCACACTTCATTGATTCAGTCAGCTGTCACATCCCATAAGCTTTAAACAGGGCTCTGGGTCCTAAACTCTGATCTCTTTGTGGCAATATTTAGGTGGCTATAAGCACTGCGGTCTAGGATTATGCAAGAGGAAAGTCTTTTAAGGAGGAAAAATATCTTTTCTGATACTGCTAATTACAGCTGGGAAAAAAAATCAGGCAGCAGATTAGGTTCAAAGATAAATCAGATGCCTTAAAGATTATCTGTTTGCTCCAGCTGCATCAGTTGGTCCAATAACAGAGGCAGACTCCCTACAGACCTAACTTAGCTTATTCATTTTTCATGCTACACTTGCTGTTCTAGAGCTATAAAATGGATGGGGGTGGGGGCAAAAAAAAAAAACCCAGCAAGATATAAGTGGGAAAACCATGCTGATTTCTAAATTTATCTCTTACACAAAACGTCACAGACAGCAGCACAGAAATGCTTGCACAGTACTATCCACTGGCACAGCTTAAAAGAGAATGTTGCCCTCAGGCCTTGTGTTTAGCAATGGGAGTGAGGATTATTTAACCAGTTCCTCTGTAGTCAGACCTCTGTCAGTCCTCCCAGTGACACCTCACACAAAGCTCCGTTCAGAAAGCACCAGAAACTGTTGATAATCAAAAGATATGCAGGTTCCTCTTTTCCCAACCCCCCGACACTCCTCTGCCGAAGGATATCAGGATCTCCTCTGTTTTCTTCTCAAATGAGAGTTACTTTGGCATATCTCTCCAAAGAGGAGGTTTCCTCCTGATCTTCTCAAATTCAAGGAAGAAGCATGCAAAATTCTTTTAGCTTGTCCCCAGACCCAAAATTCTTCCTGATTTGATTATTTCTTGCTGGCTATTCAATTCCTTGGTGACTTTTATACGGCATGCCTGGTTTTTTTCAGCAACACTGGGTACATCTCTTGCAATGGCCCAGATTTTGGTACAGTCACAAGTTTTGTGATTCAGATTTGCCTTATCTACTGTCCTCATAGAGGATTGATAACTGGCAGCTGTAGTATTACCAGATTATTCAGCTTCCTGTAATGAAAAAGTTGCCATTTAAGTGTGGTTCAAAGTCAACATTGCTGCTGCAAGTAACATTCTTGTAGTGTCCTACCAACTTCTTCATGCTTCTGTGGCCTTGCAGCCAACTTCTCAGGCAGGCCACCAGCAGCAACTCAGTGAGTTTGCTTTTTCCACTACAGAAGAAATCTGCAAGGGCTCTTCCTAGCTCCTCAGTTCTGCCCCTTGTCACCCAGCAGGACTAGAGGAACAGCTGCCTCCTTCTGCACCTTTCCTCATCTCAGATGCAGAAAGCCATGCAAAAACAAGACTGCTATCAAAAGACCATTTCCAATGAAGGGTATTTTCAACACCACCTGCTCTAACTTCTCAGTTTCCCTATTAGATCAACACCAGGCACAAGCACACAACTTCTTGAGGTATACAGGAAACTCCTTTTTTATGCTGTCTTCAAGATAACAGCAGTCATTTGTCTAGAGTGGTGGGGACAGACAGTCTGCCACGAAGTTGAGTGGGGGCTAAACACAATCATACTGCTGATACAAATTTTTCTGCAACAAGGTTACCCCTTTAAAAAGGTCTCTGCAGATTACTCCATATTTTCCATCACGTTTGTGGTCCTGTACAGGACTCAGAACCCCCAGGCATCATCCATCATTTTGCTTCATGACTGCAAGCCCCAGCCTTTGCCCATTGACACCTCTGATTGTAGTTACTGCCTGAGATTGCATTCAGGCATTGCTCTGTTAGACAAACTTGTTTTTCATGGGGCTTTAACATGCTGCCTTGTGGCAATGGAGTACATTTATTATCTGGCTATAAGAGTAGGCTTTTTGCTACTACATGATAGTTGCTTGGAGGGAAATATGAAGGATGGTTGTGTTACCACTGTCCCCACTCACTGCCTAGACTGTGACTAGAGGTGAGGTTTGCCTGGTCATTGGCTTCCAGAGTTACCAGACAGCCAGAGCAGAGTATTGGAGAAAGAAATTCTGTTTGCCTGTTGTTTTCTGTTTACAAGTCTATGCACCCATGCACTCCAACATTTTGGAAAGGAAGGTATGCATGAATACTTCATTTTGCCAGGTGGGCCATGAAACATGAGGTGCATCCACCCTGAGATAGCAAATCAATTCTTGGGCAGAACTCTGCTTGCGGCAGTACTTGAATGACTATTCTCTGTTGAGAAGATGTCTTTGCTTTTCCACAGGTTTCATTTGATTTGTAACTAATATGAGGCTGCAATTCCAGGCTGCAAAGAGCCAGGTACTGCCTGGGCACAAGCAACACTGGAGCTGGGCCTCACCCTCTAGGCAGCAAAAATGACAAGAAAAAGAAAAAAGTTTGAGTCCACATAACTAATACTAGCAGGAACTGAATACTCAAGCCTAAGATGGACAGTCCTAAGCCATGTTACCTGAAGGCATCATGCAGTCAAGCATGAAAAACACAGGTTCCAGGGGAAGGTGACAGTGCTGTCCAGCAATCAGCACTGGTGGGAAACCTGGACTAAATTGACAAGGATGGTGAAGAGGAAAGACGTAGATGGGAGAAGCTCTGAACCAAACTGTGAGGCTTTCTTTCCAAAATGCAGAACTAAATCAGAGTTTACTGCACTCCTAGGTTTATCAGCCCCAGGAATGAGAAAAAAGAGGTAAAACAGCACTATGGAACAAGAGACACTTTTCAGGTAGACCTGTCTTCTCACTCCCAAACCTATCTCAGCTTCCCTGGTCCCTGTAGGTGATATGCCAGAAGCCAAGGAAGGCCCACCTGGAACGGCAGGACTTGCGATGGAGCCAGGCTCCCTGGAGCTCCCAGGGGAGGACTGAATCTACCTTGTACCATTTAGCACGACACAGGAAGGCAGCAGATGAACACCTGCTCTTAGGAGGTGAAGGACAGTTTCTGAAGCAAAAATCGGGTGGGAAAAAGCAGAACTCCTGGAATCTCATCTTTGCCCTGACACTTCTCAGGTTCTTTCTGATCTCAGTTCTGGCCAGCAGCAAACACCGCTCCTCACTATCAGCTTCTCAAAACATGCATCTTCACTGGGCAAGAATAGAGCTGTTTTTAGCCAGCTCACCAGCAATTCTGCAGCACCAGACATTTCCACGTGCCAGATGGAACAGTTTGGAGCCAACCGTCCACCTGTCCATACATCTGTCCGCTCTCCTCCAGTTTCCCTCCTTCCCAAACACCCTCCTACCTTCTCTTGGCTTGCTTACCCGCCCTACCGAGCAAACCCCATTCAGTCTCTCCCTGACTGCCCTTTCCCCCTCTAATCCATCCCTCCTCCACACACCCTTTTCCGACAGGAGCTGCACCATATCCCACCGCGCTCATCTCTACCGCAGTGCCCCCCCAGCACAGTCGCCACTTTGCTCTCCTCCTCTTTCGCCCCCTCTCGGGCCGAGCGGAGGTGCTTTGCCCCGCTCCGTGCCTTTGCGCAGCGCCGTGCCCGCTGTCCCAGCTCCCCGCCGTGGCAGGACGCGGGCAGCGCAGGGCCCTGCTGGTTCCAGGGCTCCCAGCCCTTCCGAGGGGATGGATACGGCTGCTGCGGCGGACTGGTCTGGGCTGTGATGCATATTACACACTGCGTCAGCTCTGTCTGGGAGACCAGCCTAACGTGAAGTGCTAGGAACTTATGGATGAAAATTCTGGCGTTTGTGTCAGACAAGGAACACGCAGCCACTCAGCACAGCAGGCTCAGAAAGGGCTTATGGGGAGCCCTTGAGGAGGCTGCCTGAACTGAACTACTTCAAGTTGCATCCACCTAGCTGTTTCAGCAGTGATCAGGCTCTGCAAGTACAGGGACAAGGTTTTGCAGAACAAGAGTCGTTTCACTCCTTGGCTTCCTTGGCACCTTCCTCCCATGAGGAAGCCCTCCCTGCCCTCCTTCCCGTTTCTACCACATCCATGCGAATGCAGACTTGAGATGGAGCTGAAGTCCCTGTGCCTTCTGACAGTGCAGAGTCCATGCGACTGCCTGCTGCACATTGCTCTGTAAAAAACTCCCCGTGCTTCACCTGGAATGGGACATGGAACTTTTGGAGGTGCAGAGGCTCTTCATCACTGCATGCACATTAATATTCCTAATAGGTGGTGCATCGCTTTCTGCATTAAAATTGTTGTTTTCCTTTTTTCATTTCTGACTTTACAGTGAGGTCTCATTTAAGAGTCTTGAGGCACTGTGGTCACTTCCTGCGTTTTGGTGACACTATCTAACTTTGAATGCGATAATTTTCAAAACCATTTGTTCTGATTTAATAATTGCAAACCAAGGTCTGGCTCAGCTCTGCCATTTTCTCGGTTTTCTTTCCATTTCATCAAGCTCATCTCTGCTTTCATAAATGCCCCTCGCAGCTCAGATTTTATCTGCAGCATCATGGACTTGCTGTTCAGATGTCAAGTCTTGGAAGATTTCAGGGGTAAGCAAACAACTTCCAAGAATCAAAACTTACAACTAGCAAGAATCAAGACCTTGCAAGATGTGAGAGAAAAATCTGTTTAAAGGACAACTGCTTCAGGAATGACAGAGGAACTTGGTTCATGCCTAACTGCATCAGCCTCTCAGCCTCTCATTTTCAATGGTTATACCTGCTGTCTAGAAGCCTTTAACCCAACACATGAGGTGCTCTGCAACAAGAGGTTCTGCTTTCTCATTCCGATTTAATACAGACTTTTTATCCCCAAGGCAATCATAAAATTTAAAGTGCAATTCCTGCCACGTCCTATAGCCTTGAAAATCTGCATGACTCCTTGAGCAGCTTTGTTCATTTCATCTGCTTCTCTTTGGATGTGACAGCTCCAGCACACAGCCAGAATGGTGGTAGCTGACAAACTTTCTTTTCGGAGCTGCACTATCTGGCATGGGAGGATAGGGGACTCCCTTGAAGATATAGCAAAATCAAATGTTTTGTCAGAAATTGGATGAGATCTACAAGCTATGTTCCTGCCTGCATTTGAGAGCATTTGCTTTTTATGATCTTTTCCTGAGTCAACAGAGATGGTTGTCCTGTGGCTCCACATAGTCCCTGCAATCCAAATAAGGGAGTTTCTTTAGCTTTAGAAATGTATCTTGACAGAGATGATAATTCTGGTCTGTCTAAAAGGTGAAAACAATTAATGTTTCATTAGAAATGTTTGGAAGCCAATACTACTTTGTGTCTTTCTCCATTCTATTACTGTATGCAGGTGTGGTGCTGTTGGAAGCCACTATTTTTACAGAATATGCAGGAGCACTAACTGTCTCAGCCATATTTAGCCTCACAAAACTCAATGTCCTAAGATGTGCATGCATTTTACTTCAGATCATCCCTGGCTATAAAGAAGTTTCTCTGGCAGCACACTAGTCAACACACCAGACCTCACCTCTGTCAAAGTATTATAAAACCACCATCTCCATGGGATGATGAGAGTGGTGAGAGATTTTGCAAGGGGTTATTCATGCAATACCGTCAGCCAACTCTTACCTGCCCTTCTCTAGGGTGTCACAGCAGGGCTCAAGCCAGCTCTCTGCTGTTCTGAAGACTCCTGCTTGAGGTTTTGAACTGGGATGCAAGCCTTCTATCCAGGGATGCCTGCTTGCCACGCTGTCTTATATTGCCAGGGTTATTGCCAAATACTTCATAAAGAAAAATATTTACTCCTTCTAGATGTATTTACTCCTTAAGATTAGATAGAAATGTTTACAGGTAGGAACCAAAGACAGTATATGCAGGACCATCATTTTGAACATCAGTGATATTTTGGGCCTCTATTTTCACTGATTCATAAACAAAGATAGTACACTTAAATGTAGACCTAGAAACCAACTTCCACATAACTTCCAGAATTTTCTACCCATAATGCCTTATGATATGAAGCATTATAGTCCTCTTGAACGTCTACCTATATGCTTAAAATTCCACGTTGTCTACTTCCAGGTATTAGCTTGTTATGTTAGAGTTTAGAAAGCTGCGCTCATGAGTATGTACAAACAAAACCCCATCAAACTTCATGCCCGGGTAGAAGAAAAAGAGGCATTTGACATGCATGCATAATAGCCTATATCCTCCACAGAACAGTTCTGAATAATATCGACTAGCCTGGAACTATAGAAGCAATTGATGTTAAACATGAGTATAAACATAGCATAGCGTATCAGATGCTTTCACAGTTTCTAAATGAAGTTAGAGTATGCTTTTCATATAATTTGCAAAAATTAACCTTTGGGCAATATATAATTGTAACAAAAGTGATGTGAAAGAAATGTTAGGTAGTAGAATGTCTGTAATTATTTGGTAATAATTTTGTAATTATTTGATATAATTTTATAATTATTAGGTATAACCCATGGATCTATCTTAAAACTGTGTACGTTCATCAAATAGTTCAAAGTTATGAAACAGCGGATTGGAAGGTTTTGAGACCTTAACAGCTGTCTCAACAGGATGATATCTTTGCTATCTGTCATTTGTCTTGCTTCTTATAAGCCAGAGAAGCTGAATACAAAACCAAGTGTTTACATCTTCAGTTCACTAGAAAGCATAATTGATATTACCTATAAAACATCCAAAAAGTAGTTTTGCCTTTTCTACCACGTCAGAATATCCTATTTCCTCTAACTTTTATTGGCCTGCCTGTGCCTAGTCAGAAGAATTAACCTAAAGGTATTTAGGTAACTTCACCTATTGGTAAACTGATGCTGGGTTAGAATAACTCCCTAAAGGAGAGTCTGATAATTTGTATATATTAGGAGGAGGAGGAATATATGGGATAACAGCCAAAATGCTCTGCAGGAAAGATGGGCTGGGATGATGTCCAGTTCTCCAGCAGAAGGCTGGTATGTGTAGGGTGAATCCCTGGCAATCATCAGGGGATGATGGGGCAGAGAGCCAGGAGACAACTTGGCACAGCCCTGATAGAGCTTACAGAGCAAATGCCACCTCCACTAAACTTCACAAAGGCCCAAAACCACCTTTTAACTACTTCAGGCCAAACTGGGCTGCTGTCATCCTTCTCCACATTATCATCCTTGTATCTTTGCACTGGGGCAACTCCTCACATTTACTTTCAATGCAAGTCAGCCAACAGATCTGATTTCACATGGTTTGTAATGGTTTGAGGTTCTCAGTAAGTCCGGAGAGCTTGATGGATTAACACCAGCTGCCAACATGATAATCAGAGAAATCAAAAGGAGCAATAAAAAGACTGCAAAGTTTAATTCAGATTTTAATTCCTCTATGGGTAATGGGGACAAATGTTTGCATAGGAATGCTATCAGGCACCTTATTCAGTCACGTAAATAATAATTTATCATTGCAGCCGGATTTTACCTTACCAAGATATGACAGCAGCACAGCAGACTGCCACACTGCTGTGAGCTACTCTCCTGTTCTGACGTCATGAGCAAGCACTTGGCAGCTGAAGCTATACATGACTTCATGACTTTGTTCCAAAAGAACGATGCTGCTTAGTCTTGTCTATGGCACAATACTATTTTCAGAAATTCAAAGAAGAAACTATGGTTCCACGGGATTCAGCAAAGCCTTGCCCAGAATGTTCAGTTAGACTTTTAACATTTCAGCACGAGCAGGTCTTTTACAGTTGATTTTCTGGGGGGGTGAGGGGGGTGGGTTGGTGCAGAGAGCTTCATGAGTGGTGAGGACATTGCTCAGAAAGCTCTCCCATGCCCTGGGAATTGCTAAACTCCCTTTCATATCTCCTATGTATAGGATTCAAGAGGCAAGCAGAACAAAAGCAAAACTCCGCTTGAAAGCACAGAGAAATATTAAGCAAACTACTTTTTCCTCAGGCCAAACACATCCATTAGCCCAAAGCAGTCTTCAGAGACATGCTTTTCATTCCAGTGCTGTTTCCAACAGCATTTTCCACTTTCATCTCTGTGGCACATTTTATAGTATGAAACAGCAAAAAGTTACCAGTCCCTAATAAAAGGTTACTGCCTCACCTTCTGAATTTAATTCTCTGTTCAACTGCTGACAAGCTCTGTAACTGAGTAGGCCAGTGTCTCATTATCATGTACAAAAGATCAGAAAATGTGTTGGAAAACACAGATGTTTAAATTCTGATAGTATTAGTAGAAAAAAACAGATGAATATTTGTTGAGAGAGAAGAGTGACGCTGTAGAGGAGCAAGGCAAGGCACACAAGGAACACTCAGAGAAAATCATATACTATTCAATATTATAAAAATATTTCTAGCAGGAGAAAAGTCTTACTTCTATACTCATATCTCATCACAGAGACGATGGATTTACTAAGCAGCAAGGTTTTTGTGGCAGGCCTACTGTGAAAAACAAGCAAGGACAATGCCATCTCCTGTATGTGTAAACTTCTAATTTCTTCTGCGACTGAAGGAGGAAAAGGTGTTGAAGGAGGCTGAGCTTTTATTAGGTGTAGGAATCCAGGCAGCACTGTGAACAACACAAGAAAGCACCATTTGCAGATATTTATTTAGTTTCATTACATCTTATCACTGAAATCATGTACATATCAATTAACTGGCTGCTATATGAATCAGAAAGTCCAAGTTCTAGCAACCTTAGTAGACAGACCAAGAGGTAATTATCAATATTGATGTAAGGATGGTGACACTATTAGGTAATGTAATTATAAGCTTGCTTGAATATTTGAGTGTAAAATTTATTACATATGTATTTAAAATTTGTTGAATATTTACCATGAGGAAATCCTGAGTTTGTCAGCTGATGACAGTATCAAAGAAAAGCAACTCCACTGATCCTGTAACTGTGGTTTGTGGATGCTTATATTTTAAATAGCTAATTTCCAAACAAGCTGAGTTCTTTCTGCTGAAAGAAAGAAAGCTGAAACAGCTACATGAGCATTCACTTGGGGGAATAGATTATTATACACTNNAAAAAAAAAAAAAGAACACTAGTAAAAATATTCTCCTGTCTGAACTTAGAAAGAAAAAAATTAAGACAAGAACTGAAAGTACATACAACAGGAATTGAGGTTATTGTTAAATAAATTCTTTTTCAGTCCCTTGATATAATACCACAAATATTTTCTGACAGCAACTCCTAAAATTCCTCAGATTAAAACCTTCACCACAAAATTATTTGATATAACACTGTATCAGCTCAGGATGCTTATGAGACAAGCCTGCATGATCAAGCTTAAAATAATTAGAAATTGAAACACTAATCAGTAAGCCCTACTTCTGTGGC
>VYXD01001806.1:337466-348814 GCA_013397195.1 Hylia prasina | reverse complement strand
ACTGAGCAGTAAAAGTAGACATCCGAAGCTTCTTTCTCTCAGAGCAAGCAGCTGTGGTTAATATCATAAACCTGTAAGTTAACAAGTGGAAGTCTTGGGATTTCTTAAGTAAAGAACAAGATCCCTTCTTCTTAATACAGAAAATGTATCACCCCTAAAAATTTCTTCCTTTCTGAAGACAAAAAAACCCCCAACTTTTTCTGCAAAATACATGTATGAGATTCCTGAGAAGTATGAGAATGGGTGACTGACCCCTGTAATGGAGGAATACCCAGAGGAGATGGGTGAGATTGATGTGTTGAAGGAAAAATGTAGGGAAAAGCGATGAATTGTTGTAAAGAAAGATGAAACCATCTCAGCAAAAGAGGGACTGGATAGAAAATTTTGCTTTAGGAATACAACTTCATCATTCAGTCCTAAGAGCGAATAAACAGTCTTCCCTGAAATAATTAGCCAAGAGCAATGTTTTCCTGAGCTAGCCAGGCCAGCCTGGCAGGGTAGTGTGTACGTGACTCAGCCCAATATAAAGTACAGAAAATAGTCAACTCAAAAAATCAGCTTGGAAGACAGTAACTGACTTGAGCTGCATGTAACCTGTGTAATTCTTCCCAGTAACTGTGAGGACACAGCGTCATGACAGCAAGCATTTAGAGACCAATAATGGGAATTCGAACAGTATTGTCCTGCTTTAGGGCAAATTTGGGAGGAAACTTCCAAAGGGGTCCTTCCCAAATTTACCCTAAACCAGGACAACAGCATATTTGAATTGTGATTCCACTGACACTGCAGCTGCTGTATTGTGATTGTGCTGCAATTCCACTATATTGCTGTAACATTCTGCTAATTCCAAGTCCTGGATACATCTATGAGAACTTGGTTAGAGAGTATTGGACTATGGCTGCAGGCTACTAAATAAGCCCAAGACAAAAGGAGACACCATTACTGGAGTTAAGACTTCTTCCTTTTTCTAGATTACCTGTCCCAGGTCATTGAATTGAAGACCTCCCAGCAGAAAGTCACACGTCTTTCACAGCCTCAAATTCTGGAGTATTGGTTCTGCTACAGATGACTAGTATAGCCTCAGACTCTGCAATATTAATGGTCACATCCAATGAAACCTGAAAGGAAATGAGAAGCCTGCCTGATGTGGTCAAGTTCTCCATGAATTAAAAGAAAACCA
The DNA here is from genome assembly GCA_013397195.1 of Hylia prasina. Lineage (NCBI taxonomy): Eukaryota > Metazoa > Chordata > Aves > Passeriformes > Sylviidae > Hylia > Hylia prasina. The sequence goes on along the minus strand of VYXD01001806.1, from coordinate 347,634 downwards.
AACCAAATCAAAGCAAACCAACAAACAAAACAAACCACAACAAGGAAAAAAATCACCCCCACCACCCCAACAACAACAAACAAACAAAACAAAAATAATCAAACCAAACAAACACTCTAATGACTGATCTGATAGTATTCCCCATACTCACCCCTAACTGAAAGACCACTGGAACCAATTAGGAGGCAGAGGGCAACCACTTTTCACAAATTCTTGAACATGTGAGCCCAGGCTCTACAATCTATTTGCCCTTTACAATAGGAGGAGGCAGCTACAGGATTACCAGTGGCTCATTTGGCACAACAAAAGGCCTAATACTCAATGCTAAACGAAGTAATAGTGGCAAGACTGTAGACAGACAATTAATTTAATAATGAAAATGTAACTATTCTCAAGAAAGGTACTTGAATCTTCTCAGTAACTGATTTAAAAGCTTTCTTCAGTTTAGGAATATTTAAGATGACTTGCTTTGGCAACTGTTTCAAGTGAGCCAATAGTGGATCAAACAGCAACTCCGCAACACATTTTTCCCCTTTTTAAACTCTTTCAGCCTGTGTAACAGTTAAGTAAGGACTTCTGCCAATTTTGTGCAATAAAATGCTACAATTCTATCAAAGATAGAGATACATGAAGACAAAATTTCCATTGAAAGTACTGAACAAGCGCATAGGGAAATATCTAAGAGCAACTGCTGTAAAATTTTTGAGTCATGTATCCTATTTTTCTCTGTCTCATTTATAAACAAATCATTATTGTGGCAGAGTATGGTAAATAAACTGCTGTGCTTAAAACAGCAGGGGTTACATACCTGAACTTGCAGTCATCAGCATGCTTCAGCAGATTGTGTTTTGGTGGTTAAAATTAGACTATAGCTCATCACTTTTGACCCTGCCAAAGCCACCTGATGAAGGTGTAAGCTGTCAGGAAACAAATAAAGCTACATACTAAAACCTAAAACAGATATCATGAAAGAAAGCAAGCAAAAGGGCAACTAGGAATAACTGAAAAAAAGAAAAGCAAGTAACAGGAGTCCTTTGGAAAGTATTCAGAAGCTGTTGAGGTTTTAGTTTTATCCAAGCAACTATTTTCCTTTCCTTCTTCCTACATTCAGAGTGGGATTTGCTTTGCACTTTCTTCAGCTGCAAGAGAACTCCTTCAGGATTCACACAGGACACCAAGGCTTTAAATCCTAACAGAGCTGAAGGAAAATGAAATGTCAGCAAGACAGAAGATTTCTTGGACATTTTTTATTTTCTTAATTTGCTGTCACATTTGTTTTTAAGACCACCCCACTGATGACATAAACAAGATGATAACTGGAAACGCAGGAGTAAACAGAGCAGTGACAAAGAACTCCCTCAGCATGACAAGAAGTAATTCAAGTATTTAGCTATTCAATTTTTTCCACATAAAACGTACCTCTGAGTTTGAAAAATCCCGGTTAGACAGGGAAATCTAATACTTTGCAGAGGTGTAAGGAAAAAAAGCAAACACTACACATAAATCAGATACCCTGCTGCAGCAAAAGGGGAAGTGGGAGCAACAGGGAAAAGTAAGCCAAAATTTCTGTTTATAAGTGACTCCAATTCCTATCTGTTGAAGCATTTGCCCATTTCAAAATAAATCTTTCTATAATTTAATGCTAGAAAATAGCAAAATTGGCAAAAAATGTTCCAACTCAGTTTATAAAACAGGCTTCAGTGAAGTGCATTTAAACAAATGTCAGCTACCTCATGAATACTTGAACAACCACATGCCATCCATCCTACAATTACAACCTCTGCTTTTTAACTCCCAGTCATCTTTTCAGAGATGTTTATGAAATTGGTGCTAATGCAGGTACCGGTTGTGGCCAATGCAAACAGTAACTGTTGCAGGCCTGTATAACAGATGATTGCGTGGATGTAACAGATCCCAAAACGAGGGGAAATTTTAACACATGCTTGTGGAACATATTGTGCTTATTAGCTAGACTACTTTTCCTAGCCTAGCCAGTAGAAGAGAGCCTTCATCTTCTCTTTCTATGCTGCTGCCAAACAAGAGAGATTGTGAAAGAGTGAGGAGTAGTGTGCAGTGCATAAAAGTCAATTGCTAAAAGACAATTGGTTGTTTCTATATCAGTCTTTTCTCCCCACTTCAGAGCTCTGTGGTACTGAGAGCCCTCATAGGTCTACTAAAGTCCACACTTAGCCCAGACATGACTACATCAGGAGTTAACAGGACTTTTTTTGAAAGGAAAAAAAAATAGCTGCTGCAGGAGAAATTCAAGCTTGTTGCCACAATAGGTTGAATCTCTTAGAAAAATCCTCTGGTAAGAGGAAAGGAAGACAATTGGGCAAGAGCTCCATCTTAAGCATATTACTTCTGAAACTGCCCAGACAAGGAATAATCAACCTTCTCAATAGAAGAAACATTTATTTGAGTCAGCTGTTAAATCAACTTCACCAATGTGAACAGCTTAAAGACACAAGGCCTCCACACACCAACCATCTATCAGCCATATACCAGTGTACCTTAAATTTAACTTGCAGACTTAGTTTTGTTTGGTTGCTTCCCTGAAAAGGTTATGAAGCTAAAACACCCAAAGGAAGGGCCCAAGCACAGCATCAAGAGCACAAGATGGGAGAAAACAGGGAAGCTTGGCCCAGGTGGGAGGAAATGGTGATGAACATTCAGATTACAAAGCTACCCATGTATTTTCAGAAGCAGCTGACAGAATGCTGATTGCACCCAGAGGAGAGGATTTATTTTCTCTCCCCACTTTTGGCCCCATCTTTAACTTGTACCAGGTGTGGTACTGTTGGCCCTCTGCAGCCTCTCCACTACAAGCCAAACCTGCAGCTTTAGCAAGCTGAAGTGCCCCACAGAAGGGTGCAACCAGCACCAGAACTGGAGGACATAAGAACCAAGTGTTGGGGTGCAGAGGTGGGTGGCGGGGGTGTGGTATTGCAGCAATCCACTGTGCCTCAGGAAGTCACACTTGAAATTCCTGCAGAGTAAGGAGACGGTATTCTGCAGAGAAAACAGACAAAATCTGCTATTTGGCACACATGCAAACAGCATAGCAACAGTTTTTTAAATGTCTTTTCCTTGTCACTTCTGGATTTTACCAATTTTAAACACAAAGTGTAACAGCAACAAGATTTGGGAACCCAACATCTAAACAAGGAAGCTAGTAGAAAATAAAAATGCAAAATGTTAAGACAGTTTTGGGAAAATCCTGGGAAAAGAGGAGAGCGTAATTAAAAATCTAACACATCATTTGCTTTTCAAATTTTTAATTAGGTATAATAAATGTACACAAAAGGAAGCATTGGCATTTTTGTTCATTTTAAGTGTATGAAATGGTAGGGAAAATAGACACATGGCATGAGTGAGGTCAGAAGTATCAAGACTGGTTTGAAATATTTCAAAATGTCATGCTAACAGGATATTAGGGGAAGCTTAAAGCCTTCATGAACAAGGCTTGTTTAACATCAGAGCTAAAACTCACATTGCATACAAGTTCAACATGGACTGAGAAAAGCAGTTTTCCCCATGTCTCATATATCTAGGAATTAAAGCTGTGAAGCCTACATTAGGGTTAGCCATTTTCTCTCATTTTGAATGAGTTCATTGACTAAATAAATTATTAGAAAGTAAGTGCAAACTGCTGCACTACTTTGTCATGCTAAATCTATTACTAGAAAGAGTCTTAATAAGGCTGAAGAAGAGGCAGCAGCATTTGAGATATTATAAACCAGTCTAGCACCAAGCAACTCCAAAGTCTAGTTCCCTTTTTGCCCTTTGGTGGATGCCCTTTGGGGAGTGAAAAAAGGAAAAGAAATAAAACCACTGTATACTGCAAAGCCATAAATGTCTGACTCCCTGGATAAAGAACAAACTTCATTTCCTGAAGCTACACATGGTTGACATACAAGTCAATTTCAAAACCAAGGACAACACCAGTTACAGTGTTTACGGGAAGATGACCCTACAACACACTGGGACTGTATATTACCAGTGTCCTTTTGCAAGCAGTCACAGCAAACAATACACTGTCTTACAGATCCTGCCAACAGTGCAGTAACATACATGTTCAGTTCAGCTCTGCACTTCAGGACTATTTTTAAGTGCCCTCAAAAGAAAAGCTGCTTCTACAGCTCTTGTTAGCTATGCTAATGAATTCTCCTCATCGCCCTCGAAACACACATGTGGTGAACAGTTACTCCAAAAGAAGATGTTCATTTACATACCTCACCCAAAGGGATCCAAGAATTAGACTTTTTGCAGTGCCTCAAATGCATAGCAAACTTGGAAGTTTGAAGTTGGAAGTTTTCCCAGACCGAAATGTGCATCTTATCCATCATTCTGCAGTACTTGCAGATGTTAGCTGACCTAATTCTGTTCTTTCTAAAATCAGTGAAAACTACTTAGTGGGGATTACCAAAGCCAACATGAAAAGTCTTGACAAAGCACTAGGTGTACAACCACCTAAACTTCACTCTCAGCCAGATTCAGTTCCCAGCCCCTGTAAGCATAAGACAGACATTGTAAAAAAAGTAAATTTCTATGTGTCTTCAGTCTTGCATCCTTTCCTTCTGGAAGCAATTAATATTTTGTATATTAATTGTATATTCTAATTCTGAGATGCTTGCATCTTCAATATATTAAAAGTGTATCAAACCCAAATGACAATAAAGAAAAAATATTATCTTATTTGTATGACTGCTTAATTACTGTTTTAGAATTCTGGAAAGTCTTACATACAGAATTAAAAGAATTTAGTTTTTAAACTAAACTTCTTGGCCTACCAAAGTGAAAACTGATGTTCATGACTGCTAGGCAGGTACTTCTACAACTTCAAAATAGTCATTAGGCAGAATCACATAGCCTTTTCCTGCCAATATGTCTTTTTCTTTCTGAAACTGAACAATTTCTCTCAGTTTCTCAATCTGTCTTTCCTGACGCCTGCACCGCTGTTGTGCTGTCTTGAGCTTCTTCCGCAGTTTTTCAACTTGTTCCTCGAGCTGTTGAATTCTTTTTCGCTGATGGACTGTATCCTCTACGGTGTAGTTATGATCACAAAAAACAGCAAGATTGCTGGGGGTCTGGAGAGGAGGCATCAATAATCCTATACTTGGATCTACAAATCTGGCATCTATTTGAGACAAATGAAAAGAAGGAGTTGATGGAGACTGTGTTAGTACTGGAGCTGCTGGTGGCGGTGGTGGTGGAGGTGGTGGTGGCAGTGGAGGAGGTGGCAGTGGATCTTCTGGCTGCTCTGCAAATTCTTCAGACTACAAAGAACAAGAAAAAATGTACATTTTCATGCTTAATATTGTTTACAACACAACTTCCTTATTACAGCCCCAGAATAACCTAAACAACCAGGATTTAAATTAATAAAGTAAACTTCAAAGACATGATTTTCAAAACTGGCAAACATTTCTGGGCCTGCTTTGTCTGGCTTCTCAACTGGACATATTTTTAAGCAGCTTCATTTTAAGAGCTCTTTGAAACTCAAGGTCTTGATGTCTAAATAGGCTTTCTGAAGATTAGATTTTTGAAATCCATATAATTACCTAAGAAGCAAGAACACAGACCGCAGTTCCATAAAACGGAGTTCAGATGACCTAGTTACTCATTACTGCCATCCCATTCCCCTTTGTCCCTCTTCCTTTCTGCTGCATCATACCACTACACAATCGGACCTACCAGCTAACTTAATCAAAAACACGTCAGAAGTGGACAATCTTCTGCTGAGGTACAATAAGGGTCAACTACTGAGGGGGCTAACAGGCTGGCAGAGCAGAGAGATAGACACAGTCTGGGAGGGACTCTTGTTACTGGTTTAGGGCTGTAGCTAATAGTTTGGTTAAAACAGACAACATGGACCAAAATAAACAACTGTTCAACAGCAAAGCAGCCTTCTCATCCTTGGTATTTACTTTTTGCTCAAACATTAATTGCTAAAATGACAGAAAGTTACTTGATCTCCCGTTATCACTGCATAAACTTCCTGTCCATTTTTAAATGTCAAGCAATGCAACAAAAGGTATGACAAACACCTGCCCTAAAACATGGAAAAAGTGAGAATCACAGATTTATAGAATGGCTTAGGTTGGGAGGGACCCTAAAGATCATTCAGTGCCAACATGCCTCCGCCATGGGCAGGGACACCTTTCACTTCACCAGGCTGCTCACAGACCCATCTGACCCTTAAACACTTGTGGGGATGCAGCATTCACAGCTTCTCTGGGCAACCTGTTCCAGTACCTCACCACCCTCACAGTGGAGAATTTTTACCGAATATCCAACCTAAACCTGCACTCCTGCAGTTAAAGGCCATCCCCTTTGATCTGTCACTACACCTGCCCTTATAAAAAAGTCCCTTTCCAGCCTTCTCATAGACCCCCTTTAGATACTGGAAAGCTGCTATGAGGTCTCCACACCACTTTCTCTTCCCCAGGCTGAACATCCCCAACTTTTTTAGCTTGCGTCTCTAAGAGGGCTGCTCCATCCCTCTGGTCATCTTCCTGGCCTTCTCTGGACTCATCTAACAGGTCCATGTCCTTCCTGTGCTGTGACCCCAGGACTGGATGCAGGGTTCCAGGCAGGGTCTCAGCAGAGCAGAGGGGCAGAATCCCCTCCCTCCCCTGCTGTCCTCACTGCTTTGGATGCAGCCCAGGACATGTTTGGCTTTCTGGGCTGTGAGCTCACACTGCCAGGTCATGTTAAGAAACAGGACTGCCCAGCTGGCAGAGGAATGGACAGGGGAACCTTTCACTTCACCAGGCTGCTCACAGACCCATCTGACCCTTAAACACTTGTGGGGATGCAGCATTCACAGCTTCTCTGGGCAACCTGTTCCAGTACCTCACCACCCTCACAGTGGAGAATTTTTACCGAATATCCAACCTAAACCTGCACTCCTGCAGTTAAAGGCCATCCCCTTTGATCTGTCACTACACCTGCCCTTATAAAAAAGTCCCTTTCCAGCCTTCTCATAGACCCCCTTTAGATACTGGAAAGCTGCTATGAGGTCTCCACACCACTTTCTCTTCCCCAGGCTGAACATCCCCAACTTTTTTAGCTTGCGTCTCTAAGAGGGCTGCTCCATCCCTCTGGTCATCTTCCTGGCCTTCTCTGGACTCATCTAACAGGTCCATGTCCTTCCTGTGCTGTGACCCCAGGACTGGATGCAGGGTTCCAGGCAGGGTCTCAGCAGAGCAGAGGGGCAGAATCCCCTCCCTCCCCTGCTGTCCTCACTGCTTTGGATGCAGCCCAGGACATGTTTGGCTTTCTGGGCTGTGAGCTCACACTGCCAGGTCATGTTAAGAAACAGGACTGCCCAGCTGGCAGAGGAATGGACAGGGGAAAAGCACAGTTTTGGCAGCAGCAAAATATCAGTTGGCTCAACTCCACTGCAGGGTTTTATCACACTGCTCTTGATAGGTACAGGTACAAGTCAAGACAACAGAGATTCCAAGACATTTGAGTATAGGCCAGAGCAGAGAATCAGATTCATTCTTCCCCAGAGGAATCCAGTATAATTCAGAAATGCTTCTGTGCATGTTGATCGAAAAAGCACTGTCGAAAACATAGAGCTTGCATACTGCCTATTAAAAAGAAAGCTTAAAACATTCTCAGTAAAAGATGCACTGAAAAAATTTTCACCTACCCACCTGTTGCCAACACTCTTAGTACAAAGAAAAATGTAAGGACCAGGAAATGAACAGCCAACAGTCCTCACCATCAAGACATGGAGCTCCTCAGATCTGAAGGTCAGAACATTAATTTCCTTGACTTAACATGAAAGCAAGATAGATGTGTGGGTGTCTACCTGTCCCTCATACAAACTACAACACTTGGTAGATACAACTGAAAAGGCAGTTTGGTGATGGGTATTGAAGGAAAGTGGTGATTGGCCTTAAAGGGAAGTTTAATATGCAGTCAAATATAACTGATCACATGAAAGTACAAAATCAGCCAACTACCAGCCTTATTTCTGTAAGTTATAAAAAACTGCTATTGTTAGTCTACCTAATTCACATATGAATATTCTAGAGAGCTTGACCCTATCAGCTGTCACTATCAAATTTTTCTGCCAAAAAACTCCCTACAAAGCGAAGGTAGAGACTGCAAAAAGAAACTCATTCTTGCTAGAATCAACAGCAAAAATCAGATCACTGCTGGACTGCTGAATTCACAGAGACTTCTACTTGAAGCTATAGAGCATATGCTACCTCTAGATACAAACCATTACTGTCACAACATATTAGAGAACGTATCTTTGGTATCTCTGTGATATCATCAGTGACTTCTAATTACTTCTTCCAGCCAATAAACATTTCTCGTACGACACAAGTGAAGAAAGTACACCAAATTACATACTTCAAAAGATAAAAACCTGTATTTCAAAATCAGTGTGGATTCAACTCCAAAAAAACCACTATTATTCTGTGTTATTACACTGTTACTTGAAGATATGTGGCAGTTTACTCAAAAGTGCCATGAGACAAATAAGAACAGAACTAAATCCTTCAGAATTAAAAGGCACTCACTCTTCTGTGTTTTTGTAGATCCAGGTATGACAGCAATATTGGGAACGTGGCTCACTACTAATCCTGTTGCACCACAGTACTTTTGAAGACTACCCTATACACCCATTCAGCTTTCAGACTGTAAAAAAATTTGCAAGTATTTTACACACAATGAAAAAAATGTGTATTGCACAGATAAGCAAGGAAGTGTAATCAAACAAATAACACAGACATATTTCCCTGTAAATTGTCTGTCTCCTTGTTTGTTGTTTACATTCTCTCTGTTATTAGCCACCTCTCATTTGTCAAATGTGTTACATTTTTATTTCTGCAGCACTCCAATATTGTACATAAAGAGAAAAACTGAACAAGTAAAATCTGAGTTCTCTTCTGTGCACTTCATCCCAATTGAGTCTTTTGCTTTCAGACCTACTGTCTCCTTTGCCACTTTCTCTGTGTCAGAGTGATAAGGGATCAAATATTTTCTATCCTTTAAAGGAGATAAAAACCAATCTTTTCCATTCTTGTCTTAAGTAAGAAACTATAGGCAACTTGCATCTCACAGTAAAATGCTCTAGTGGCACAGAAGAGGGAAGAATACCTCACACAGAAGACTCTACCATCAGAACTCAGGGACCAGTCTGGCTTTTGAACACAAGGTGTTCAAGACAGAGGTGGTTTCAGGACAAACAGACAACAGGTGCAGGTAAGGTTCTGCTGGTCACTCTAACTTTGCAAAACCAGAGGGCAGCACCCTCTTAAAGAGGCCAATTAAGTTCCACAGTTAGCATCCACTACGTCTTCAATGCTAGCTGTAGCCATCAGCCACATGGGAAGAGAGTAAGTGCCATTTGAAGGATCTCTCAGACTCTGAATATGCAGGAAATGCTGCAGAACAGTTTAACTACAGGGTGATACCTTCTTACTTTGCTGCCATTCCATTTAATTCAGCACATGGTTGCTGAATTAAATGCACACATGAACAGGTCAGAGTCAGTGTCTGCCTGTAGAACGCTCTGTGCTCCAAAGCCTCAGAGAACCTCACAGAAAACAAGCACAGCTGTTGGAGATGTTTCAGTCACCACCACCCTCTTGGTAACCCTACACGAGCTCATATACACAAGCTCAGCATCCTGCCAGCCTTCATCCTTCCCAGCCTGCATCCTCTCCCTGCTCCCTGCCCTGCCACGCTGCAACCAGTGACATACACAACACGTTCTGGCACCTGCAGCCATGGGTGCTTTGCGTTTACCTTTTCACCAGGTTCAGTGTAACAAAATATTGTGGGCACAGCATTCTCTTTTAGAAGCTTGTTATTGCATTCCCTCTTAAAGCAATCGGGGGTAAAGTGTTCTGAGCAAATGCTGCTGTACTTGGTCGGCTTGAAGTTTTTCCTCTTAACAGCAGCTTCCCACTTCTTGCAAAGATCGGGTCTTGTAAGAGGAAACCTGCAAACAAGAGGCACTTTCAGCTTTTCTGGAAAGCTTTATCTGGCGGGTGTTGGCCGAAGCCAAAACCCTCCTGCTGTCCAGCGGGGGGAGTGTGTGTCTCAGCCCGCTCTCTCTGTGGAACAGGCGGCTCTGAGGGCCCCGTCCCTCGGCGTTCCCCAGGGAGACACCAGGAGGGGCGGGCAAAGTTCCCCA
>VYXD01001806.1:308244-333164 GCA_013397195.1 Hylia prasina | reverse complement strand
ATTATTATTTTTATTATTAATTATTATTATTATTTATTTACGCCCGGAGAAGGTGTTTTTTTGCGGGAGCCGGGTGTTGCTAAGTGTTTCCCGAGTTCTGTCGATGTCGCATTCAGCAGTGAGGGTCTCCGTGGGTGGTTTTGGGGCAGGTGGTTGTTAATTTTTCAGTGAAGTACTTGAGGTCTGTAGAGATTTCCGAAAATAAGAAAATTACTGTTTACAGAAAGATTCAACTTTATTTTCATGGGGGATATAAAACGTGTGTTTCCTAATACACCTTACTCAACTGTATAGCAATGGATAAGCTTTTCAAACTTAAAAAAATAGCCAGAATCGTACCTTTTGAAAAGATGTGCGTGTATATATATATATTTAAGACATAATATGGCTATGTATATTTTCTTGGTATTGATAAATAACCTTTTTTAAAATACTGTCTTTCTCTAGAGCTTTAATTTGCCATTGAGAGTTAAGACAGCTGTGTATGTGCTCTTGCACTTACATGGCTTTGATTTTCAAATCGAACCCTGGAGGGAAATGATTTTTGTTGTAAATCTTAAGCAGATTGAAGTGTGTTGCTGACTCAGTCATAGGAAAATAGTTTTCTAAACCTGTATGCTCCATATTTCTTGTGCCAGTGCAAACTTGGGGCATTGATAGTTATTTATTGAAACTTGAACACTTTTTGGACGTTGCCTAGACCTTATTTTTCTAGATAACACGTTAGTAGAGAAAATGGTTACTTTGGCAAAAAGAGCTTTACTTTTTTTTTTTGTCCTTCACTGTGTACATTCCAGTAGTGTGTGCTCTTTCCACAGTATAGTAACAATTCAGTGCTATACAGAAAAGGGCTCAGATTTGGGGCGGGTTAGTTGTAAAGGTTATAATTCCATTGTATTCTGTTTGAATAAATCACAGAAATATTATGGAGAACTAGATTTATTTTTCAGTAGAAATCTGTATATCTTGCTTCTTGGTCTACTTTGTTCTAAAGAAACTTTCTGCAATACTCTAGAGACAGAAAGAGTCAGTGCTAGAATGTGAAGTGTTTTTCTGGTTGGGAAGAATTGATGTAATTTATTTCTTTGTTGAGAATTTACTAGTAGAAGAGTATAGCAAAGGAACTATTTCTTCTGATCAGACATAATCCTCAATAAGTTTTTGAAAGCTTTAGGTCCCTTGCTCGGTGCCACTGCCTTCCATGCTTCTGCTGCACCCGTGTGTTTTGAGCATAGCCTCTAGCGCAGCGCTGCCGAGCCCTGTGGCAATGGTGCGGTGGGAAGGGTCTGGAGTGTGACGGTCACCTCCACCAGAAGCCCCTCCATGCGGAGGCCGCGGGCCGGCCCTGCCGCTGGGGGAAGGCAGGGCTTCTCCTGAGCAGATCCAGCTGCAGTGTGGGGCCCTCTTCCCTCGCTGAAACTGTGCTAAAAACTCTGCTTGAACTCAGAGGCAAATCTTTCATGGGGATATGTGTCTCTGCCAGCTGGTGAAAAGGGGTAATAGTAAGAGGAGCCAAGAGGGCATAGAAATCTCTATGTGTACAGCAATTGCTCAGATCTGTTAAGCCACTCAGGAGCTGGTAAACATCTCTTATCTCTTCTGAAGGCTACAGCTGATGATTTGAAATCCAGTAAGAATGGGATAGACTCACGGTTTTTCATGCTTTTATTGGGGATATGTGAGTGCTATCTGTTCAGAAGGTTGAGCTGCAGCAATCAAGTGTATGAGTTTTTCCCTTCAGTGCATAGTTGTTCCTGGCACATGTATGAAATTATATGAAAATACCTAGTTACACTGTTACTGTAGCTGAGATGGCTCTGAGGATATTTCTTAATGCATATGCAAATTAGGTAGAAGCCATATTAATCATTGTATAACTGTTTGATCACGTCACCAGAGCCTTTTTTGGTGGCTGAAATGTTTGCCTGTAACAGTACATTATGCTGTTAGATATACCAATGAGCAGATAAAAAATATTTTGATAATAACACAGGTTTGCAGATTTCTTAGGGGCACCCTGAACCATACTGCATACAATCTGTAGCACTGCCTGTTATATCATAACTGGGTGAAAAATATGGTTTTTACTTTGGTAGTCATCACCCATCTGCAAAGATGCCTCAAGTCTGGAGAAACTGATAAAAAACTTCTTTCCCCCCACACTTAACACTTTTTCCTAGTGAGAGAGGTAATGCTGCCTGGTAGATGTGAGATACTTTACTGCATATGTAATGAGGTGGGGTTTTTTTAAGGAATCCTGGAAAAAATCATAAGAAATTACATGGGTGAGCACCTCTACTTTGGTATAGGGCTAGGTAAAGATCTTGTGGTAGAACACAGGACATTGATAAATGCAGCTGTGCAATATTTCTTCTTTACTTGCTTCATAATTTCTGGTCATAATAAACTAGCAATATCCAAGCAACATGGGGGATCCTTAAGGCATGGGAAATCCCTGCAGTTCCCCTTCCCAGACACAGGCAAGGCTCTAGTGGGCTATAGTCTAGCAGGGTTGTAATGAGCTCCCCCTTTTCAGCACAGTAATGTTAAAGCTGAAAACCACCCCACATTACCTCACTTGAGTTTGAACTTTCTGCAAGAGCTGTTTCGCACCCAGCATCTCAAAGACTTCATGTGGTAACTTCTTTGATAGCCTGCTTTCTGTTCTAGCTGACATCTGTTCAGTGCTAGAAGTGGTAAAAGTCCAGCTCTCATGCCCCGATGACTGATGAGAAATTACTAATAAGGCTGGCAGCTCCAGCTCTCTGCCAGAGGCTACTGTTCTGGTAGTGGAGTTGTCCAAAAGAAATGTGTTTTCTGTAGAGTGATCGGTTAACTTCATAAATGCCTTTTTTTCCTGGCATTTGGGCTAAGAAACAGGATCTAACACTGACATGACCAAAATTTGAGAATAGTGTTGGGGTGGTTGGATTTTTTTTTTCCTGCTTGGACTGGTTCTGCTAGAGGTAGCTGCGTTTTTTGCAGATATTTGAGTGGAAAGCCTAAGCACCTAACACTTTAACATAAAAAGACTCAGGAGTACTTACCTGCTGCAGCTGTCAAACTTGATTGTTCCTGTCTTCTAAAATGTATCAATACTCTGACTTTTAGCCCTGCAGTATTCCCAAATCTTTAAAGATGGCTTCTCTATTTTCTGCCTTTTTTCTTCAGTTTGTTGTTAAATGTCCGTGTTGTTTAGGTTTTGGTTTTCTGCCAAAAACTTTGGCCACTGTGAGATGTTAAAAGGTATACTGGGTAAAAAATTTTCAGACTGTTTATATGATTTGCATCCATGTAGCTCCTTTTCAGTAACTCCAAGCAAGTTGGAAGTGTGTTACTGTAAGGAAAAAAAAAAAAAAAAAACCACAACAAAAAAACTCCAAAACCCCTCAGAACCAAACCCCCCCAAAAAAGCAAACAAAAAAAATTAAAACCCCCAACTAAAACAGTTATGTTCACTGTTAGCTCAGTGCATTTTAGCATTTTTCTTCATCCTTCAAAACTACCATGCTTTGTTATACTTGTGCACAATATTTGCTAGTCCTTGCAAAGACTCACACCATGTGACTTGATTTGCAGGCTTACGCTCGTGTCCTTCCAATCTGGTTTTCATTCCAGATGTGAACCCTTGACAAATAAACATCCCTCTTCATTTCTTTGCCCCAGGTATAATCTGCTCTGGAGAGTAGTCTCCTCCTTTGTCTGTTTTGGTTGCTGGATGCTTGCTTCTGTGCACATCTTGGGTTTTGCACAGCAATTTTTGAATGTGCTTGAACTGATACCTTGGTTTAGATGTGAAGTGCCTTCTTATTTAGGTGCTACAGCAAAAGAGTTTGATTCATGTATGGTTTTGATTTATTTGAATTGTTATCAGATCTTTTCTGTCTTGGTAAGTAGGAGGGGGAATGTTCCAGTAAGAGAAGACTTGTTCACTCCTTCCTTGGGCAGAGGGTGGAACCTCCATCAGATCTGCCCCTGCTTGATGTGAGTGCAAGAAAGCCACTCTAAAAACACTGACTCCAATAATGCCGTTGCTAGGAAAGTTAATTGGTTTGCTCTCCAGTGTAGTGAAGTCTGTTGGAATCACAAGGTCTCCAGACAGGTCCAGGTAGCTGGTGAGTTATTCTTAAAACTTCTACTGTGATTCCAGGTTGAGCCCATTTGGCATGCTTTAGAGAGCCTTTCCAAAAGCAAATACTTTGTGTACTTTGAGAATCGTAGGTGTTTGGGCATAATAAGTCCTGATCGTGGTGAGGAGAGATTCTGGTGATGATTATCATGTTTTCTGTTATAAGACTTTGATGGTCTTCCAAAAAGGTAAATAACACATCTGAACTCTTCACTGTATGTCACTAGTCACTACTCACTATCATGCACTGTTTGAGATCAAGGATGGCACTATGACAGTTCACTGTTGTCTTGGTCTGTATTTATCTCTTTGCAGAAGAAAGAGTCATAAGGTATCCTTCATTCCTTTAAATATCTGATTGACTCTCTGTCTCACCTTTGACAAAGGGGTGACCTCCCCATGTTAAACCCTGAGGCATTCTGCAGTTTGCAGTTCTTAAAGTGGAAATTTATTTGACAAGTAATTTTTAATCATTTATATAAGGCATTGATGCTTCCCAAAATATTGTTTGATAGTGTCTGAAGTACAGGTGTGTTCCAGGTCTGAACTACTAATTGTGCTGAAAATAGCATTTTGGCTTCCATAACTTGAGTCTTAACTATTTGAATCCAGCAGCTTCTTAGAGAATTTTTTTTTTATATCTGGAGATTCATATGCAAGAGAAGAAAACCCATCTACTTGTAACATAAGTCATTCTGTGATGCCTTTTATGTGTCCTGCTTCTGGAGTGCAAGTTAAAAAAGGAAAAACAATGAGTTACATTTTTGTTTATTCATATGTGCAGCTGTAACTGCTGCTGGATAATTTTGCTCTTTCCTTACTTGATTCTCCAAGTTTCTACGTTTATCAAGTAGACAAACAGGAGTATGACATATCTGTGTACGTATTTGATTTGTACAAAATCACTTCCATTTTTCCCATTTTTTGTTTGAAGTTTTACTGTAAGAACAAGTGTTCAGTAGTTCTCAGCCTGTTTTGATGCTTGTTGGGCACTACTTTTGATCAGTACCCTCTGTGTGATTGCTCATTTTCCAGCAAAGGTGGAAGGTAAAGTCAGTCAGGGATTCACTTCTTTCAGTATTTGGCAAGACCTGTATCAGCAGAAGAAAATCTTGGACAGAAAGCTTTCATAGTGCTTAATTATCCTGCAAATGTTAACTCATCCTTCTCACACCACAGTCACTTGTGGAATTGCATCAGGGTTTAGTGTATCTGGTGAAAAATGATAAATGTTCCTGTGACAAAGTTTGCAGCATCTAAAGTCTGCAAGAATCTTGTTAACCTTGCCACACATGGTACAACTTTACTATGAAGGTGTTGAATTAAATCTCAATATATGGAAATTTAGGCCTTTATGGTGCATTATGTGAGACAACAGGTTTTAGTAATTCACAATTACTCCTCTGCAGTGTTTCAGAAATCTTGTCTCTTTTTATCCTATTTCAGAGATCTGTCTCTTTTTATCCTATGAAGTGTCTTGCAGCTGTTTGTGCTGTGAAACTTCTCTCTTCATAAAGACTCAATCTCTTGGACACAGGACAGAAGCAACTTCTCCATGAACTGGTCCTCTGTGACGAGCTAAATGTAGGTTTCTGAGAAACACTGCAACAATTGAGTGCACAATGGAGAACCTGCTGTTGTTTGTGTGTGGCTGAAAGAATCTAGAAATGTATGCACATAAATCATAATGAGAGCAGCTTTCCAAGGCACCATCCTGTTGCCCTGCTATGGGCATTGATCCTTGCTGTTTGCTTTAGCCTGGGAGCACTTTTTCCTAAGCTATTGCATACCTGAAGGCTTACTTCCTGCATCATCATAGTCACAAACCGAATCTCTGCTTGGATGCTGAAAGAGTTGGCTTTACATGGGTCAATCAGCATGCCTTGCTGTAGTTGTCTTTGAAGGGTCCCCCTGGGGAACAGTGGTGAGGAGGAAGGAAACCAGTCTAGGATCTGTATCTTCACACCAGTACTGTGTATTGAATGCAACTTTCAGTTGAGTAGTCTTGACAAAAATGCATTACTGATGTAAAACCTCTGAATCTTGATCTTGTGTCTGCAGGGGACATGAGTTCTTGTGCTGGAGTCGTGCTTGCAGAGTATCCTCTCAAGTCAGTGAGGACTAACTGAAGAAACAACAAATCCAGCCTTAATGAACTAATTCTTCTGAAGCACAGATTCCTGCAAATGAGTATCAAGGTGTTGGGCATAGACACCGGCATGCATAGAGAAGGGGATGGCCAGAGGAAGGAACTGTGATTTTTCTTAGTGGCAACAGTACAAAATGGGGTTTTTCATGTACTTTTTTTGTGGTCAGATTCTTTCAGAAGACTAAGCTGAATTTCTGTATGTGATCATAAGGCAATTTCTTAGATTTCCAGTCAGATTGGAGGATTGTCAAGCCTTGCAATGCTAAATTAACACAAAAAGAGGATTTATTTTGAAGTCACCTTTAGCCTTAATGTTATCTGAAGTGCTGCAGTTCATGTGTAGTAGTTTACTATAAGATGAAATGATGATTATCATAAACAATGTTTTAAAGGAGTCACCCTAAATAATAACCTACGTCATGTTTGCTTTTTTGTCTGGTGTCAAAAAGTCTCTATCCATAGCATAGCTGGCTGTAAATTGAGCTTTGATCTTAATTTCTAGTACTAGTAACAAACAGGGTCTACAATAGTTAAAGCAGTAAATGTTCTGGCTAAATGTTCTGGCTAAAGAATGACCATTTCTGTAGGAATGCTTTGAAGTGATGGTTGGTTTTGAAGCCTTGCTGACATGGAGATAACAGATATGACCAGTTCACTGTGCACTAATACACTGCTAGATTCTGATATTTAGCATGCTGCTGATAAGATTTACTACTACTGTTACTTACTGGTTAAGAACCAAGTATGGGTGGAATTGTAAGTCACCTAAATAGGGTCCTTGCAGTCTGGAGAGCTGTCTTGCTGGAGATCAGTAACAGGCTCCCATCCCATACAAGGGGAAGGAAAAAAAATATTTGATAGCAGTCTCTGTTTTTGAATTCCAATTACTTTTTTAGGTTCAGTCCTGTTTCACTCTTACCTCAAAATTTAATTTAATAAATTTGAAAACCTTTCTAATAAGTACCTTGAAGCATGTCTCGCAACTGTTCATTACAATCAGTGGTTGTACAACTGCGGTATTACTTCTGTCATAGATGAAGAAAGCTGAAGCTGTTAAGAACCAGGCTTCCCAGTGCATCCCTATTCTTAAACTATGGACTCAATAGGTGAAAAATCATGACCAGTAGCTTGAACTGTTGAGGATCTGTTTAATACCATTTTCTTGTCCTCTTCAGAGAGCTTCCCACTGCCCCAAGGGATGTGTCCCTCCTGCCTCATATGGAAAATTGACCTTTAAGAACTAACAGTTTTAAAATAACTAACTGACTAACTAAAGATAGTCTTCTAGTACATGCTGAGTAATTTGAAATATAACATACTGACCTTGACAGTCTTTCCCACATCTCTGTTTTATAGATCTTCATATTTTCTTGTAATGCAGGACACAAGCAATGAAGTAGTGTCAAATAAAGTTAGTGTGCTGTTCCAGAGAGTGTATTTTGGATAGTGTCCTTCTTTTTCCCTAGTAACAGCTATGGAAAGAGAGCAGTAGAAGATACTGCTCTTGCAGTATAACTTGCTGTTCTTCACAAGTAGAGCCAGAGTTTTGAGTTTTTGGATTTTACTGACTTCTGCCATTCTGTCTTTTAACATCCTTCATGAGAGGGTGACAGAAATAGCAAGGAAATACTATTAGGGAGTTAAATGTTCTTGTTATCTCTAATGTCACATAAGTTATGGCCGTCCATAGCTAGAACATCTCTTTATGGTCTGCAAGATGACACCTTCAGAACAGGGATTCCTAAAATGCTGCCAGAATGTTTTTATCAATCCAAAAAATTTTTGTACCAATTAGTAAAATGGTATTGTAATTCCTTGTGATTTTTGGCAGTCTTTGTGTATACCCTATAAGTGAAATCAACTGCGCAAGCTGGTATGTCTACATGCTATGATACCACTTTCCCAGCAGGCCAGTAGTGTCCAATAAAGTTTACATTTTTATTCCTTTCCCCACTGGTAATAGTTAGAGATGATAGTCAAAGTTATCAGCACCAGGAGAGAGGAAAAAAAAGATGGAATCCAAGGAAAAAATAATATTTATCTCTGAAACAGTATTTAATGGCAATATTTGTTGTTTGTTTAAGTAGCAGATAATTAACACTGCTCTTCAGAATGCTTTTTAACTTACTTTGTTTTATTATTACTGCTTAAGTGTCTTCTAAATGTCTCTTCTTTAGAAACAGTGCCTCTCCCTGTTTGGCCTGCTGACTAGTGATTTCACACTTATCCTTATTTATTTAAAGTCATGGCAACCACCATACTGAAATGTCATCAAGTAAAGCCCAGGTCTGCATGCTGATTGGTGATGCAAAGGTCTGCTCTCTAATAAAATGCAGCCCATGAAGGATGAGCTCAAAAAGGCAGCTACGCCCTTCATAGCTTCAAGCATTTGCTCTAATTTCAAGGCTTTGCCATGTGGTGTTGCTCAACATGCAGCAAAACAAGTTCTTGCGAGCCCCTTGAGCATTCCTCCTCGTGTAACAGATTAAATATTCAGGTTTTGTTAACTCTCCTGCCCACCCCCTAAGAAAGAAAACCAAAACCCACAGAATCAAACCCAAACCCAAAACAAAAGGCCCAACAAAAGTATATGTTGGAGAATTAATTTGCTTTGTTGCAAAGTGCTGGTAATTACAGAGGTACTTAGTGCAGTTCTGACATGTGAGCCGTCAATCTAAACACTCCCAACAGTGATTTTGCTTTAGTTGTGCTTTCCTACTTTGTACAGAACAAAGGGAAGGGAGTAAGTGTTGCAATGTAGTATTGTGCAATTCCTGACTTTTAAATAGAAAATGATAGGCCAGTCTGCATAGGCCACTTGCACACCAAAATTTAGCCACTGATTTTTGCCACTCCCACTCTTCCTAATCAGGAATGGGTATACTGTCTTCCTAAGGTCAAAAGGAGAAAAGAGGGAGAAGGGTAGAGAGATTAAGAGGTGGCAGTACCAGGGATATTCTGCTGTGAAGGGCCCTGAGCCTCCTTGGCCTTAAAACTCAATCTGTTAGGTTACCTCTAGTTTATGATATTGGAAGGTAATTCTTGGACTCCCTATGCAGCATCTTACCAGGAGAGGCAGCTGGGTCTGAATTGCTGAGTAAGTCTTTTGGTGAAGTACCTCTTCAGCTTTCTGTGTTTTTCCATCTGTGGCGTTGTAGCACATTTTTCCAGGGCAGTTTCTTTTTCCTGTAGTGGCTCATCTAAAGTTGGCTTGTTCTTCCTCCAGTTTCTGCCTACACTGAAAAATCTTTCTGAGGTTTGGGGGACCGCACATGTGCCATCACTGTGTGGTGTTCGTGGTGGCTAATCTTGTATGACTCAAAAGAGCTCCCTTAGAAAGGAGTTGCTCAGTTAGGTGCAGACTGGGAAAGATGAAATTTATCATTCTTTGTGCAGTATGTCTTTCTAGCAGTTCAACAGAGGAACTAACTCCCATCAGATATAGGAGAGTTCTTGGGCAATAGGACCCAGCTTTGAAAACCCTTGGTGGTTTCTGGTTCTTGCTGTGTTTCTGTGATGCAGAAAACACTTTAAGATCTGCATTACTGTAGTCACAATATCTTGCAATGTCATGGGCTGGGGTTGCTGGTAGTATCACACAAGTTCTGTGGTCCTTACTGGCATTCATGCCGCGTGCTGATTAACAGAATAAGGGATTTCCTGTAAATGGCAAGAATACCCTCCCTGCTGTGTCACCACCAGCATCTCCAAGCTCTCTTTTTGTCCAAAAGAAGTGTGAGCAAACTGCAGCTTCCTACAGTTCTTCAAGCTGATTCTTCATAGGCCTTCAGGCATGGCACTGAAACTTTCTCCTTCAGGGTGGCTCTCCAAAACAAAAGGTGGAACCAGAGCAGTTCAAACTGGGCTTTGCTCTGCCAGCAGCTTACATGCAACTAGTTGGTGGGTGGGTGTCTGCCTACATGCTTTCTTGGGTTTTTTTAAGTTGGGTTTATGTGTACCTTCATATTCTGCCTCACTAAATTAGCTGGCACAGAGGAAGCCTCTGAGAAACCCTTTAAAAACCTCTGCTTCTAGTAGAATTTTATAAAATTGCAGTATATTAATAGATTAAAAAGCCCCAATGAAACAACCCAATGAAACAAACAAAAAAAAAAAAACCCACACAAAAGCAACCCAAAACAGACAACAAAACAAATAACTCTATATCATGGACCTTTTCAAACCTGATTGATTTTGGGAAGTCTTCAAACAAGTATGCTGGCAAGGGCATTGCACACAGATGGAGATAGTAGTGGAACAAAATTTAGTAGCTACTCATTTGCTGGATTTGGTCAGGAGGGATTTTAAAGGACACTTCTGAGACCTTTTTTCTGATGTGGTGATTTTTTAAAATGTAAACAAGCTACAGGGCTTAATAGTATACAACTGAGGATTATGTCCATTGTAATTTTTTACATTACTTTTACTAACTGTATTATATTCAAAATACTTACTTCTGAGACAAAGTGGATGATACTAGTGGGCATCTTGCACTTGATTAAATGTAAAACATTTTCTTAATTTAGTGATGTGTTTAGGAGAATACTGTAACTTACTGAATATACAACAGTGATAACTGTGTTTACAATAATTTTAAAATTCCTACTGTTCAGTGGTAGCCAACTTGTTTGAGAACTGAAAGTAAGGCATACTGCAATTGGCAATCTTGGGAAAATTAACTCAATGCTGCTACCACTAAATACTGTGGGATGGAATACCGTGGGTTTAAATGGCAGCAGGATTGTATTCCAAGCCTCTGTCTTAAGTATTTATGACTAAAAGGCGACTTGCCTTGTGCTCATTTATGTATCCCTGTGTGTAGTACATCAGTTAGAAATCTGTTAATGATTGATTTGTAACATTAGGACCTTTATGGAGATCACAGTGGGGTTTTTGTTTGTTTTTGTTTGTGAGCAGACACTTAGACATTTTGGAATGTATAACATTGATCCTTGTGCTGGAATTGTTTACATGCAAAAATGTATTTATGATTTTTTGCAAACTGCAATGTGCAATTTTGTACATGTGTTTTAATCTACAGAGTTTATAAGGAAGATATTGTATGTACAGTACTTGGACATGAGTATTATTTCTTTGATATAAATATCTAGAGGAAAATTAAAATTGCTTTATATTCATATTTTTTGGCTGTGTTTTTTATTATTTCAGCAAGAAATTTAAAAGTCAGCTTAAGGTATAGTGATGTGGGCTTTTTAAAAAGTACTTTTGAATCATGCTTGATACAATTCTTCCTTTGATTGTGTCAACATACGGAAGTGCAAGAAGGGATGAATTTATTATTGTAAAAGAATAAATAAATTCATAACTTCTTCATATATATATTGTCTATATATGTCAGTGCAGTTGCAACTCAGAAATTAAACTTTCATAAAGAGCAAAAGAGGAGAAGAGACAGTCCAGCTCTGATGATAACAGATTTCAGGCCCTTACTAAGAAAAGCTGACTGAGTCATCGGTGGGATGGGTCTCCAGTTACCCAGTTACCCGTGTCTTGACTTCTGTGGTTCAGCAGAATGAGTGACAGTAAAACGTTTTTGCAAATGGAACTGTTCTGAACCACATCTGGAGTAAATCTGTTGAAATAAGGTGTTTCTTTCCTATGATCAATGTTCTTATGCACATTGGTACATCTTGCCATATTCCCGAAGGTGAGCTACTCAGTAAACATCTCCACGTGCTGAAAACACTTCTGAAGTCCCAGCTGAAAGCTGCCATGCTCTGGGAAGGCAGCCCTGCCTTCCAGATACATCCTTTCAAACCAGTGATGCTGGACAGGGTGAGTGCCAAGCCCCACCAAGAATGCTCTGAGGATGCCAAGCTGAAGTGAGAGCTGAGAAGCACAGCAGCGCCGGTGGCGCTGGCTGTGACAGTTCACACGGCACACAGCTGGACCCTGTCCTGTCTCCAGAGTGTGTGGGTTCCAGGTCTGGCACTGAAGAAAGGATAGAGAGAATGTTTTTTTCTGGTTTAAGATAACGAATGCTAGGGTTTCAGAGGCATGACAAAGCTGGGGGAGGGGAAGGGGAAGGAAGCTGTAAGCACACTTGTTGGAGCTGTAGTGTGTTGGCACTTAGGTTTATGGCACTTAGATTTAACCAGTACAGACCACATAATCAGTTTGGTGTAGAAATACTGTAACTTCGTGCCTCCTTCAGTGCTCTGGGAGTTCTTTAACGCTTTTTAATCTCCATGTTGTGCATGGCTTCAGGCTGTGTTTCACACATGCTAGTCAGACCATTCCTTGCAGATTTCCACTAAAGACAGATTTCGTCATGGGAGAGTCTGTAGCACTGTTGCAATAATCTTCATGCTTTCCAAATTAATTGCAGAGAAGAAGTAGAACAACAAAATGGTGTGTGCCTTTAATGATTTGATAGATGTTTGAGTTAATTTTCTATGTCAACTTGAACTTAAGAGCATGAGAAAAGTGTTTTGAATATGTAGTATAGGAACCAGTCTACTTTAAGCTTTGAGTTCCTCTAGCTCTGAGTGCCTCATTATGGAGTCTTCAGAAGTGCTCAGGAGGGAGATAGTTGAGACTGATGATGCTTCATTATCCAGACGGTGTGGAATAAAAGTGGGTGCTTTGCACTGGTTGAATAACCTGCAGGATTGTGTTTGGATTTTCTTTCTTCTTCCTCTCTGTCATGGGGTTCCTTGCAAGAGCGAAACAGACACAGCCCTTGCACAAAACCACAGTTCTAACATAGAACAACAATTCAAAATTTTTCCTGGCCCTGCACATCTTCCAGACTAAGGGAGGCAAAGGCCCATCGGTGCTCTTGCAGCCTATTATTTCTTTTCCTTCAGCCAGGATGACTGAGGTTCTGGCATAGGCCATTCAGATAGGTCTGGCAGCTGTATCAGTTGCCAGAAGTCAATACCAGGTGACACACACAAAAACTGTTAACTTCTCTCACTTGTCCTGATGTGAGCTGATTAGTTTCTATTTCATCTATAGGTGGCTCCATTAAAGTAATTGCTAAGTTATCCCTTTCTCTGGTGTGACAGAGCAAAGTGGAAGATATGCAAGTTGCATTGGGTTTCCCCCCACCAACTGTAAACTGTAAATTAGGTCAAGAAGTGTAAATTACAAGATTTGGGCAGATGCTTCATCATCTGAGCCATTCTGCCAAGTCTGAAATTTGTGCCGTTGTCATTCTTGCTACAACTCTCAAATGTCAGCCCCAGAAAGACCCGGCTGCAGGGCAGGTGGAGAGTTAATGACTGGTGTAATGCATCGTAACAGTTGAATTCTGGAGGGTGTCTCAAAGCTCATTATTCAGGTATCCACTTACACAGACCAGGAGATGCAGAAGACAAATAGGGCAGCCAGAGCACATAATTTCTGACCATCACCTGGTAGCTTTTAGTAATCTCTGGAGGCACCTGGAGTTGGCCATTCTCTGAGCCATACTTTTGAATTAAAAGGGCTCCTGCTCTGCTCTGACCTGGCAGCACCTCTGCACCTGTAGCCATAGCATCATGTAACCTCCAACCCAGCAGCATCTCTGAACACCACACTACCTGAGGTAGATGTGTCTGGGATCGAATGTTCATCCTTTGCTTATTTTCTTGGTCATTCTTTGTGTGTTTGTTTCCTTTAATCAAACAAGTTTTTTTCCTTTGGATCTGGTAGAACAAATCCAGCTTCCATGGGGAGCAGGATATAAAACTGCTCAGTCATCCATGGCCCTGACTTACAAGGCCCATCTGAAAGGAATTTGAAATGGGTTTTTGGGTGCAACTATTATATCTGCTTGAGACACCTTAGGCAGATCTTACCCCTGAAGGAGGTTTCCAGCTACCCATGGCCTGTGCTCTACAGTGGAATACCCGTACCCCTGTCTTACTCTATTCCTCATCAAACAGCTGGACCTCTGTGGTGGGTTGGCCCTGACTGGATGCCAGGTGCCTACCAAAGCTGCTCTATTACTTCCCCCCACAAATAGACAGGGGAGAGAAAACATAAGGAAAGGCTCAGGACCTGAGATAACAACAGAGAGAGATCACTCACTGCTTGCCATCATGGGCAAAACAGACTTCACTTGGGTTGAATTTACTACCATTCAAAATCAGAGCAAGATATGTAAAACAAATCCTAAAACACCTTCTCCCTGCCCCTCCTACCTTCCCAATTCCCTACTTCCTCCCACAAGTGGAGTAGAGAGATGGGGAGTGGAGGTTATGGTGAGTTCATCTCATGTTATTTCTGCCACTGCTTTCTCCTCAGGGAGAGGAGTCCTTCCCCTGCTCTACTGTGGGTCCCTGACAGGGTCACAAGTTCCACTAGAAACCTGTTCAAGCATAGGCTCTTCTCTCCATGGGTCTGCAGGTCCCTACCAGAGCCCTGCTCCAGCAGGGGCCTCCTGTGGGGTCACAGTCTCCTCTCGGGCACCCACTTGTTCCAGCATGGGAAATCTCAGTCCTGGCACCTGGAGCACCTCCTCCGTCAACTTCTCCTGGTGTTTGCAGAATATGTGAGAGGAACTCAACTGTTCCTCTCACATATCCTCACTCCTCTCTTCTCTGGCCACAGTTAATTCTTTGCAATAACTTTTCTTCCTGTTTCAGGATATTATCACAAAATCATTACTACCATCTCTGAGTGGTTTGCCCTTAGCCAGTGGGGGGTCCATCCTGGAACTGTCTGGCATTGGCTCTGTCAGACATGGGAGAGGTTCCTCACAGAAGCCATCTCTGTAGTGCCCCCATTACCAGAATCTTGCCATGTAAACCAGATACAATTTCCCAATGCTCTGGAATTCCTGATGCTTATAGACAGTTGCAAAGAGAATTTTTTACTTCCTTTCCACCGTGTTTCCATCCTATCTCTATGTCTGAGCTCTCCTTTGGTGCCTCCCACTCACTGCATTTCTCTAACCCTAACACTGCATCTCCATCTGCTCCCTCAGGCTGCAGCTGGCAGCCTTCCCAGCTCCCCTCCCTCTCTCTTTGCCTTCCCTGCCCAGGTGTGTGTAGGCACTTTGCTGTGCAGCAAACTGATTCCATCCTCCTGAAGAGAGGACAGAGAGAGTGCATGCCATATTATCCTCCAGAGTTTCACCTGTCCATGTACAAAAGCAGAAGATTTCAGTTCAGTGCACTAGTAAACTGACTGACCACCACAGCTGTAGAAGGCAGGCAGCCTTTGCCTAAGGTGAGTGTCATGAGTCTGCAGGTTCAGCACAGCCTGACTTCCCTGGGCTGAGCAAGGCTACGGTAAAGCCACAGCAAGAATGTGGCCTTATGAACTGTGTGGGCCTTGTGGATTTGCCCCTTGGTTCTAAGGAGGTCTTGGATCTCCTTTTTGTGTTCTGTGTTTAGCAGGCTTAAATAGGGGACAAAATTAAGGAAAATCCCAGACAGAAAATTACATAAAATTGAGACTAATGTAAATACTTTGGGGCAAAGCATCAGCATGGAGAGACTTGTTGCTATTTTCCAAAACATGCTTTAGAAAATCCAAAACATGAAGGTAATTAAGAAAGCACAGCAGAGGTGCCAGATTACCTCGGATGTTTTGCCACAGGCCAAGGCTCTCCAGCATTTGCAGTTCAGATTAAGTAGAAACTGACTGGAAAGGAATGTATTCCAGTATCTTTCTCTCATTGCTGTAACCTTTTGAGGAGCAGTAGAGATTTAACTCCAAGTGCTGGACAGCTTGGTTGATCTCAGGAAATTAACAACGCTCCCTTTTCACCTATAATGCCTCAGTTACAGTGCAGCTGTGGGTGTTGGACAAAATACTTTCTTAATGACTATTCTGAAGCCTGTTTCCAGGCCGCCTTGTGGGTAAAGAAAAACCCAGCAAAAACCAGCTGTACAAATGACTGGACATTTCATTATGCCACTGATCATCTTGAACCCTCAATATCCCCCTTGGAATCACCTCTTGCCTTTCTGATGGTGCTGGAGTCTCACTGATTGCAGATTGTGGAGATTTTAAGGGACATTTTTGCCCATGGGCTGCAGTTTGGGAACAGCCATGTGGGCTTTCCTGTGCCTGTGCAGCTGTGGCTCTCTTACAGCATGACTCACAACGAGATTTTCCCAGTACCTTACCAGTTAGTTCTTTCAGTTTCTTTAAATGAGACATGGGGCAAATGTGACTCATTGTCCTTTCTGGAAATGACAGACTTGCTAAGTGGGGCCTGGGGGAGTGTCTGCCTTATGCCATGCAGGTGGATCAATGGGTAATTGCCTCCTGACCTCACTCCCTTTCCCTTCTACTTTCAAAATTAGCATTGCTACTTGAGTTTTGACAGCCAATACCAGGAGAGACTTTCTGTTTTTCTCTGTTGACTTTGTGTGAAGTGAATGTTCTGGCTAGAAAGAAAGACAAATTTCTTGAATGGAAGAACTTGCCAAATTTTATGCTGGTGTTTCTTTATTAAAACCACATACTTGGTTCCTCTCTGCACACACCAGCCTTGCAAGAAGCTCCAGGAAGGCCATCCCTCCTTCTTGGATAGATCCATGGCTGTTAGAGCTGGTCACTGTGGTGCTGGCAGCTGGGCTAGTGGATCATATGTACAATTTTGTACTGTTTCTGACTGTTTCAGTAGCAGCAGCACCTCCCTGGAGCAGGCATCCCACAGCAGAATGTGTCCATCTGGCTTGTGACTGGTACAGCAGCTGCAGCCTGACCTTTTGGCGTGTGGCTCTTCCCTGGTACCTCCCAAATTAAAACCCTGTGGGCCCACTGCAAAGCTGCTATTCCACTCTAACAGTTCTCATGATCTACATTAGCACTGGTGTTAGTCCTGCCTAAACTTCTCCAGATGCAGAACAGGACATCTTTGATATCAGGACACACAGAGAGCACTTTAGGGGTCTTTGCCCCATTGCTGTGTAACACAAAGGGTCTGGCAGCACTTTTGAGCTTTTCGAGCTGTGAGCTTAGGAGAGGTGAAAAAAAATAAGTAAAGAGAACAGAACACAACAAAACAAACAAATTTTATTCTTGCTCCTTAAGGTCTAAGTCAGGGGGACTATGTGGTACCTAGCCAAACTGGGCACACCACTGAGAGAATCACCAGAAGGATGAACCTGCATCTGCCTTAACTGGACAATTTTCCCTAGATGAGGAGACCTAGGTGGCCTTCCAGGCTGTTTCATGCACAGCACTCCCCATGGTCACAACTAATAATTTTATGTAGCTTGTATGTCCTTATGGGAACACAGCCCAACAGAAAAAGACTACACACATCATTAAACGTAGCCCTCCCAAGTGACTGCGCTGCTTGCAAGACACCTGCAGGTGGGTGAAGAAAATGAAACTTCAAGCCTCCATGCATCTGGGCTTGCTTGTAGTCACTGCAAACTTAGACACAGGAGCTTAGCATCTACAGAGGCTCAGGAAAAGCAGGCATGGTGTCTGCCCACTCCTCTCTTCATCTCCTGGTGCTTCCTGGTGGGCTGGGCATGGCTGGTACGTCCCCCAGCAAGGACACGTTTTTAAAGACTGCAGGTGGGTTTGGCAGCCTGGACATCTCTGACCTGCGTGTTTGCCAGTGGCAGGGAAGGAGGGCACAAAGGACAGCAGTGCACACAGAGAGCTGTGTCCTTGTGACTTGGTCACCCGAGGGTGTGGGTGGAGTAAGCACAATGTTCAAGGCACTGAAGTGAGAACCTGGGCAAACAGGAGTGAGGTAGTGTCTCAGACCACAGAGCAAATATTTGCCTGCAATGCACTAAGGCAGATAACTGAAAGGCAGCCAACAAAGGGTGGAGGAGTCTGGTGGAGACAAGGCCCTGCTTGTTTGCTCAGCAGTGCAAAGGACATAATGCAAAATCAGGGCCATTCAGGCCTCTTAAGAAGCTGTAAAAGGCGAAGAACAAGAGGGGGCCTGTTACAGCCACTCTGCACGTGCCTAAATGCCTTCTGAGCACTGGTAGCTTGCCTGCCTCTCATCTGCTGCCTTGTACCTCTAAGAAGTGGCTTTCCAGGCAGGGACAGAGAGGTTAAAGACTTTCCTATGCTGTCTCTCTTGCTCCACATCTGCAGGAGCTGAGCTTTGGCTGGGGAGGTTGTGGTGGGGGGCGAACACAACTGGCACCAGCTCCTGATCCCATCTTGAACTTCCAAACCTCATAGTTTGCATGGTCAAACAAACTGCATTTATCCCTTGCTGGATCTGTGGCATTAGGTTTTTCAGGATCCACTCAGCTGAGAACCTCCGTTACCTGATAACGATGCAAGAGCAAGACGCAAAAGTAGATCATGCCCTTCCCACCAAAGGCAGAATTAGAGCCCCTTGCATCAGATTTTAAAAGGAATCAGATTTTAAAGGGCAGAAAAATATTTTTTGTGATGCTTTATTCTGAGCAATAGCAAAACTCAGGCCCTGTCTGGACCAGACAGATGTTTGGGTTGGTGCCAAATTGGTGACATAATATTTTTTTTGTACCTGGTTTTGCTGTTTACAGAACCCACGTGTCTTGCTTTCTCAGATAGATTTGGTAGCACAGGGGAGGCTTCATCCTGATGGTAACAGCTGCCTTGGCCCCAGAAGTGGATGTTTTGCTATAACTGTGTTTTCCACAGCATCACTGGAGCTCCTGGCTCCCAGTAAGGCAGAGATCACAAGGGCATCCCCTTTCACCCCACTGCCCTTTTCCCAGAAGTCTTTGGATGGTTTCTCTTTGGGTTTCTTCCATTCATCTTTTTGCTGTGAAAACCCTTGTTGAGTCAGACATCACCTCACCTTTGTGTTCAGAGGTGAAAAACTGCTCATGTACTGCTCTACCCTTCAACTGAAACCTCCTGGCTTCTTTGGAAATGAAGAGGTGTTGGATGATAAAATGATACACTCCAACACCTGAAAAGAAAGAGGAATGCTCAGTTATGTCCCTGAGGAATGGTTCACCTTCCATCCCTGGACTGGATAACGTTTCCTTCCTTCAGTAACTGTTGTGGGCAGGGCAAGACCACAGGGTAGGCAGCCTGAGTGAAGGGGCCAGCCACCATGACCTGCCCTGCTCTCTGTGTTGTTGCCCTTCTCCCCATCTCTGGGCTTCATGTAGGGGCTGTGCCCCCAGGGAAAAGCCTGCCCTTCAAAAGCACCTACCTCACACCCATCCAAGAGAAACCTGGGAAGGAAGGGCTGATGGTACTGTGGGGATGAAAATTGTTTTCTCAACCTATCAGTGCTTCCTACAGGGTTGTTTTGCACTCCCTTTTTTTCCCCAAACTGTTGCAAGCTGGAAACATGGTACCAGGTTCTGCAAAGCTTGTTCAAGGCTGGTGAGACTGTAGAGCCATTTGACGCAGCTCCCTGGCTGACAGCAGCAGACACCCCAGAAAAGAGTATGGCATGATAAAGGATCTTCCTCCACCTACTGCTGACAAGCATTTGGGAACTTTTGGAGGGAAAGGTTGTTCTGGGGCTTCCAAGTTTATCAGTTCTTATGGAACTAGTGCCACAGGTTTGTTTAGAAGCTTTAGGGAACTGTACAAACTATTAACATCACCAGTACTATCAGCAGAGGGTAACTGTTCATCTTGTGAAGCAGCTCATCCTTTTGCTGAATTTAAAAACTGTTCTCTGCTAATCGCCTGTGATGTCACCCACACCTGGTGGCATCAGAAGAGGTGAATAGTGGTTTTCCTGTCACATTTCCCATCAGAGTCCTGGTTTTTTTAAGATCTCTACTATACCTCCTCTGTTTAGCAGGTTAAGGATCCTAGTACCTTTGCTGTGCCCAGGCAGAGAACTATGCTCTACTTCCAGCTGTCTGGAGTCTGCCCTGTCCTGTCACTGCACCTGTCTTGAGATGCGGAGACCAGAACTAGGTGGAGAGCTCACATTGAAGAAGAGTGGGAATTCTCTGGTCACGTGCACCAGAGGATTAAATTACCTTTCTTACTTCTCTCATAATTCTCAACCTTTTGTTTTGTTTTCTAACCACTATTGAGCACACCAAAACACTCATAGCAGCTCATGGGTCTCTTCCTGAGTGGCAACAGCTGACATGGAGTTCATCAGTGAGCACCCATGGAAAGGATTGCTGTTGCCCCATGCCCACTACTTCATGTTCATCAGAGCTGCATTTCATCTGCTAATTCATTGCCCAATTACTCTGACATTGTGGGCACATTCTGATGTTGTTGAGAAACACAGCTTGTTAGACTCTGGTCTTCCAGGTAAACTTTGGAAATATGAGTAAGGAGAGCAAGATCCCTGAGCTTGCAAAGAGTCTGAAATAAGAGCATAAAGGTACAACTTACCCTGTCCTCAATGAAGACACTATTGCCACTTGTCAGATAAACAGAGATGAAAAATTGATATACAGAGATCTACCAAGGCACTCTGAGTTGTTTTCCTTTTGGGTCAGCCTTTGGATCTGGTTATGCCTTTGGAAAGTCTAGGGCTGCTCCAAATGCTGTATTGCACTTCAGTACCCAGTGTTGTTGCTGGGGAGCGGTGACTTTCCTGAGAGCAGATGGAGCACTCATGTGACACTCTGTACACTATGTATCATCTATTTACATCTTTTTTTACATTAGCAACAGATGGCTTGGCATAATTATATTTTTTAAATTAGGGGGAATATGTATCTAAAACTTCACACATTTTCAAGAGCCTATGTTTTTTACTTTTGTAGCACCACTGCTGAGGTCTTAAGAGGAAGGACCTCCCTTATCCTTCCATCACCTTTCTGTGAAGAGGTGTCACACTAAACAAGCAGGTAGATACAGTATAGCAGTAAGCAAGCAAAAACTCCCCTAGTCATGGTAAGGGAAGAGGAAAAGGCAGCTTGGAAGGAAGCAAGACAAAAGGGAGAAGAAACAGACTTATGGACAGTAGTAGGAGGGAAGGGGAAGAAGAGAAGCACTAGGGCTGACAAACCATACCTTCAAAAGCTGATTGGACTCAAGTCCTACAAATGCACAACCTTGCTTCAGAAATATAAAACCTAGCAAAACATGAGTTCAGCAGTTGGTTCTTCATGTTCCTTTTTTTGGCATATAAGGCTGTAAGCCTGGGGTCTCTGATACTGATTTTTTCTCATGAAATATGAGATTTCTTGTGAAGAAGGGTTAATGTAAACCAGGACTTTCCCATGCTCATGTGACTCCCAAAGCTGGGGCTGTAAGCAGGGTGTCAGGTTGGTTTTATTTAGCGGTGCTGATGTTGTCAGAAGAGGCACTTGTTTAAGACTATGGGAAGACATACAGGATAGACCACGAGCAGCCAAGATAATGAAATCTCTTTATCAGACTACATTTGCCCAGAAAGTAAAAGGCCTTTGAACAATGAGGAATAAAATGCATCCTCAAAATTGCCAAATGAATCATCATCCTGGTGTAGTCTCAAACCTTGTGCACTAGCAATGTGCAAAGCTGCTGCCATTTGTTGGGAAGAGACTGGGGCTTGGTGGGAGTGGGCGTTCAGAGAAGGGGAGGAAAATGCACTTGGGACATGGGGTTTAATCCTCATTCCTTACTGCAAAGGGCTGTATCAAAAGGAAAGGAGTCATCGGTGGGAGAGCACATCTGTCCACAACCTCATCCTTGCTATAGTATTGTGCATAGGCAAGCACGTGATCTTTCTGGTGCCAACAGGAAGAAGTAGAGTGCAGCTTTGGATGGAAAATATTTTTGATTGCAACTGTCCATGTGAAACATCTCTCAGGAAATGGCCCATGGGCAATACCGAGACCTGGAGGCAGAGCTCTGGGAAATGGCTGTGGTACCCCTTGGTGGCCAATGACCAGTGTGTTCTGTGTTTGTAAGTAGGTCTTTTCCAGCTCAGGCATGTACACCTGCTGTCAGAGATGTCATTCTTTTGACAGATTATTTTGACCCATGGACCTTTGCTGCAGTATATCAGATGATGTGCCTACTCGTTCTTGCTTAGTGTTTCTCAGCAAGCAAACATGGTATGGTGGGTGGATGCAAAGCTAGTTTACATTTTTACGCTACTTTTACTCCTCTGTAAATCCTACTCAGTAATGACTAATCCCCAAGTTGATTCCCTTTTCCCATTCGGATTATTTTATTTTCGCTAAATTTTGGTACTTGATAAAATTTAACCCTTTAGGGTCTTCATGTCATGATTTTTTCACATGTTATAAGGAGAAGTGACTTGCTCTAAGGCAGTACCTCAACAGAGATTAAAGAGCACATCTCTTCCAAGAAAGCATAAGTACTTAAGGAAAATGTACAGAAAGTGCAGACTGAAAAAGAAAGTATGGCAAATACCTACAAGGAGTCAGGTGAGACATCTCTGTATAGGGGTACTATCAAGAGGAGCCCATCTGTTCTGGATCTATTCCTGAATCTTCCCATAATGTCAGGGACAGCTTGGGTGATGCAGTCTCTACTTACCTGACATCCTTATCAAGATCAACACTACCCAGGAGTCACTGGGTAGTGGCTGACTGAACACAAGAACAGAAGCAAGCTCGTGTTAAGTTCTCTGAAAAGGGCTGTGCAACTTATTAATTCCTGCTGGGCTCTGGTCGCTTTACCTGCAGCAGCTCAAAGAAGCAATACACACCCTAAGAAGCCAGGTGGTTCTCAAAAAAGTTGGAAAGCCCTGCAGCAATATGAAGGAGGCACAGTGTGAGGACAGCCCCATCAACTCACAGGGGTGGAGGGCCAGCTGCCACCTCTAGCTCAGCCCTTGCCCCAGGGATTGGCTTTTCTCTCCAGTGTACAGTGAAGCTGCCCTGCAGTGCTGAGGGAACAGTGGGGCACATCTTGCTTTGCTGCAGCTCTCCTCCATCCATTCACTGATGCTGAGGGCCAATGGCCAGCCTGCAACTTCATCCTGTTTTGTCTGCCTCACACTCCTCATGGGATCATTATGGGTCTCTGTTAGGATCTGATCTGACTACCCCGCATACCTTACTGGGGGCTGTTGTTCAGGGATTTCCTGGCCAGCTAGTGGTCCCCTGACTCCCTTGCTCTTTCAAAGGGTAAAGATCTCCCTACTTCCTTCTTCCATTCCTGGCAATGAGACATCAGCAGTCGTGGATTATGAGATGTTTCAGCTATCCCCTACACTGCTTTGCCCCAGATCTACCACAACAACTGCAGTGCCCCTGTGAGTCACTGAGGCAGTCACTGAGGGTGGCAGCCCACAGTAGAACAGGAGGTAGGACAGGAGAAGTTCTGCTGGGGCTGTGTGGTTAATTCTGTTGCTGATCTAACATCTGTAAAAAATTATTATCAATAACCTCTTTCTTCTGAGCAAGGTGAATCAAAAGTGAAAATGAATCCAGGGAAGGGTTTGCCCAGCAGCTCAGAATGGGAAATTCATGGGATTTCCAGAGAAGTGGCTTTGTTGGCACCATCTTTTAAAACCACCAGTCCTTGTGGTTTTAATCAAATGTCTTACGTGGTTGGTTTCTTTCCTAGGGTTCTCGCAGTTGCAATATTGTTACTGAGTTTTCTCTTCTTCTTTTCATACTGAGACATCTTTGCTTGTGGGAGCCGTGAAAGAAACCATGAGAATGAGAACCCCAGGGGCTCAAAATACCTATATGTAAATAAAGGTTAGCACCACAGAGATTATTTTCAAAGCAAAGCTTGGTTTTTCATCAAGAAAAACCTTGTACCTGACAACTTCAGTGACAGAGAAAACCAGTCTCTCCAGATGTGACTGAAACTGAATGCAACAGCTCCTTAGTATGTGGCCTCTTCTCCAGCCTCTCAGGCACAAACACAGCCTGCCTAACCAGGAAGTCCATATGATGCCTTGCTTCTTCTGGTGCTTCCCTCTCTATTTTCAGCTACCAAACCAGGAGGCAATACTAAGGGAAGTTATAGGTGTAAAGGAAAAGTCTGCTGGACTTAGGTCCTGCACCCTTTTTTGGAAAAGGCAGCACACTCAGGATGCCTTCCTGGCTCCTTGCATGGACAGGAGGCAGAACCACAGGGCTGTTCTGTGCCACCTGCCTTTGAAGAATGGTGACAAGGGCCCTGAAGCCTCAAGTGGGTGAGTCGCCCGAGGGACTGGGGGCTCATGCTGCTGTGCTGCCCAGGAGGTTCTGTGTGATGCCCGGAGCAGCAGAAGAGTAAAGAAAGATGTTCCCAGAGCATTTGCTACCCCAGACTGAAGTCAGAGTTTTATCAGACCAAGGAAGGGGACGAGAGGACAAAGGCTCATGGTTGGTGTTCCCGCAGCCAGGAAAAGCACTGTCGGGGAGAGAAGTGAACTCTCCAAGACTGGTAAGTGGTAGTGATGAGGGATCCGGATCCTGAGTCCCAAAGGGTTGTAGGCCAGACTCAAGGGAGCCCCTCACTCATCAGGTGCTAATAGCTGGTGGGGGGACGGCTGCAGGAGTGTCCTTTCTAAAAGTGGAGGGAGCCTCTGCCTGGCTGCCTGTGGTACCACATCTGAGTGCTTGGGAAGCCCACCTCAGTGCTGAGTGCCCAGGAACAGCAGGGGAGGCGGAAGCCTCAGTCAGGGCAAGGGTGCCACTTCAGTTTTTTTAGGAAAATTGGGAAGGGCTAGCCATGGGGATTCCAACAGTGCTCTCCATAGGCCAATGAGACATTTATAAACTTTTAAAATTTATTTTAATTTCTTATGGGAAAGAATTTGTAAAAGGGATTTTAAATAAAATTGTTAAGTGGCTTCACCGATCTTTTCCAGAGTTAACGAGA
>VYXD01001806.1:276424-308234 GCA_013397195.1 Hylia prasina | reverse complement strand
AGTTAACGAGAGAAGTTATTGTGGATACCTATTATTGGGACATCATAAGTGAAACAGTGAGGAGCAAAATACCCCAACTAATGTGAATTTAAAATGTTATTTGAGAAGCCCTTTACCAAGGGTTTGTTGTCATCAGTCCCCTCTCCCATAAATTTATCTTCAGTTTCTGTGAAGCCTCCTTTACCCTTTGTCCCTCTGACTTTCCCTAAACTTTCCCAGTCCCCAGACTGGGATGGCGTTGGCCGCAACATCCCGGACCCCCCTTTTCAAAATCACGCTGGCCACACCATCTTGAGCCAGTGTTCCCACGTCTATCCTTCTTTTCCTGTCCATGACCCTGCCTCTGGTTCTGCCCCTTCTACTGAATGTGGGAGTTCGAAGAGAGGCGGAACAGGAAGCTCCTTTCTGGAAACCACCATTTTGTGCGTTCCCCCCACAATGGTGACTTCCGTGCCCCCTTCCCTATCCAGACCTGTACCCCCTTCCCTTTTTTCCCTGACCCCACTCATTGCCCCGAAGGTCTGGAGCTGCCACCAACATCGGCCCCCAGTGCCACTCTGTGGTGGTGGTGTTGGGGAACCAGGAGGGCCTGCAAAGTCGGAAGAGTGTGGGGCACAAGGTGCAAAATCCTTAACTCCGTCAGCTTCTCCTTTGTTGAAACTACTGGCCAGCATCTTTCCACTGCTACCTCCAATGATTGTAATGGACATTCATAGAATGACTGTGTTCCACCCAAAGCTTTTTAAATGCAGAAGGACAGAAAAGAAGAACATTTGTCGTGGTGATGAAGGATTGACAGGAAGAGTCGCACAAGTTAACATCTACTGCACCTAATGGTGCTTGTATGAGTTTTGTAAGCTATTAAGTGCCTTCTTCTCATTATTACATTTTTGCTGATCAGTAATAATTAAGATTTCATTTAGTACCAATATCATTTTAGCAAGCTAATGTTAATATAACTTTTGTAAAGCATTCTCTTTTCATTTTCCTTGCATTTCAAGTATATTAATGCATGCATATGTAAATAGTTTCTGTTAAAGTTACAAAATTAATATGACACAAATAGTCCTAATTCCTGCTTTTTATTTTAATGAATTCAAAGAAGCAAATTATCTGTAATACACTCCTTACACTCTTTTTATTGCCCTCTCTGTGAAGGGCCCTGCAGAAGGAGAATATTCACAGTCCCTGTCATGAAGTGTGTTTTCTGAAAGATTTACTTTACTATAATTATTTATCAACCCCACAAATAATAACATTAAGTTGATTTAAGAGGTTTGTTGCAAAATTTAAGTTTTATCTTTAAGTCTTTAACAATAATGTTTTCCTTTAGTACCCAACACGTTAAGTTACGATTTTTATTTATAGAAAATGATGGAAATTTTAATAGGAACAAAAAGGCAAGTGTAAGAAGGTGTATGCAAGGTGTTTGATGGTAAGACAGGGAGTGATATCGTGAAATGCTTAAAAAAATGGTCTAAAGGAAGAGGAAAGGAGGAGAAAGAAGAAAAGGAAAGAAGGGACAGTGAGAAAGAGTAAAAAAGAAGATGAGTGGTTTACTAAGATTAAAGGGTATTAGTTTGAAAGCAAAGAAAATGAAAGAAAAAGCTTAAGTTAAGAATTATAGTAACTGTTACATTTGCCCTTTGTATATGCTGAAATTGATTCCTTGTGTGTATCTCATTTACATTTACTCATAGAATATTTTAGAGGAGCCTCGGAACCATCTAATCTGTAATGTGAGTTTTGTATTACAGAAAAGGGGAGTTGTGGGACACGAGGCTGGCCCAAGAGGGGTAAATCAGCCCAGGTCGGAGACAGAGCAAGTTAAAGCTCCCATGGCAGTCAGTAGCAAGATCACACCTATGAACAGTCACGTCAGTGTAGCCTGAGCAATGTAAAAACACACAGACTATGATCACCAAGGGTGTCAAAACGACCATAGAGAACAGGAAAGTTTGTCAAAGAGACTCTTTCAAGATAAAAACCTTTCCTTTGAGACTGCTTGTTGTCATACATTCGGTTGAAGTTGTAAGTTTTGTAATTGCTGTTGTCAAGTTAATAATGTTCCACTGTTTGTAACTGTGTTCCTAAAAGTTTTCTTTGTCTGAGGATCTGTTTATAAATGAATGTCATCCTTTTACTGATTAGCTGTTAAGTTACAAATAATTAGTACTTTGAGTATATAATCTAAAAGACAATTTATCAATTATTCTTGAGTTCCTGTTGGTTAAGCCTTTAGGTTTCACTCCTTTTTGTAAGTCCCTCTCTCTCTCTCTTTTTTCAACTTACTCTTTTAAACATCGTTCTTAAAAAAAAAAAAAAAAAAAATCAATTTAAACGGAGGTATCTCCCATTTTAATCTTAATAAAATGGTAGTGACTATTAGGAGTGAGTCCAAAATAAAGTTAAAAAGAAAGTTCCAACAGTTGCAAATGAAGAATCAAGTTAGTATGAATCTTCTCTTAATCTTTCTTAATTTAACTCGATTGTTTAGTCATGGTTTGTAACATAAAGTTACAGAAAAGGAGAGAAAGGAACTTACAAAAGAGATTTTAAAGTTCAATTATTTCTATTCTTAAGTTCATGATGTTTTATGGTTTGCAATTATATTTCTAAGGACCATTTATAATTTATAGTAAGCTCCTTTTAAGTTGTCCTTTAATACCTTAGTTTTGTAAATGTGTATATATAGTTAACCTTATGTTATTTCCCGAACTCTCCCTCTCTTCCTTCTAAACAAAAAAGGGGTGTTGTTATGGTATTTTTAATTCCTTTATGTATTTTCAGTTGCCTGTCAATTTCAATGGTTTGTGCTCTGTCCCCCTCTCCCTGTAGCATTGGTTTATGGTATCCTCCCACTAAGTTGTCTGTTCTACTCTAACCCTGCCCCCTTTTCCTGAACATTCTTTGGCAATCTCTTCACTCTTGAAGCACCATTGGTTGAGTTACTTCCCTCCCCTTGTACTCCCTTACTGGTCCTTGCATTGTAGTCCCCATCTAGTACCCATGTTCCTATTGGCCCCAGATCCTAAACCACAACCCTAAGCTGTTCCTTAAAACCCACTACCCTGCCCCTGCTCCGGGCCCTCACCTCTGCTTCCCATTCCAGTTAGGTTAGGCTTTGTGTTGCTTTAATAAATACGATCCTCGGACTGGCAAGTGAGGCCCATCTTGTTTATTTCATTGCATTATTAAGCAACTGCTGTGGGATCTCAGGGCCCCAGGGAAGTGTTCCCCCCATAACGCGCCATCAGAGAGCGACTGCGACAGCACCTTTTTTGGAAAAGGCAGCAGACCCAGGATGCCTCCCTAGCTCCTTGCATGGACAGGAGGCAGAACCACAGAGCTGTTCTGAACTAACTTCTTCAGGTTGCTGCATGAGGAATTCAGCTCTGTAATGACAGACACATCTGCCTTCCTTCCTGATGCATGGCCTGTGAGATGCAAGAGCATTAAGGTGCTGGCTGGGAGGGATATTCAGGGGTAAGGTATGGATTGTTACATATAAGCAAGTGATTGATCATAATTTGTTTTCTGATCTTAATTTTGGTCCTTACAGAGAACAGTAAGAAGGAGGGGAATGAACAAAACAGCCAAATCCTGCAAGGAAAAGAGAAATGAAACTAGAGCAGCCTCAGGTCA
This sequence comes from Hylia prasina, assembly GCA_013397195.1. Lineage (NCBI taxonomy): Eukaryota > Metazoa > Chordata > Aves > Passeriformes > Sylviidae > Hylia > Hylia prasina. The sequence goes on along the minus strand of VYXD01001806.1, from coordinate 304,589 downwards.
CGTAGGTTGGATGCTGAAGACGATAGATGGGGTGAAAACATAAACTGTCATAAACTAGCAAACTGATGAGGCATATTTTGTGTCAACCTGCATTAAACTGATTACCCTTCTTACAGCCCACACATAGTAGCAACCACATCAGACAGCACCAAGCCCTGGCAACTAGATAGTGAAGAAGGCAGGAAGGACAAAAATGTGACTTTCTGCTATAGAGAGCAAAGACACATCCCATGGAATGATGGGAAGCCTATCCCTGAAAAAGATAGTTTACTGAATAGTACTTGACTGCCCTTTATAAAGTGTGAATTATTTTCAGGTTTTGCTGCATCCCCATTTTGGTAAAAGAAGAAATGAGTTTCCAGAATGAAGGCAAAATGGGGAAGGGGTAGAAAACAATTCTTGACAGAGAAGCACAGCATATGCTACTGTGAAGCTGAACAGCTTTCTATGAAACATATTCTAACCAAGCTATTACTAACACCTGATACACCCATGGTTCCCCATTAGTTAGTTACCTGCCAACAATGAGCAATGGACTCAATATTATCAATTATGTTCCTTTCCCCTCTCCTTCTCTCCCACGAATTAATCATCTGTTAATTGTGAGAAACAGTCCTCTACTTGGAAAATATCAGACCAACAAAGAGTTTTGCCAATAAAATGGAATATTATAGTAAATAATCATTAAGGTGTCCTGAAATAAGGTGTAGCCATATTGTTATGCCATGGATTTTAAACGCTGCTATTTAGCAAAAGTCCTGGGGAAAGGTAAGCTGGTCAGGTCTGCCGGCTGATGCACATAGGTAATGTGTCCCAGAAACAACATGAGCAATAAAAACTTGGTCAGATCAAGCTTCTTTGGTCTCACATCTATTAAGGCCCAGACGAGCTGTCTTGAAAGCGGCCACCTTTTCATTGTCTTGCCCTTTCCCCAGGCAGGACTAGCTGCGCAAAAACCAGTCCCTACAGGTGTGGGCCTGCCTTCAGAGGCCTCCCAGGAGAGGTTCCACAACACAAAATCCCCTCCCCATTCACTTTGGCAAACTTGTTCTAGGTGTCATTTGCTATCACTCAAACTCAAGCCATATGTGTTTCTCCAGTCATACCTAATACAGGAAATATAATCCTGTTTTAACATAAATAAAGACTCATATTTTCCTCAGTCTATCCTGTAGCCAAAATACTTTCAACCTTTATTTCTGGATTTATTGTATAGTCTTGTCATAATTCTTGTGCCTTCTATCTAGCATTTGCATAACATAAGAGAGACAAGATACTCGGATGTCCTCATACAAGGCCATACATTACAAATGAGAGTATATTATGCAGTTAGAAATTTATTTTAGGAGGACCCTTTTTGTTATCCCCCAACTTGCCACACCCTTTGATTTCACCTGTTCAATACAGCAGCCCTAACATTTGACATGAAGGTTGTGATAGAAATTCCCATGGCAAGATCTGAGATTACTTAGGCACAAACAAAATGTACCAGTGATAGACTTCTGTGTGGATGCTGAGGTGACAAACATCTCACATGGCAGCATGGTACAGAGCAAGGGCATACCAACAGACTGAATCCAAGTTGTAGAATATGAAATTCAACTCTAAACTCCTGCTCTTTTTTCCTGTTTTTGCAGTATTAATTATTTATTATTTGGATAGGCTTCTCATGCCCTGAATGAAAAAACCCCCAACTTACAGAATGCACCTCTACTTACTGCAGTGTCTAATGATGTGCTGTCCACATGAGAGCAGAACCTCAAGACCTACCTCTAAATCTCTATAGGTCCATAAGTTGAGTGAATCAGACTGAATGAAATTCAACAGCTTCTTCTCCAGTTTAAAAACACAGTACACACAAAAGGGAAGAAGGCAGCCTACTAGGACACACCGCTTCAAAGAAACAGAGATAGTAAGACTTACTGCTCTGTCTCCATGGAACAAATGCCCATGTAGCTTTCAGTATGGGTGACTAACATGCCGTTTTCTGTTTGACTGACAGCTGGAAGTGGAAAATCTACCCAAAACTGCAACAGTACAATAGATCTCCTAAAAAATCCATGTCCTTTGGCAGCCTTGGCTAAGGAACACTCAAGTGTTTAGCTGAGCTTTCCGGGGCAAGCACATGGGGCATCAGGTGTAAGGACAAGTGTAGCATATACTCATCAAACTTTCAACCTGATTTAATAGCATCATACCAATATGCAATTACACATTTTTCCCTAAACACTGGAACTGTGTATGAAAGCAGGCTACAAAGTTAACAAAAGACTTGGCCCAACTTGGCACTAGACTTTGCAGTTATGATTTCTTGGACATTTCTTAGCGGAATGGATCATGTCTTCCTAATGCCCAGGGCCCCTTCTGAATTAAGAGAAGCCTGGGACTGCAGCACAGACAAGTCACATCCAGTTCTTCCAAGCCCAATCTTCATCCTTCCTGTAAATTTACAGACTATTTTCTGATTGCTTACATTCTCATACACCTGGTTTATGCTTTTGTTTGCTTGAGGATTGTTATGTGAAGGTGCAAACTGATAATCTGTACTGATTCATCAGCCTGAAAGCTTAGTGCTCATGGATCTGATGGAACTGGTTGGACTGCTTAGGGAAGGACATCTGATGTATGATACAGTTTTGGGACTAGGATCTTAGAAATTTTGTAATCTTTATTAAGGTGATCATAAAGACGAAAAACATTGAGTTATCTCTAACATCCTGACCACAGATACCATGACAAAAATAAATCACAACTGCAGAAAAGTTACTACCTGTAGAATCCTAAGGAGACAAGAGGGCTAATGTACATGTCTCAAACAGTGATAGCCAGACAGCTGTGGAGTCAACCATGGATTGTTGGTAATAACAGGCAAGAATTGTTGGTAATAATAAACTGAGAAAGAACAGGATGTGTCCGGAGAAGAGGCCATAAGGAGGTAGGGCAGCACATTTGTGGGACACATGGCTCTAGTTCTGGCTCCTAGGGATGAGCAAAACACAGCACAAGTGCAGGGATGAGGATGAGAAGTGGGCATGGACTGTAAGAGGGGATTGAGACCACCAGAGATCCCCAAAGCCTTCCGACCCATTTCCAGAAAGGTCTAGATGAATGGACTGCACAGGATTACTAATTTGCATAGAAAGTGAGAAACTTATCTCCAAGATGGGGAGATTTATTCATAAAAGGTATTCCAAACAAGCCCACATGTGTGGGCATCCCCAGGACATCCCAGCTGGATCAATGCTGGAGCTATGAGTGGTGATCTCTCTTTCCCTCTCTCCTTCTTTCTCTGTCCTCCTCTAATTAATTTCTGTCTTCTCTCCCCCGCTTCACCCTACCCCTCTGTTCAAAACCCACTGCCATGGTTCATAGGGGGGATCAGGTCCTGAGTTATACCAATTTCCGTGCCAAGTATGTAATTTACTGATAGAACTTTGTGAGTTTTTGTGGACCCTCTGACTTTTGCCATTCCTTTTGACCATGAGCACCTACAAATCTTGAGTACTCCCTTCCCCTCCACTTTCCCTTACATGTTCTCCTTTACCTCCCTACCCTCTACACTTATAATTTTAAAGTATGGAAGTGGAAAAAGGGGAAATAAAACAATATTGCATCCAGATAGTCAATAAAATAAATTAATTCAAGAGAATCTCTTTAACAGCAATTTATTATCATTAAAAGTAACAACAAGTAGTTTTAAATTCTTTTGTCTTAAAAATCTAGTGTAACATACTGCTACAGTTTTATGAAACTTGCGGCAAAATTGTATCCCCAAACCACACTGTTGTGCCTGATCCTCAGACATCAATGGTGTGGCACACGAACAGCACAGAAATGGATCGCTCTATACAGCGATGATCATTAGGCCTCAAGATGCTACAAGTTATTTTTTAAGAGCTATTGACTATAATTTTTATTTTCCTCTTTGTTAATATTGCTAGAACAATCAAATATTTCACATAGCTTTTGGTGCCCATGTGATCTTTTAAGAACTGTGTTTTATCCCCATACCTCTTCCTTCTATAGTTTTCCTTTTTTAAATTTTCCCCCCTTAGTGACATGCCTGCCCCACCTCAGGAGACAAAACCACAGCGATGTTTGCAGGCACTCTGCACACAGCATCACATATTTCCTTCACATTCTGAAGCCAGTGTTCAGCCCTAACCCTTACCTTTCACATTGCTGCCAGAACAACTTGTTCAGGAATACTGCATGCTCACATTTTAATCTCCAGCTTCTTGGGAGTTCTAGAGCTTAGGTTAAGCTCAAGCTATGTACCCAAGATAGCTCACTTAGAGCTATTTCAGATTTGTGGAAAGGAGCAGCAGCCAGACTTTGCAGGACAGATGCATCTTTGCATTACACAAAAAGGCCCAAACAAGTCATAATACTGTTTATCATCAGCTTGCAGGACCAGAAAAGAATATCCACAAGCAAGCACGCATATCGCTGAAAAGGACAGTCATCATTCTGTCAAGCATTTAATGTGTTGAATTTAAGATTACAATGTTACTCAATACTCAAAAGTAAGCAGAAGCCTCTGAGTGAAAACCTTCTGGCTATCAAAAATGTACTGAAGAAAAGGAACACGGGCAAACTTCATGCAGTCTTTCAGATGTGGTTTGTGTATGACTTCAGATACACAGGATCCCCTGTGGGATCCCTGTGTAGAGTAGGGAATTTCCACATGAAGTTCTCAGTGGCACACAGAATTGAGAAATTCAAAGAAAACCAATGAGCAAGCAGCTTCATGTGCATCTATAGCCACTCTGGATTTAGAGAGTCATGGGAAAATTATATTCATAAGATAAAAGTATGGATGAGGTACTAGATCAACAAAATCCATGAACAAACCCCAACTACTTTAGAAGAGCAGTTCACACTCTTCTCTAAGCAGACTTACAACTTGAACTTCAGGAGAAAAGAGGGTGTTAAATTTACTCAATCAAAAAAGAATTTTTGGGGTTTACTTTCAACTAGATTTCTTGGGAAAGAAAACCCCAAACCCAAAAACAATACTTACCAAAACTGTGAAATCCTGTCTTACATAACATCCTAAACTACTATCTTGCTTTGTAAATGCATCTAACAGCTTATGAATATCTCACCCTTACTCAATAATACCTTAAAGAGTTTTAACTGAGGTAGGCACTGAAACATCACCATACATTAGCAATGCCAACACAATGGGAAAAGCTCAACCAAGATGCTCAAGAAAAGTTAGTTAGCATTTGCTTCCAAAAAATGTCATTTTCTCTCTACCCCTCTTCCGCTAAACCTTGCTTCACTTCCCTTTTCTCTTCCTGCCCATCTCTAACAAACAGCAACAAAGAAAACTTCAGCTTTCCAGTTCATTTGTAAAATGTCCTTGGATTTCCAAAACTAAATTTTCAAATGAAGAATTGGTGATTTTAGTTTTAAATGAATGTCATTTAGAACACTGACACTGAAGGACAATCTGCACCCTCAATGACTGACACCTGAGGTTTCAGCTCTATCATCTTCCTGCACACGCCTAAGTGCTAGAAGGTGTGGAAAGACACCTGCGAGGGGAAAAAACACAGAAGCGGTGAAAAGGTCCCTTTCATTGTAAGTCTCACCTATATATGTAAACACACGAAGAATCACTTATTAATTCACTGTCTTTCAAGTACTCAGGAAGTTAAATTGCAATTATCATTCCTCTAGCTAAAAAATACAATGATCTGTCATATCCTGGACCTTTATTGTGGCAACCATTGCTCAAAATGAAAGCGTTTTCAAATTACTTGTATATCTATGATAGCCTATGCTCAAATTCAACATGAAAAAAAAATCAGCTTTAAGGATAATTAATACCCTGGTATTTCTGAAAACACTTTCAATATTTTTTTGTGGTCCTCATCACAGACTATTTCTCAACGTAATTCAGAACCTCTTCTATTGATATACAAATCAAACAACCAATCAACAAGAAAACTCCAACCAAAAATCACCCCCATATCTATGTTGTTTAGTACACATATAGAAGAATGTACATTTGGGTAAACATCTACACTGTACACATAAAAGTACATATACATGTAGTGTAAACATCCAGTTCTGACTTCTTTTTTTTCAATCACTATTTGGAATTTGAGTGTCCTGTCCAACTGGCCAAATGTTTTAATGCATCTACAGAAATGCAAAGTTGCATTTCAGACATACTGCATTCACCCAAAGCAGGACAAAACCTCTGCTTCTAAGATACATACTTATCAAATAAAAAAGTCTGAAGAGAAAAAAACATGCTCTCACTTAAAAAAATAGAGCACTAACAAGTGTGACATGCATAATACTGGTTTCTCAATATAGAGCAGATACTGTGTGTATATTCCCAAATATAAAAATAAAATGTAGAAATTGCATGCAACTGTACATAGTGCAGTTCAAGCAATACCAAGGTATTATCCTTATTTTTCTGAAGCATGTGAACAACAGGAAACTGCAGGGTGATAATTGTAATGCGGTCCTTGGGTTTCTTCTTCCACAGAGACAAACAAAGCTAATTTTATTTCAAGAATCTCTAGCCCACAACAGGAAGATATCAAACAATTTGGCCATGATAACTGTACTCTGAAGAATTTCTGAATTTTCTTACACATCTAGATTATGCAAATGAGCTTATTGTTTGAAGCACTTTGCTAGAACTCCTTTTTCACAAACCACAACACGCCAAAAAAAGTATTTCCTGCTTTCATTACACACAGTTATTCATCAGGTGGAAATAGATGGAGGTGGTTTATTACAATATTATAAAACTAACCTCATCCTTATGAAGCATATGTAATGCACGAATTAAAGATTCCAGTTAAGCATCACCATATACTAACCCTTTCTGTTTGTATAACATAACCAGCTAAGGAATTGTTACTACTGAAATCATACACAGGCACCTTGCTATATCATACTTATGTTATAGGTTTTTTTTAAAAACATTCTACAGCTGACTCTGCTTTTAGGTCACTTTTGTCCATTTCATCTATTTAGACGCTGTGTTACCACTTCTCTGTACATGATAGAGATATATATCAGCAGAAGAAAAATGACAAAGAAATCATCCAAGAACCCCAGAATTCCAAAGAGAGCTTCAGGAAGAAAATCCAGAGGTGAAGCCAGGTACAGCAAGGCTCCAATCAAGCAGAGGAATATTCTGATGCGAAACATCCAGAAGAGGCCCCCTACAGAAAACATCTCCCTGAAAGCATGTCGCAGTAAAGTGGGGAGATCCATAATTCTTTCCATAATCTATAAAGAAAGAACCCAAAAGTTAGTGTTTTGCTTTAGCAACTCATCCATACTAAATTTAAGTTTTTACTACTACATTACATGTTAGTTTATAGGAATTAAAACAAAATCCAGTAAGAGTTAATGAGTTTAGTTTTACTGGGTAGAAAGTCAGATTTAGAATATATATGTTTTCAAGAAACAGTCAAACTATGTTATTCTACAGTGAAAAGCATACACTTAATATACATCACTAGAAAATATACTTGCATCTATTATGAAGGAAAAGCAATGAATACTAGAGGAAAACAAATGACTGTGAAAGTGAAAAGCAGCAAACAGGGTAACTGGAGTGAAATATTGATCAGAATGCAAGACAAACAAGGATTGCAAGGAAAAAACCTAACAAGTAAAGTAAAATATGTTACAGTTTTTCAGAAACACAATACCACCCCTCTCCTGGTGTATAACCAGTGAATCACACAAGTTGCCAAAGGATGGATGAAGCTTCAAAGTAAACTAAAAAACCTTTAAATGAATCCATTCCTGGCTCTTTTCCATTTTGCTACTCTGATTCTGCCAGCTCAGCAAGAGACTGCTCCAGAGCAAATATTCAGGTTTCTGTTGTGACGAGTAGGGAGGGGTGAACTTTAGAACTTTTTTTATACTGGTTCCCTTCTATGGTACACAGTTTCTACATAGAATCATTAAACTCCATTAAAATGAGTTATTGCCATAGCTGAAAAAGTTTTTGAGAAATAAATTTTGTATGTGGTAACACTGTGTATAAATCAAAGGCAATTTATCTAGTCCAGTTAGGGCTTTAGTGCAGATTTCTGGCATGACCTCAGACAGGTTACTGGGGACTAGACACAGCTCGCAGAGAGGTCTAATGGAGCTTGAAAGCTAGTTTCAATCTCTTCTGGACAAACCCCATACATTTTGTGGTTTAGAAAAATATCCTTCCCTCTTCTGTCTCTTTGTACTGTACACTTTTCTTGCCAATGTCTTCTTGCTATATCTAAATCCCTTTACAAATGAAGACAAGCAGGGAGGTTACTAGTATGCATGTGTGAGCATTTCACCTTGTGAAACAGGACATGCACACAGGAGATGGGCTTACAAGGCTGACTTTCTAACATTTGTAGAACTTTGACCACCCCCCTTAGCTATTTACAGAAAAAAAGTTCTGTTTTTCTTCACTCTGAGAAGAGAATAAAGACTGTAATATAATCTAGGGGGAAAATTTAAAAAATCAAGACAGCATATAGCTGTCTGAGGAGAAAGGCACAGAATTGAACTTCAGATTCTTCAAATCAGTGTAAAGAGATAAATGGAGTGAATATTCTTCCTTGCAGGTCATGTATTTCAGTAAGTATTTTTACTGACTAATTATTTATCCTTTCAAAATAATGACTCATATCGAAAAACCAACTTAACACATGAACACTTGAGAAAACTCAAGGCTTATTAGATTCTCACTCACAACAAAAAAGCAAGTTTCCATACATTGTCATAAATGACAAATAATTTTGAGCTCTTGAGTTTGAACTAACCACTTCAACATGAGTTTCCTAAAGGAAAGTTGCCTAGGCCCTAAGCATCAGGAATAGAAAATCCACTTCCCAGGGAAAGAAAAAGAAAAGAAGGAGGGGAAAAAAAAAACTACCAAAAAAAATGCTTTCAAACTCTCCTGACATCACTGACTTCCACCAAAATTTACTCAAAACTTACGGATCTGGGCTGTCCTGAGAATCTTCGATTGTAGTCATTAACATCTTGAAACACTTGGGCTGCACCCTGCTGATCTTCACCAAAGAGTGGTAAGAACAGTGTTACCTAAGCACAGCAGGGAGATGATGTTATACATGCAACTGCAAAACAGCCATCTTCAGTTAACTACATGGAAAAAACTTTGCTTTAGTTGAATAGTTGATAGGAGAATAAACTGAAAATTACTAGCATGGATACTGCTATTAAATTTTAACTAATTAATTGCTTACAGCTCCTTACATAATATTAATTTTTAAAAAGATTGTTTAAAAAAGTGCAAAAATAACCTTCATTTTAAGAGAGACTTACATATTTCTTTTTAAACACCAAAATACTTTATGTTTCATAAGTGGAACAGATGATTTGGAGAACAAAGTTAATTTACCAAATTCATCTAGCTTTGTTTCCTAAATTGAAAATCAAATAAAGCAATCAATGAGGCCTTTCTTTTTTTATATTTAGAATTGCCTTGCATGACAACAAACATGCAACAAAACTCATAGTTTTGCATATTGATCTTCATACCGAGACGAATTAACAGAAAAAGATTTTAACCTTGAGCTCTTTTGTAAGGACAGAGAATTTTGCTCTTTTCTTGGGTTAATTTTCATGCAAACATAGAGAAGTAAGCTAAGTATGAATATGACCTTACATACGTTATCTTTCTGCATAGGAATTGCTGAAAACTTGAGACTTCTATATGGAAGCAATGTACAGCTATAAAATGCAGATATCATAGGAAACTGGGAAGGCATAGCACTTGAAATTACTACAGTCTTCAGCCCCATACCTGGTGATTAAATATAAATTTCTGTGGCAGTCAAATTTAGAAACAAGAGCATGAGCAGGTAGATCTACATTCAACTTCTGGTCCTTCCACAAACTTCTTGTATGACTCATGTTCATGTATACATCTTTCCCTTCCCCATTTATAAACCAGGGTGAGAATGAATACATAACCATGTAAAGAGTGCCACCTAATATACATGTTACTCAGAGGAAGGTAAATGAAAATATACATAAGGAAAGACACTGAAAAAGTCACTTATTTTCCCCTTCTCCGCCCTCCCCACCTTTATTACTTGTGTCTTTTTCCTCACTGGCTACACTCTAAACCTACTCATTCTTCTTCCTGTCAAATCTATTTTTCTTTCCTTCAACTGTCTTCTTATAGTCATTTGTCCTGCTGATACACACAATCAAACAAGGATATAATGGAGGGGCAAGGGCATAAGTTAGGTAATTCATGAGAAGTTACCAGCTCTCTAGTTTGTGCACTGTTAAAATAAAGATGCACTTTTGTTAAAACATACATTATCAGACTCAGCCTTAATGAGTTGCAGGGACATATTTCAAACTGACAATGTAAGTAAGTTGTGTAGGAAGTAAGTTAATGCTTGCTCTACAAAGATGAAATTAATACATACAAGTTAAAAATAGGGCCAAAATAAGAAATTGACATAGACAGGTCTTTTGGTAGGGACAGAGAAGAGAGAGGTTATTTCTCAGGAACCAGCAGTGTGCTGCTACTGGCAGTCTACCACAACAGCCAGGCCTTTCAGATGTAAGTTTTGGTAAAAGAAGGTAAATAACATCCTGAACAGAAAGCATGAAAGAGTCATGGTTAAAATCTCACAATTTTCTGTTTTCATATACTCTTTACAGATACATAGCTGAGTTATCAGTGCAGTTCACTTACGTTTGAGTTGCAGGAACAATCTGAATTTTTTGAGCCATTTTTCAAAGCAAGAAGTTCGGAAAAACCGAATGTCCACCATTCCTGTCTCATATATCCCTCTAATTCTTTCAGTTTCTCAGACTTCTTTATCTGCCTCCCTCACTACTGCAGCTCACATGTAAGTGTCTTGTGGCAGGCTATCCTAGACAGCCAACCTGACAGGGCCATGATGACTTAAAATATTACCGTCTGTCTGCAGATTGGACAACGGATGGCACCCAGCCATGAGCCATACCTCCAGTAGGCAATGATGCAGGAACCTGGTGAAGGTAAGGCACACACATTTAAACTCCTGACACAAAACACACATCACCTGAAATAATATGTTACACGCCTTCAAGGGAAACAACAGAAAGTGTGTATAAGCACTTAGGTTGAATCTATATTTTCTGATGTAATTCTGTGCACAGCATTCACTGAAGATACCAAGAACTAACGTGTTCAATTCAATGCTATTAATGAGAAAAATCCTGAATATCCACTGAATCAGTAATTTTAACGCATTATTTCCTGAAAACACAACAACTTTTTAATCATTAAGCAAAGAAGAAATAATTAAAATTTTTGCCAGTTTAAAGTTTAGAAGTCACAAAAATGTCAAGAGATGTAAAATTTATTCTAAAACCTTGGCTTTATCATTGTCAGTTTCAACAGATGAAGACAAATATAAAAATGTGAGTATTTTATCTGCTTTCCAAACTTTCTTGTTTTTTCATTTAAACATCTAGGCATGGTATACACTATATACTTCACAAAACTAGATGAATGCAGTGCAATAATCCTACTGGGAACCTGAAGGAGAGGAAGCAAAATGCTACATAGGGTGTCTGTATATAAACAGACATAAAAATAAGCCTCAAAAAAACACAAAACCAAACACTTCAATCAATTGTGCACTTATGCATAATTCTGCATAACTTCCGAGAAAAAACATTCTGTGAGATAAAGAATATTTTATTCTTTCTAAACCAGTTTTTTTAAATGGTACATTTCCAATTTTTCTTCAGCCTCTTCAGATTTTTACTAAACTGGAAAAAAATTGCACTCTTCGACATTTTAAAATTAACCAGTTTCATTCCTGATAGCATAGAAAACAGTGCAGCACACTCTTAAAGTGACTGTTTATTCACACATGTATTTTCTCAGCTATTTATAAAAAATCATTTATTTTGCAGATGCAATGATAAACAGTTAAAAGCAAACAAAGGTTTGAATTAGGATGCCTGGGCTAGTGCCGAAAGTTTCTATTTCTGTTGTAGTTTTGTCTTTGGAACTAGGAGCTTTTTTTCCTTGCTTACCACAGAAGAGATGTCCACAGTTCGTTTCTATAGGAAATGTAGCCTGTTGCAAACAGACTGGACACGACATATCTGTATAGAAGCGATGCCGATCACCAGCAGAAGCATCCTGCTGGAACAGCAGGAAAATGCAAAGTGTTAGAGATACTATTTTATTACTGAGTTCTAAAAAATAATAATGAATTGGTATTCATTCACTGTAAGTCAAACTGCCAAAAGCAGAACTATGTGAAATGAGAAATGTATTTAAATGTAAAAATCAAACATAGTGGTGGGGGTTGGGTTTCTTTCTTTTTTACTTATAGAATTTTTTCCCATAATTTGCTAGGAAACTAACAGCTGGGTACTTATGGGTACTTAAGCAAANGAGTTCCTCTCCGAAGGGAGAGATACCGCGAGTTTTGGGGGCAGGCTAAGGACGGGGCTGGGGGCAGCTGCTCTCTCTCTCTGGGCTTTGGAGGCCGGTCGAACCTGCGGCATGGGGAAAAGAATTCACCATAACCCAGCCGGGAGCTGGTGGGCCCCGCTGCTGGGCCCCGCACCCCCTACCCTGNGTTATTCCTATCTTAGTATCTTTGCCTGAGAGCCCCTTAATTTCAAAATTATAATAATTCGGGGGGAGGGGGTTTACATTCTGCATTCCAAGGGAGGCTCCTGCCTTCCCTAGCAGACACCTGTTTTTCAAACCAAGCCACATACTTAAATTGATTCAATAAGCAAGTTCTTGTGACAGGACCATTATTTTCCCTTCATCTGTTAAATAAATGTGTGCTTTAAACCACTTAAAGAACACAAAGAAAGAACCTCCTTGGTCCTTCACACTGAGTCAGGTTAGACACACTGGAGCATGAATAACAAACTTGGATCCATATTGTGACTTCATTAGCCCAAGTAGTTCAGTCCAGAGGCAGGTAACTGAACTGTGTTGCTTACCAGTTGCAGCATTTACTGTTTCCAAGGACAAACACAGATGCCAGCTTGTGTATGTCACTGTAATGAAACAGTTTTTCTCCCCATTTTGTCATATTTGTCCTCCACATAAATATGCGCTGTTGTTTTTTCAAGAAGTATCATGATGAAAGACTGTTTTCAATATTCTTCAAAAAGTATGGCCTAGACTCTGTCTGTCCAAACTGGATGCAGTCATAGAATGGTCTGAGCTGGAAGGGCCTTTAAAGGTAACTATGTTCCAACCGTTCTGCCTTCCACTAGACCAGGCTGCTCAGAGCCCCATCCAACCCTGCCTCGAACATTTCTAGGGATGGGGCATCCATAACTTCTCTGGGCAGCCTGTTCCAGTGCCTCATGACCCTCACAGTAAAGAACTCCTTCCTTACATCCCATCTCAACATACCTTCTTTCAGTTTAAAACTACTACTCTCTGTCCTGTGGCTAGATGCTTTGCTAAAAAGTTCCTCTCTGTCACTCTGTGGCCTGGCTCTTGTTGCTGTGCTATTGTTCTGCTACACACTCTTTATCAGTCTAAACATCTAACCCCTGTCCAGATTTCCTTTCCTTTACCCTTGAATTCCCAGGAACATTCCAAGAAGCACACAGCAAATCTAACATACTCCACCTTGTGGCAAAAACTTATTTGAAAAAAGAACCAGCCAAAATTCAGTTTTAATTACTTAATGTATCCATTTTTAAAAGGCTACATTATCTCATTACTTGATGGATTTCAAGGATGCCTCTGTAGAGTAAGCAAGCTCCCACAACTCTGAAGATCATCTTCTTCCAGAACCTCAGAGAAGCCCACAGTACCCCACATCAGAAAGCTGAATGATGCCAACACTTAGTACAGCACCTGATCAGTTTGAAGCTGTTGACGAAGAGCTCGCACTAGCTCTTGATTTTCTGGATGTATGTTCTGGTGCTCATTTCTGTGAAAGGAAATACAAGCAATAAAAAGCCCTGTGATCCAAAACTGAAAAATAACTTACTGAAACAAATATGAAACTAGAACAAAGGGCAAAAAATCATTCTTTCCTGCTATAAAGGATTTTAAAGGAAGTACACAAATAATTAGGGAAACAGGAATTTATTCTGGATCCTAAAGTTACTTTCAACACTTAAAGCTGTACAGCAGCAAGATTTTTCAGAGACTCCATAATCACTCATTAAATCATGTTAAAACTAGATTTTAATCTGAAAAAAAATTAAGCCATGAGCCTACAAAAAATGAAGTTGCTTGAAAGCTTTTTTATTAAGCATGCAGAAATAATTTTCATTTTTGTCTCCATTGACATTTTCTTATTTATTGATTTACTCATAAATTACTAGTGTTCCACTCACGGCCTAAGTCATAGAGTTGAAATCTCCTAATTACTTCAATTTTATCTGCTACATTACATTTGCATAAGAAAGGGTAGACAAACATACATTTAGAATATTGAATTTATGTAACCATCAGCAGACTGGCTATAAAAAGAAACCACTCTTTTAAAATCACTCTTTTTTAAAAAAAGAAAGATTCTACAGGCAAGCAAACTACAGTTTAGATATGTCAAAAGGAATCATTGGGAAGGGACATGCTAAAGAAAGAAGGATGGATATACTACAAATTTAAAATTCAAAAGCACACTGGGACAGACTTGAAATGCAAAATGTGCTGACAACAATTAAAGGTGTTGAGTTACAATAAATATGAGTTAACAGCATATTAAAAATGTGAATTTTTATGCTTAATTCATATGGATTACAATGATGATACATTCTACTCAGCATTCTTGAGGTCTCAGCTGGATTCTGTTCTCCATTTTGGGCTAAATACATAGAAACATATAGAAAAGTTGGAGGAATTTAGAAGATAATAAGAACTACTACCCACATTTTTTAAACATTAGAAGAAGACTTAAGAAATGTCAGTTTATACTGAAGACTGTTCATGGAGTGAAAAGGTGACAGGATAAGCCTTTCATTCTATAAATATGAGCAATTATTTCCCACAGTTATCTAAGGCTTGTGGAAACACATTTCTAACTGCATATAGTGTACAAATCAGACAAGATTACTTCAGGCTATTTTGATCCATCCCTGACTAAAAGTTAAATCCAAAAAACAGGTTTCAATGCTTCCAGGGATATTGAGGTAAGCTGATCCTCTGTCAGAGATGAGGGCTGGACTGGCTGAACTTTTAGGACATTTTCTGGTTGCAGTTATATTACATAATTTCCTCAATGACTGTAGAAACTTCTGCAATATTTTCCTTCAGTTAATGAGGGCAATCATAATATTGCATTACAGCTATGTTTAACATTTTGTCTGCTTCATTCTTTCTTCAAAGAGAAATAGGCAAGTCTCATATTTTTCATGCTAATATTTACATGGCTATCTGTAAAAAGAAAATTTATTTAATATGAATGTGGGTGACGTATGAAAGTTATATGATGGAAAGCCTATATTAAAACCCTTCTTATGCATCCTTGGTCTCCATGAATCAAATTTTGAGGATGTTGTCTGTCATACATGTTATACGTATAGAAGTATTTTTCTGTTTAGATGCCACAAATTGAACATATTTCACATCTTCAGTTTGCCAGAATGTTTGATATATATTGAAGTTCAATTTGATTCGTACAAGCTGAAGGTATGAATTGTAAGACAGTTTATTCTGATTTCTCCATAAACAACTATTTGTAAATTTGCTACTGAAAGTGTTCATTATATGACCTTACCCTGGTTATCACCTACTATGCCGAAATCATGACAGCATTTGCAGAGCTGCAGAGGTACAGTATGTGCTGTCACTTATGCATAAGATGGTGGTGAGGTAGCTGAAAAACCATGCAATGCTCAGGAAGAGACAGGCAGAGCTCAAGACATCAAATTCATAACTTCTGTCATGCAATTAGTGTGAGAAGACAACTGAAATAAATGAAAACCAATATGGTGCCATGTAATTAGAGGCATTATCAAACACAAGCCAGAAAGAAATAAGGTTAGATGCAAAGGCCTTTTATTTCCCCATTTCTGACTGTTAGCACACCGAAACTTGAGGGAAAATGGTACCATGATGTGGAAAGATTGTATTATGTACCACAAAGGGCCCCACCAAACTACTGTTATTGGAAGGAAGAAGACTGTCTTCTCATGCAGTGTGCAGTCTCACCCAAGGATAGAGAGGGACAGTACTTAAGGGGACTGGTGCATCACTCTGCAGTCATGGACAGTGTTAATTTCCAAGGACCAAGATCTCACTTCTGCTGAAAATAGTGACTTGATCTTATACTCAAGCCATATGGTGGATAGAAAAATGAGATTAAAAATATCTAAACCTGTAGACCAATGAACATGGAACAGGTAAGTCAACTAGGACAAATCTCTTGTAGGGAATTAAAGGGTCATTTAACTTGCTGAATACACTGAATTTTCACAATCTCATTTGTAATGTGACAACCTACTCACCAGTCTAAAAGACGATGGAAAAAAATCTGGCTTCATTTTCTCAAAATTTGTAACTGAAAAGCACAGACTTCACAAAAGTATCATATAGTGCCTGCAACTTGTTACATATTTTATGGCTTGTAATTTTCTCCACCAGAAGCCTGAATGAAGACTTGATGTGATGCTTCATTGACTTCTTTCAACTGGAAACAAGTACAACTATATCCCTTAACAGTTCTCTCCATATTCTGCTTCTGCCTCTAGAATCTACTGCAACACATACTCCTTGCTTCTCATTTCCCTTTTTATTTATTCAGGTCCTACAACTATTCATTACCATAAGCTTTCTTTCCTGTATACTTACCCATGACTTGTTCCTACCCAACTTAAGTATTTCAGTTCTGTTAATACAGAAACACGAAAGGCAAAGAAAAAAAATGGGGTAATGAACACCAAATAAGGCACACAAAGACCACTGTGCTAAGATAACTAGAGAAGAAAAAGAAAATACTCTTTTTCTCCCTCACTTCCCCCTCAGTGCTAAATAAATTAAAAGTACTATAATTTTTGTACTGTATAGATTTTCTAGCATACTGTGCAGATTTTGATGGCAACAATACAAAGGAAGTAGATGAAGAGTGCTACCAAACACAGACAATTTCAAAAAGTACCAGAAGGCAGAGGAGGGAGATGAGAGGATACTGGTAAGACTTTCAGTCATCAGTCATAGAATCACAGTCACAGAATATGCTGAGTTGGCAAGGACCCATCAGGATCATTGAGTTTAACTCCTGGCCCTACATGGATACCTCAGGACACGTATGTCTGAGAGTACTGCCCAAACACGTCTTCAGCTCTGTCAGGCTGGTGCTGTGACTTCCCTGAGGAGCCTGTTCCAGTGCTCAACCATCTTCTGTTGAAAAGCTTTTTTCTGATATCTAACCTAAACCTCCTATGACTCAGCTTCATGTGTTTCCTCAAGGCCACAAACCATACAATGCAGACCTCCAAAGTCTGGAAGCTTTATGTTTTCAGTTTGTTTGCCCCTCCAGAAAACAAACCATCAAAGTATGAATTCCAAGGATTAACAGTCAAACTTTTTACCTGCCTCATTACACTGCAGAGGCAAACAATAACTACCCTTATCTTCCTCCCTAAGCAACTCTTCATTATTGATGCATCATCTCCCTGAACTTAATTCTGACTGAAGTCCGGCTACTCTTGCCAACTGCTGACCCTGGTTCCACTTACATTTTAAAAAATATTTCTTACTTGCCTTTCTAGAGTTCAAAAATGAAGTGTTAACTTTCAAACTAAACACTTAAAATTCAAGTCACAACTGCCAAAAATGTCAATATGAGGGGAAGGGAAGTTCAGGGAAGTTCAGTTCAGGGAAATTCAGGGAAATTCAGGGAAATTCAGGGAAATTCAGGGAAGTTCAGGGAAGGGAAGTTCAGGGAAGGAAAGGGAAGGGAAGGGGGGAAGGGAAGGGAAGGGGAAGGGGAAGGGGAAGGGCCAATGTGAATCTCAGACCCATTTTCCCAAAACACATAGGCTAAGATATTTGTTAGCATGCAAAGATAAACACTGAAATGAAAATAAACTTTGATGATTTGATCATTACGGTTATTAAATTCTGAACTTAGCATTTTCCTGTATGGAATACACATTGAAGTCCACTGTTTTACAGCATACTCATTTAAAAAGAAAAATCAATCTCTTTGGATTTGGGTTGTTCGTTTTCTTGGAAGGAGACTGCAGCTAGAACATACATTGGAGGAATATATCCAATTTTAATTTTGGAGTCATTGACAAATTTGTACTTTGTAGCCAAACACAACACAGCAGCCATACAGACTGTGGATTTAACCATTTTCAGTATTAAGGATTGATGAACACTACTCAGTTTGATTATCTGAAGATAAGGAAGAGTTAAACCCCACTTTTGATTCTAGCTGTGCCAAACAATTAGTTAAACACAGTAAGCAATCAAACAATCACTTCCTTACTGTCACAAAATCACAGTTTTTATGTACCCATGCACGAAGTTGTCAAGCAAGATAGGATTTTTATAAAAAATTAAAAATTCCTGTCAACACATTCTCACCTTAAAAGCGTAAATACCAGAGCAGCAATGAAAGTGAAACTGAGCACAACTGCCACCAGTACCTGGTCACTTACTCCTTCTATAACTGAATCATTATCTAGCTTCAAACTCTGAACTTCTGCTTGATGACTGGCCATCACAGCTCTAAAATGCAAAAAGAAATATATATATATATATACACACACACATATATTAAAACATATGTGCACAGACATTTTAAAAATATATATAAAAATATTAAAACATGTGTGCACAATTATAAACAATATGTAAACAGAATACTCATTGGAGAGAAAAGACTGATACAAAAAGAAGGAATGTATCCATTTTTACCAAACAATGAGCTTGCTGTAGAGGTCTTATGCAGTAGTGAACAAATCTTAAATGACTGTGTTATGATTTAAAGATTTGGAAAAAAAAAATTAGATAGTTTACCTGGAAATCTTTCCAAGTTAAATTGCATAGGAATAGGTCATTACTGAACCGGCCATATTCTAAGGACAGTTTACCGAAAAAAATTTCATGACTGCATTATCAAGAATTTTAGCTATTACATACCACATCATTTCTGGTAGGCTAAGGCAACACATAAACTTTCACCACTTATATGAATGAAGAAACGATGACATGTTGGTTTTAGTGTTAAAGCCTCATTTGGATACACAGGAATCACCCAATACATTTTAAACTTCATTTGTGTTTTCTGTGCATTACCACCCTTTGGCTGGAAACATGGGGAAAACTTGAAAGAAAAATATCATCAGGTTTCCTTAGTTAGACTCACTTGTTTCATATTTGTTTCACATTTTTAGCCATCAGTGACTAAGGCTAACCTACATTAGCCTTTATTAACCTACAGCACTAACCTACAGCTGGAGACGTGCAAAATAAAATAGTTTCCAATCCACTGCTGAATCACTGCTGTTGCAATCAGGAAGTGAAATGAACTATGGCTGTGAATATTACAAAATCAGAAAGGTGAAGCTAACTCTGTCAAATGACATGGAAAGTTACACTGAAGCTCTGTCCATACACAGTTGAAGTATTTTTGATGAAGCTGACATAAAATCCCAGTACTGGTTTCTGAAGGCAGGTAAGACTGGTATCTTTTTCTCTGTTTCCTAGTCCATCTTGCAAGCTTTCATCAGTGTTTCACTGCATTTCACAGCTCATGTGTCATTTTTAATTTAAACCTCACTGTCTAGCAAATATCACCGAACACCCTCGGGCCCTGAATTAATTGCAAAACTGAAATGGAGCACAAGTCATCAGGATTTTAGTGGATACCTGTAATGACTACCCTGGCAAGATTTCAGCATGTCAGTCTATTGCTAATAAAAAAGCATCATCCTTTCCCTAAGATGGCTGATCTCACCCTCCACATCTTTTGTAGTATTAGCAGCTCAGCTTTTATCAAGCTTCCTTACATTTGTGGGAACTGCTTTCTGTAGCAATACAAAAGAAGGATGATACATTCTAAGAGTATTTTTAAAAAGTTTAAGTGGTATAATTAAGTACTATAAGAGCAGAGTGAAGTTGTGGAGAACAAGGGAAAATTTCATTAATTGTATTTTTGGGCTTTCACTGTGAAAACTAAATGGAATAAGGAAGCATATATGAAGTGGAACAATGAACTAAGTTATCCTAAGTGTGCCAATCTGAAATGAGACTATTATTGCTGTAACTATAGTCAATTTTTTGCTAATTACAGCTTTCAACAAGCAACTGTGTCACACTATTTGGAAAGAGTAACTTCTTTCAAAGGTGGAACACCCATGACTCATAAACAGGCATGTTTAAAGTAGGTCAGTATTTACACACGTTTCATATACACTCATGAATAAAAGACTAGATCTTTGTGGAAAGATCTTACATAGGAGCATGGGCCTACACAAGGAGTTTGAGCATTTCTCTGCAGAGCTAGTTACACAATTACAATCCTATAGCTAAAGCCATGAGGTTAAGATATGAAATTTTTCTGAGCAGTGGTTCCATGGTGCTGAGGATCTGGACTGGTAGGTGTGCTGTGATGCCTCCCTACCTCAACATAACCTGCCTGTATACTTATTTGTTTGCATATCCAGCCAGGAAGCAGCTTCTCTTTCTTACGCTGCATCATTGTGAGACAGCCATTTTCCACAACTGTGCATGCTTCAATTCCTATGTTTTTCCTCCTTAAGTATCATTATCAGTTGACTATTTTTTGCTCTGTCCCATTGCTTTTTCTGGGTTGACCACTCAGAACAAAACTAGAAGTAAATGCCAAGGAACTGGTATAATTCCTCCATTGTTCCACATCAGTTCTGTTTGAATATACCAACATGCCAATGACAACAACATCCCAGTAAGTATTACAGAAGGTTTTGGTTTTGGTTTTTTTTTTTCAGAAATACCTATTGGGTCAAAGACATACAGATGATTTATCTGTACCTTTGGAAGGCTTTGCTTGCCTTCCAAAGGTACAGATACACTAACACCTGACCTTCCTCGGTCACTGCTTGCTTGACGAACTTTGAAAACAATACATGAATTATCAATATCACACTAATTTAAATCAGTTTCCCTGAACAGCCTTCAAGATATCTACTCCAGCTCTTCCCTCTCTGTTCCTTGCAACACTCTAAATTCTTATCTGCCTATCATTAATAGCACCCATTGCATCTGCTTGCCTTTATTTTTGCTCACCCACCTTTCTTGAAATACCAAACTAAGATGCCAAAGTTAGCACCTGAACATGAAAATGAAATACACAGATCCTCACCTTCTCTTCCTTCTTGTATATGATGCCAGTTCCTTATATCTACTTTTCAGCTCTTCATTTTGAAACACATATAACTTTCCCAATAATCTTTTTGACAAAAGCATAGTGCCCAAGAGAAATTACTGCACAGTCTTTCTCTCTGCATACACACCCTGAGACACTTTGTCTTTGCTTATGTATCAATACTGCAAAAACTATATAGAGGGGGTGTGGAATCTCTGCCTCAGTCTCACTCCCACCTGCTTCTATGACTGAATTCTAGAGAAGACAAACTATCAATGCTTAATGCTCATGTCGTTCATATTTTAATTTACTTGCTGCTTCTGGACAGCCAACAAGTGCTGCGTATATTTTTCTTATTAATGCCAGCACTTTTTCTGAATAAGATCATTGCACAGGAGAGCTGACAAGATTTGTGTAGACTAGGTACTACAAAATGGAAGGGTATCACTTCAAAAGAATTAATACATACTTTCTCTGAATTCATGCCTCAGTAGAGACAGTAATCTCCTCCTCCTTCTCCTCTTATCTCTGAGATAGCATATTAAAAAAAGTAATGTCTACAAGGAAAATGTTAAAATACACTAATAGGAAACATGTCTGACTGAAGGAGGCAGGAATTTTCTCATTTCAAGGCTATCTTGAATGTTGTGAAACAAAATACCCAGAATTGGAGGCTTGAAGTTCATGTTTCTTCACGTGCAACCACAACAGCCAAAGAGCGATCTGCAGTGGTTTGAAGGTATGATAGACTAGATAACTAAAAATAGCTTCTAAGAAATCTCCCGTCACAGTGCATGTGGTTAGCAAGTGTTGCTCCTATAGCTGGTGCAAGAAGCAAGCTACAGGAGATTTAACTCTTAAATAAAGTAATGAACACTCAGCCTTCAGAGACAGCCAGCCTTGATAAAGACCAAGTGTGTGACAGAGAAGACTTCCAGAATCAGACCTTATCACATACATCTAATCACTCCTAAAATAGTCATTGTTGATAATTTGATGCAATTCAAGAGCAAGTTAGTGTGGTTCATACTAAATTCCACCCATTGATGCATTACATTTGTCTGGTTATGAAAAAATGACAGCATTTCATCAACTTTTCGTCATATAATTATTTTCAGATAAGGGTTCTACATCACAAGCTTTTCAGACATTAAATTACTTTAGAGTTTTTATGTCTTTCTTTTCTGTAAGATTATGCTATATTGTTTTGTTTTATAATTGCAAAGAAGGGTTGAATTTTTTTTATTGCTCTGTTTCTATTCTTTAATACAATAAATTAATTCATGTCTGCACTAGCTCTGACAATAGTACCAACTGTATAAGATTGCTTCAGGGGAAAAAAGGCAGTAATTCAAAATAGATTCAATTCTGATAAATGATTTCTGGTTATACTTAAGCCTTTTTCTCTTTTTAGTGATTTCACAAGGATGGCTTTCTTAAATACAAGCATAACTCCACCCTGTGTTCCAAAGAGGGGATGAAAACCAAGCAACATCTAATAATACATCAAAACTGGAATTTATACAATTAACTTCAGAACGTTAAAAACAACAATTGCAAACTTTTAAAAACTGATAAAAATACTGGACCTTTTTCCTACATTAAAAACAACAACACCAAAGGCCAAATCTTAAATTCCAGCTTTATTTCATCTTATCTTCAGACTACTGACACTTGCTTCAAGTAAAACAACACAGGAAAGGGGAAAAAGACAAGGAATTACTGCTCCATTCCATGTGGGCTAGCTAAGTTACAGCTTGACATTGCATCCCAGTAGATTGGGATCAGGTTTATCTCCATGAAGGTTCTTGATGGCTAGAGAGTGTAAACAACCTCAAAGTAAATTGTCCACAAAAGGTTTTGCAATAGAAAGGAATGCAATTTACTGTTTGTAAAATCATAGTTTTATTTGTAAATATGTCAGTGATTAATCATCTGTACAGAAAATCACCTTGTTTATTATCAGTTTTTCTCAGAATGATCACTGACAAAAAGTAACACTTTTTGTTTACATTTCAAATAAGAATCTACAGACCTTTTAAGAGTTCTTAATTTTGCCCTCTGAGGTTATGTATGAACAATGCATGCAGAGTTAAGCAAAAAAAAGGTAGAACTATAATGAGCAATACTGCAAGTGCAATGGCTTTTATTCTTGGAAATTCATACAGATCACATTAAAGTGTGACAGAACGAAGACATACACTACTGTGGATGTACTATTTCTTAATTTTTCGGATCTGAAAAGTGTTATTAGGTCTTTCAATGTTCAATGTTTCAATGTTCACAGCTACAACAGTACCCTATGCCATGACTCATAAAGACATGAAAAACAATCCAGTCCTTACCGCGATGCGTTAAACAGCTGTCAGCTACCCAGTCAGAATTTCCCCCATAGTTTTCTGAAGTATTTGAGCTTTTCTGAGTTTAAGAGGGAAGTACCATATGATTATATACTCTCAAAACCACCAAGATTTTTAGGACCCACTACCAAAGAAATGTGCAAGCAAAGTGAAAAAGAACTAAGATGCTCTCTTGATGTCTGAGAAGTAAACAATGAGGTAACAGACAAGCAATACTGATGTGAGGTACAAGTTATTAACCTTACTGTATTAACTTTATGAGCATGGTGCAATTTGCTCAACATCTGAAAGGTAATTTGGATAACAATATGTCCCTTATGGGATGGGCTGGGAATGAACTGGACGAGAAGAATGGAGTTTTGGGTTTTCATTTATTTCAGTTTTATTTTGAGTGTTTTCCTCTTGATGCAGTACTGGCAGCCACCATCAGTTTTTGAAAAAAAATTATAAAGTTAAGACAGTGATGGTGAGCCAGTGTGCAAGCCAGAACTTGCAATTCCTTTTGCCAGTTGCCTTTTATTAGCAAAAGCATTGCCCCTGCCCTTTGAAAAAGCTGTTTGATTTGTAGAGGTTATGTATTTTCCAGGATAATTCATCCCAACTAGTCAAATAACACAGGTCACATTTTCTTAAGAACAAAAAGGCTTTAACCCTTCAAAATTTTCTCCCAGGTAAGAGAAACAAACAAAAAATTGGTTTCATTTGTATCAAAAAGTTTCTAATAAGATTGATCTGCTTTAAATAACATAAAGAAACTTTTAAGAATGTAAGTGTAATGAAAGAGAACATATTTATTCTGTAATCCACCTCCAGAAGATATACTAGCTTATATTGAAATATCTATTAGGCATAAATTTAGCATATTTCATTTAAGAGAAAAACAGGCAAAAATTCCCAAAATAAAGACAAATTTTTATATGTTGGGCTAAAATTGGAACCTGTCTCGTCGAGAGCTATCTAATTATTTCCTGCTTCAGGGTAGCAGCACGTCATGGCCCCTCTCTGTGGCTGACAGTGGGACTTTGTGAATGGATTTGAGCCAGCAAACTGGGTGCTACAGTTATTTTTGCTCTCTTTCTTTAAGAGTCCAAAGATATGCCCAGACTGCATTTAGAAACAATTAAAAAGCAGGCATGAACTACACATGATTAACAGTGGAAGTGCTGAAGACTCTGTGAGGTTACTCTATGAACCTAAATCCTAAATCAGCTAAATCCTGAAGTGATGCCTTTTACCCAGGCTCCTCAGTGTACTAAAGTTGGACTTTGAAGAAGTGGTGTAGGCAAATATAATGGTATAAAACAGAAATAATGGAAACTAGTGATGGTGTACTCAGAAAAGGTGCTTCCAAGGAAACAGGATTTATTAGCTTTTCATTTTTTTGAGCACAATCTTACTTGAATAAAACCCCACACAATAATCTCTAGTACTAAGTATCTCCCTATATTATAAAAATTAGTAGGAGAAAATCCAAAGGGCCCATTTACTAATGGAAATTAAAAGAAAAATCAAATATAGCAACATACAAATTAATGAGACATATTCTGTGACAAGGCTGTTAAAACCGACTTGGGATCATCCTGCTAGAATTTCAGGCAGTCTGTTAATGCATCTTTATTATGGGTCTGCATCAGCTTTGGGTTTACAAATCAGTTCAGCTGGTACAAGAAATACAGCTGAACTCAGCTGTATAATATTCACTTATATGCTCACCATGAACCACCTTTGCTTTCAGGACTGTGCTGACTACGTTTAAGTGTATGCATACTCTTTGCAAAAGAGAATGGAAAAGGCCTGAACAGTCTTGCCAAGAGAGAGCGGAGGGCAATTTCAGTAGGCAAATAATGATTTTGTTCAGGATACCTTATGAACTGACCAACTAAGGTACTTGCCTGAAAAAGCAGGTTTCTGCAAGGTCTGAGATCAGCAGTCTCTGATGCACATTTTTTCCTAAAGAGGTAAAAAAAAGAAGAAAAAAGAAAGTAATATTCTCCTTTTGCTGATGGAATCATGCTTTTCAAGTTAAAAGTAATGCCGCTGCAAACAACAGGTGCAAGGCTGTGTGAGAAAATAATCCAAAAATAATATACCATTCTACTGGGAAAACAAAATGTCTCCAATAATTTTTCTCCTGAGCCCAAAACCATGTGGATAGCTTGAAGCAAAAAGACAAATTCAACAGCCTGTTTAGGATTACTATTATGGATATCTGCCTGGGTGATGTATGACTTGTGTAACACAATTCCCAACAAAGTCTTCCACCACTTCATAAGGCCAAAACATTCTGAAAGATATAGAATTCTAAACAAACCAGAGGGTGGAACTGAATTCATATGCAGATAGGAGCATGAGAAAAAGCCTGCTAATGCCTTCAGCTTGGATACCTGACTTTCCTGATCAGACAGGAAGAAAATACTGTCAACTTTGTGATAATAATGCTTACTGGGATATGGTAATACTGCAGCTAAGCATGAGGAAGCTTCAGATCTCTTTTAGGAAAAGTGCCCAAGAATTCCTTACCGTGGAAAGTGCTATTTCCATATACAACCTCATATCTAAAATAGATAGCAAGGCAAAAAAGCATTACTGTATTTGTTTGTGTCAACAAAATACAAGCTACACCTCGTGGCAACGGGCAAAGCAGAGCGGGGAATGAGACATGGAGGAAGATATGACAGAAAACCTCAAACAATGCAAAGTACCCGTGAAAACATTATTTGTCAAAAGTACCAAGCAGGTTGCTTAAAGCACACATTAAAACTTGGAATGGAATGTTGGTAGTTGTGCAGTTTTCTAAGACTTTAAATTCATTCCAATACTGGAAGTTACCTATGAATGAAGACAGATTTGATTTATAACTTATACTGCAGATTATACTATGAGATCAGTGAGAAAGTACTTTTCTGGGAAAACTTGAAAATTTTTCAGAGCTTCTACAATACTCTTCAGTTC
Organism: Hylia prasina; assembly: GCA_013397195.1. Lineage (NCBI taxonomy): Eukaryota > Metazoa > Chordata > Aves > Passeriformes > Sylviidae > Hylia > Hylia prasina. The sequence goes on along the minus strand of VYXD01001806.1, from coordinate 277,966 downwards.
AAAAGAATCTGACGTAAAGAGAGCACTCAGATTTTGTCCATGCTACCAATTTCTTAAATGGAAACACTCTGAGGAAACAGGGAAAATAGTGACACTTTCCACATCTGACTCTTCCTGTTTATACAACCCTCCACTGTTATCAGTGCCCTGTGCCTGCTACTCCATGTTGTTGCATGTCAGGCCCGTTGTTAACTGATAGGAAACTGCAGAACTTATCATGAAGCCACACACTCTCATTGCAAACTTCAAATAGTCCAAAATCCTACACACTACTGAGAAAAGAGTTACTTGAATTCCTCAGGTGACCCATTTGCAGCATGATGGAGAGGTCTTCTGGCCGGGGCACAGCAAGGATGCAGGGGCACTCTGGCCACAGACAGATTCCTTGTCTTTGAGATAAAAAATGAATGGAATCATCTGAAGAATCACACAGAACCAGCTAAGCTGGAAAAGACCACTGAGATCAAGTCCAGTCAGACTGAACACCACCCTGTCAACCACACCATGACACCAAGTGTCATGTCTAGTCTTTCCTTGAACACCGATTGGGATGGTGACTATCACCTCCATGGGAGGCCCATTCCAATACTAATCACCCTTCTTCCTAGTCACCACCTGCAGCTAGTGCTAAGCAAGTAACTTATAGAATCGTAGAATGTTAAGAGATTGGAAAGAACCTCAAAGATCATCCAGTCCCAACATCCCCATGCCAGGGACAGGGACACCTCTCCCTAGACCAGGCTGCTCAAGCCTTACCCAAACTGGTTTTGAACAGTGCCAGGCTTAGGGCATACACAACCTCCTTGGACAACTTGTTCCAGCATCTCATCACCCCTGACAGTAAAAAACTCCTTCCTGCTACCTACCCTAAACTGCCCTTCTTTAAGTTTGAACCCATTACTCCTTGTCACTACAGCTCCTAATGAAGAGTCTCTCTCTGCCTTCCCTGCAGACCCTCTTCAGATACTGGCAGGTTGCCTGTTCATTAAATTTACTACAGCAGAGCTTTTTTGAAAGGAAGCTAAGGTCATTGTCTTCTCCAAAAACAGATGAGAACGTCGTCAAGGCTGCTTCTTGACACACTAGATACTAAGACTATAATATGTCTGTGGATGCAGGGTCATTTCCTACTCCAAAAGGAGGAAGAGCTTGTAGGTGCTGCTCCTTTCATTAACAGAAGAACGTTTGCAGGTGAAAGGTCATCTTCTACGCCAAAAGGAGAGAAAAACCTTGTAGGGGCCGCTCCACCCAGAAGCCAAGCCACATTACACACCAACATTGATAGCGCCTGTGGTACACCATCCTCACAAACCCACGCTCCCAGCCCCGCCGGACACCTTCCTAACCGGCTCCTCCGCGCAAAGACACACACACACACGGACCCGGGGAAAGGGCTCCAGACCCCTCCCACCCGAGGGCCCGGCGGCGTACGAGGTGCCTCGACGGACACGCAACGGAGGGGGTCGCGTCTCCCTCACCCTCCCCGGCGCCCTCCGGCCGGCTGTGAGGGGCGGGCACCCCGCTCCGGTCTGTCCCCGCCCG
>VYXD01001806.1:259424-276391 GCA_013397195.1 Hylia prasina | reverse complement strand
CCCTGGCGGCTCGGCCGTTCTTTGTTTATGTCTTAACTTGGCGTTCCGGGGGAGCCCGGGCAGGGCCGTGCTCCACCTCAACGCTGCCCCTGCAGCGGCGGAACAAAGGGCCGGGGGCCGGCGCGGGAGCGCCCCCAGGTGCGCCCGGGATGAGCGGGCGAGCTGCAGGCCATGGGTCTGGTCCTTGTCCCTGCTATGCCGTTGGTATGGCAGTACCCCGCTGTTCGCACCTGCCTGTCGCTCTCTGATCAGCAAGGCCGCCTTTGACCAGAAGCTTGCATTTCCGCCTGTTTGTTTTTCTCTGCTTTTAAGCAGTGCTTGAGTCTCGAGAGACAGAATTGACCGATGAGGTCGAGGATTTTACCGTATGAACTTAAGAGGTGATATATTTATCCCTGGAGTTGTTCAAGGCCTGGCTGGATGGGGCTCTGAGCAACTTGATCTAGCTGAAAGTGTCCCTGCTCATGGCAGCGGGGTTGGAACCAGATGAGTTTCAAGGTTCTTTTCCAGGCAAAACCATTCTATGATTCCACGATATTATGATACAAATTACTTTATACCACTTTAATTTTTGCATTTTTTTCAAAAATGTCTTTAGATTATGCTGTCACTCAAAGAGCAGCCAAAATGTAGTGGACCCTAAACCTGGGTTTGCAGCTACCTGCTGTCTAGACAATGACTGTAACACAGACATGGAACTGGGATTTCTCTAGTAGCTGAATTATTGTTCAGTTGTTTCAAACCACTGGATTTTGGTTTGGGGCTGTTTTTGTTTGGTTTTTTTCCCCCCTCCATACTCAAAATTGCCAAATAAATACCTGGAATATGAAACTCTGCAATACAACTGATTGTTGAATAGAAACAGAAATTTTCAGACACTTTTTTCTGTGAAAAGCTAGATCTGACTGAAGCTCTGATGGTGATGAGTAAGTTCCTGGGGAGTAACAGGTTAGATTTCTCAATGCAAATCAAAAAGGATGAGCAGGAGAAATGGATTTTATTGTTAGAGGTGAGCAAGTGGCCTGGGAAGTGTAGAAGGCGACGATTTTGGGGAAGAGGTTTTTGGGGAAGTGCTTCCTGTAGGTCTGGAATAAGTCACCCAGCTTCTCTTTCCTTCGCATTCCTGCCAACTTTTCCATCTTTGTTATGGTCAAGTGTTGGCCACTTGTCTTGCTTTTGGCTTTCCAGGCTTTCAGGTGTGGGGAATGAAAAGTCCCAATATAAGGAAGTTGATGTGTGTTAATACTGGCAAAGAAGAGCTGAGTGAGAAGCTCAGTCTTTATAATCTGCAGTCCTGAAGCTTTACCTACCCAGTGGAGCCTGGTCCTGTCTGTAGGCATGGTCCACACAGGGCCCTTTACATTTCTCAGTTATTGAGCTGATGAGGAGACTAACTGCATCTCTTTTGGTTAGCAGAAATAGTAAATCATCTTAAACAACGTTCGAATGGGTCAGATTGATTCTGAGATGGATGTATCAAGTTATGGGTTATTTTTATGGTTTCATTATTTATGTGGCTTTGAAACAGACTCACTTTGAAGAAAGGTGGCTTTATTCCAGCATACCTGAAGCTTGCAGAAGAGGCAATGAAATTTTTTGTTCCTAAGTGAAACTGACTGTGTATAAAGAAGATGCTTTTTTTGCTTGGCTTTCTCTCAAGTCCCATAATGATTCTTGGGAAACCGTTTATTTAGATAGGAGGGTAGAGCAGTCTTAATAACAGTTTATGCACATCTGGGAAGGCTAGTCATTTCCCATTATGCCGGAGAAGCTGGCTGCTTTAGAACTGGTTTAGCCTCCCAGGTTGCTTGCTTAACATTCATACAGAAGTATTTAAACTGCTTTGTCTGTGTTTTGAATAGATAAGGCTTTCTGCAAGTCTGAGAACCTGTTCAGCCTAAACTGAATGTTTCTCAGATGGGTATAGGGTGAGAAGAAGGTGTTCCTCCCTTGCCAACTCATGATTTTAATTAAAGAGAGTATCACTTAGGCTTTTTACCTTGCATGCCTGTGATTTCTCTTCTGCTGTGTTTAAGCTGGAGCAAGCTGCTTATCTCTGAATATGTTTTGGTTTATTTTTTAATATTTTACAATAGCCATTTTTGTTGTTAGGCCTTAGCTCAGGGTGTAATTTTTGTTTATTTTTCACCTCTCTGACAAGTGTCATCAAATGGCTTCCTAAATAATTTTTGTTCAGGATTTTAAACAGCTGGGTGAACTTTGACTTCCTACCTCTTTAGCAGGTGACCATGATGTTATTTGATGTTTATATAGTCTCAGAGGAGACTATCTCATGCACTATGGGGTTGTGATCCAACATGCAGTTCAGACAAGGCATTTTAGAAACGTGAGGTAAACCTGTAATAATACTGAAGTTGTTTCAGCATATCTAAAAGAGATCGACAACTTCTTTTCTTGTTTAAAAATTAAGAAAAGAAGTTGGTTTATTAATGAACACATGGGTTTTTGGTGTTCCGTTTGGGTTGTTTGTGTGTGTAGTATCAGGAACGCTCTCAGCTTGGATACCTAGCTGAGACATTTCATAAGATGTGGAGAGCTGTCAAACATGCCTGTGCCAGTTACACTTTAATGTATCTGAAATGATTGTGATGGCTACAGGCTTTTGCTATGTGACTTGAAAAGTTTTCTTTTCCAGCACAGAACTAAGATATGATACTGAAAAGTTTGCTTTTAGCATTTGTATGTTAACAGGAGTATTCCTCAAAGTGGCTGCTACTTGGTTGTAAGTAGTAAGTTGATGTGGAGATGTCATGGACTTTCATTGTGATAAATATCTCTTATTTTAGTATATGCTGGCTCCACCAAGCTGCATCTTGCCTTCTTTCTTTCTTTTCCAACCCTCAAGGCCAAATAAAGTTTCTGTTAAAACTTTTGTGGTAAGTGAGAACTTTGTAAACACTGCAAGGCTCCTATTTTAACATCCTCCATTTTATAAGCACTTTGGTCATTTATGTTGTATGAGTCCTTTGACCCTTCCCCCTTTTTGGCTGAAAAATCTCCTCCGTACAGTGTATTGCTGTCTTCTGTGTTGTTGCCTATCCCCAGCATCTGCCGTATGAAGTATAGAGACCAACTACTGAAACAGATTCCTCAAGAAGGCTGCTTGCAAATGCTTGATAGGCGCCCTATTCACAGAGAAATTACAGGGGAATTTACTGGGGAGGCTGCTTTTTCCTGCTGTCCAATTATAGTTTTTTAGATTATGCTGTTCTCAGTCCTTGTGTATTTGCATTTTTAAGTACTATTCTTGTTTCTTATAGATGCCAAAATTGTAGGCTACTTGCTATGTCTGTTTAAATGATTTCTTTTTCCACTCCTTGGCCACTGACCACAAAATAGTAGAGTTTCATTTTCTTCTGATAATATAATTGCATCAACATGTCTTACATCTTGAAAAAAACATATTTCAGGAGTGGTTGATTTGCTCATGATGACAGTGAATCAAGAAAACTATCCTGTTTGGATACAATGTGTTGCTGTTCACAGGCAAAAAAACTTGACCTTGTCAGCAATCATGGAATATGGCTTGAGCAACCTGGCAGATCACAGCCCCTGTAACTAATATGAAAGACCAGTAGTCTGAGCAACCTTTTTAAAATATGTTTTGACCTCTCACTATGACAGTAAATAATCTGTTGCTCCAGCTTTTAAAGGGATGGTTGTCTATGACTGTGATATTCTGAGTGCAACATTCACCATTATTGGGTAATAGGGATTTTTTTAATATATTACCAAGAGGTAAAGCAGAAATAGAAATCTCTTCAAGATTATATTGAAGGGCAAGTGATAGAAGGCTGATAACATAGGAGTACAATAATTAAATGTAATAGAGTATGTTTTGTATATATTCCTTGCTATCCCCCCATCTTTTAAGTCAACCTGAGAAGGAAAGACTGAACACCGAATTTGGAGGGGCAGGCATTTTTCATCATGTGTGCATTTTGACTCTATTAGATTGCCATTCTTTTGGACCTTGTCCAAAATTCTCCTCTTTTTTATATTTTCTCCTTCCTGAAGAGCTGTTCTGTACAGTGTACATTTACAGTAGTCCTCTGAAGAAAAAAAATAAATTTCCGGATGATTTAGTATGTGCTCAATTTCAGCTCCCAGTTCTGCCCCCTCATTTTTTTTTTTGTGAGGGGTTGCAAGATGTTGCTTTGAGAAGAAACAGACTTTGCTGCTAGGAACTGTGAACCTTAGAAAGTGTAAAGGAAACAACTTTTCTGTTATGTTGTTAATCTCAGAGTGGGAAGTGTGGAGAGAAACCTGTTTCTCTCTTCTCTGAAATACTTAAACACAGATGTTTCAAGGAGATGAAGTCAAACTGTGAATTTTGCACAACTGTCTGTCTTGATTGTGACATGTGGGGGCATGTAAACTTTGAGATAATATTCTGTCACTCTATTCTTCTTGGACCATTAAAAATCTTTACTGTGACGTGTTTGACTTCTGTACAACAACTGCAGACGTTCAAGTTGAGCCTTGGGCCTCTTCTCTCTCCCCTGCTACACAATTGCACTTGCTGCTCTCTCCTTTCTTGGCTGCCTCTTTAGTGTGGTTGCCTAGAAGGGTCTTTGCCTAAATTCGGTTTAAGTGCCTCAGCTTCAGAACCTAAGTCTGAGGTTGTTTATTCAATTTAATTTGGAAGTCCTAGTGATCCATTTAAAAAATCCTCAAACAACAGCGAGGTTATTTGCCACACAGCGACCAACACTAGCACAAGTTTACCTCAGGAATGCATAGTTGGAAGTGACGGAAGAGAGTAGTAGTGTCCTTGTGGCTTCTATTGCCAACAGCCTGGCAGGTCCTGCCATACAGGGAAAGAGGGAGGGATTAACTCTTTCCCTTAACCACTGATAGTGGTTTCCTGTCCTACGGGGTATGCTTGTATCGTTTTTCTGTCTGCCTTTGCCATACGTGACTTAAATCATTCTCTCCCGTGAGTTACTTAGTACTGCTCATTCAGGGCAGAGAACAAAGAGACAGCGTGGAAAGGAGAAGGATTTCGACGAAGGGAAAAGCTCTCTAAGGTTAAGGGCAGGGGAGTCCAGCCAGCACTCTACTCCTGCCTGTGGCAGGCAGAAGCTTCTGGATGGATACAAAGCTGGAGTTGTGTTTCAGTGGACTAGCTGGGGCCACAAAGGGATGGGAGCTTTCCAAAGGGGGCACACGGGAAATGTTTTTGAAGTGATGCAGGTAGTGGAGCAAGTATTGCACAAGAAGATGTGTTGTAAATCTGCTGATAATGTGCTTTAGTCCTGGAATTCCCTGGGCTCTTCCATGCCATTTAGCTAGCCAAAGCAAGCTTCTTTGCAAAAGTGTGTCATGCTGGAAGTGTAGTGCTAGTGCTTTGTATCCTTCTTGGACATTCCATTTTAAGCTAAGTCTCTCATGGTAGCTATGTTAGGATACTTAAAGAAATGCATATTTAACCCCACATGATTTATGTTTGGGGACAACAGATCAGGGAAATGAGCATCTGTAATTTATTTACTGCAGTGTTGCAAAGTATTAAATGAACTACAGCCTTTCTACATCTCAGGATTACATAAGAGAAATCTTGGAGTGAACTTACTTGCCATGGCAGCAAGGTATCCATAGTTTCACTTCAGTGTAGGAATAAGTAGAAATGAGTGTTTAATTAACTGCAACAGAATTTATGTGTGGATTTTCTTGTTTCTTAATTTATTTTTGTGGGGGTTTTTTGTGTGTGTGTTTGGTTTTGGTTTTATTCTACTGTCCCTTTTGTAGCTAGGAGAAAAAGCCCAGCATGACTTCATCACTCTGACAAGGTTAATGATTTTGTTTTATGGACAATGTCAAAAGATGGCTGCCTATTACGTGGTGGCTACTGCCTTTTTTTAAAGGAATCATGGAATTTGGTCAACCTCTGAAAAATCTTATTCTGCACAGAATTGTGTGAAGTTCAGATAGTTGTTTGTTGAAATACAGATAAGGAAAAGGAGAAGACTTGAACTGCAAAATATGCTGCTTTTAGTGGTGTGCTATACATCTGTTACCAGTTCTAGAATCTGTTAAGTCTGAAATTTCTTAACCTGGTGAAAATTTAGTGCCAGCTTTCTCTTAATCCTGTCTTTTAGCTGCTAGATCTTTCTTACTCATGTGGTCCTGTGAAAGCCTATGTTTCCACACTGATCAGAAAGTTTGTGCAGATGATATTTCAGTAGAACTTAGTGTTCTTGGATTCATCTTCAGTGCTTTTGGGGAAGAGAGGTCTTTCTTTCCTCTGTCAATAGAGACTTTCTCATCTGAATTATAGCTGCAAAGGCTGGAACTACGGGCTTTAAATAGTTGTTATTCTTCTACATCTTGCAACAGGAAAACTATCTATTTTTTACAGTTCGTTGTTTTGGTTTTGTTTAATTTTTGGTTCTGTTTGTTTTTTTGTTTGATTGATCTGTTTTTTGCGGGGGTTTTTTTGTTTGTGTAAGTAATATTGGAAATATATAAAAATTGGGAAAGTTCCTCTAGCTAGCCACTGGCCAAGAAGTTAATTGACTTTACTTGGCCCCGTGCCCTCACATAAATATGGTGTCTTGCTGCCTGTTCTTTATTTTAGTATGGATCTGTTTGGGCACATTTGCCTGATGTTGTTCAGGTTTCTAGTATCCTAGCCGTCTCCATTCAGAATAAGAAGAATTTCACTCTTCTGTTCATTGAGCACTGTTCTGCTATTTGTATACCTACCTATACCACCTACTTTTACAGAAAATTTTCATTATCCTTCTTTGGTGAAACTTCATGTGTCCCAATTCTGTGGGCTGGATTACCATATAGGCTTCTGTGAGTCAGAGTGCTGAATGCAGAAGATACCATGCTTCCATGCCTAATATGACACCATTATAAATATGTTATTTTGTCTCTTCTGGGCAGTAGAGATGGAAACCTCTGGTTAGCAGAGGAGGAGTACTGATTCCTGGAAATCCTGTCATTTGTGTGTTGGATTGGGTTTTTTTCCATGAGAAGATATTTCTAGTCTTAAAGGCACTTCTGAATCTTTCTAAAATTCATTGGTTCTTGGTGCAGTGTGAATGTACGTACCCTGTAAATGTGGGTGCATTGATATAATGTTTGCTATTTTTGCACTTTATTAGTAGCTTGTATTTTGAAAAGAGAAAGCATTTACTGATACATACTACTTTTAAATCATGATGAAATAAAGACATGCAAAGAACTGTTGGTTTAAGGCGCTGTTTTTGGCCTTTCTGTTAGATATTAGATATCTTAATTTTATTTTCATTACAAATGCTGTCTAGAATTCTTTTTCATCAGTCGGCTCCTCTGGCTTTCAACTGAAAACAGGAATATATTCATTTTCACCACAGGAGTTGGTAGGTTAGCTTGTCTTCTCATTAATGTTTCTGAAATGGTTAAACCAAAAACCATTCAGACTTTGAGACTCTGTTCATTGTATCTTAATAATTTGTCATACTTGAGCACGTCAGTTAGCAGCAATTTAGTGGCAGTGCCAAGACAGTAGTAACTAGTTTGTGCTGTTGTGGCTCTCTCATCTCTTAATGCCTTTAGTGAGTAAACTTTAGTCAAGGTGTGTCTTCTGCTTTCTGCACTGTTTCTGCAAAGGAAATATTTAATATCTGAAAAACTGTTGCTTTGAATAAAATATTTTGACTGAGGTATTTCGTGGCTTTAACCTATTCAGATATTTGGGGTTAAACACAATATACATAAAATGAGAAGCAAATTAATAGAAAATTAACATTCTTCTGGGAATCCTTTCACAGAAGAATTCCCACCCAGTAATGTAAAAACCTTGTCATTTCATTTTTGGGTTAATTGAGTAGCTAACATTACAGCTGGATTGCAAAGTAACTTTTGAGATTGTAATGTAATGGACATCTGTCAACCTAAAAATCAGTGGAAACATTCAAAAATTCAAATCTTGGAATAAAGCTGCTGCTTGTTAGAGAATCTGTTTCCCCACTGTTTGTTTAATGCAGTCTGCTGTTGTCTTGGAAGGTGTGAAAAAACAGCTTATGCCATGACTATGCAGGCAAAAGATAGCTGTGCTACCAACTGTGAGGAGAAAAATGGGCAAAGAAACCTTAAGGTTATCCAAAAGGACAAGATCTGCTTTTAGGATGGGAATACACTTCTAATTTGAAAGGACTGTCTCAATACATGAATTTTATGTCTGAGGAAGAACAACTGTGTGTATCACTTAATTACCTTGCTGTTGTGAAAAAAAATTATATTCTCCTTTCTTCCAGGCATTGAAGCTGAGTAAATGTTGTTTTAGTGAGATTCGTGCAGGTAACCTTGAGATCTTGTAGGTAATAGAGGATTAATGTGCAAAGACAGAAGTATCCAACCCACCTTACTCTTCTCTCCCAATGTGTCGTTTGCATCCAACACAGTCAGGCTGGTTCCTTTCTTGTCTCCTTTCTCAGCCACTTCTCCCTGTCTTGTCTCTGTGATTTGTTTCTTCTGTAGTGGCATGGCATTGTTCTTGGGTCTGCAGAGCAACCAGCTGTGAGCTTGCATAGTCAATTTCAAAAACATAGAAAAATAGTGGATAAATAATTCTAAAGTGGTGGTGTCATAGTTTAACCCTTGCTGGGAATTAAGGATCACACAACTGCTAACTCATTCCATCCTGATTCCCCTGCCAGTGGGAATAAGAGTGGGAAAGAAAAGGTAAACCTTGCAGATTGACATAAGAAAAATTCAATCATTGAAACAAAATAACACAACAGTGACAATAGCATTAAGCTAGAGATAACATGATATAGAATAGTACTAATAATGAATATAGCATAGTACTAAATATGCTAATAACAATAATAATAGTAGTAATAATGAATAATAATAATGGTAAGGAGAGGGAAAGAGGGTGGGAAAACCTGACAAGACCAAGCAAGTTGGTCAGAATCTGTGTACCTATGCTCAGTTTGTCTCCCAGCAGTGACTAGGGAGTGCTTTGCTTGGATAAATTGGAAACTGGGTGTTACTGTTTGTTGTGTTTGTGCTTAAGGTAAACAGTCACACAATGTTTTATCTGCTAAGAACCACTAATAACAATTTCATGTATTATTACAAAAGAATACTTAAGAGGTTTATTACATAACTGCATCGTTAATAAAAACCAAACTGTGTATATAATCACTGTGCAAAGTGCAAGTCTTTCATTATCACTTAGTGTTGAGAAGGAAAAGATCGCTGAGAATTTTTTTTCCCTTTAAGGTGGTTCGCTTTGTTTTGCTTTTAACTTTTTTTTTCCCATCAAGTTTCATGGGATACTGGATTCCCCATCACATTTTTATCCTGGTTTTCAACTACTGTCTTTGACAACTGAGTGTTTTCCAGTTCACTGACCTTCATAGCAAAATTTTTTTTTCACAAAATACATTTTTGTGTCCTATCCCTAGCAGCTAATAAGTCCTCATTAGTCGTGTATGTAATCAGGAGCTCAAACTTTCTAAAATATTTTTCTCCTGAAGCAATTATTTAGTCCCCTAAATAGTGATAGCCTCCTTTGCATTTTAATGGTCACCCATTAATTCTTATTCTAAGATTTGTGTAAAAATTGGCTGTTCATGTCCATGTGGGTCAGAGATCTGCATTAATATTTAATAAAATTAAATAACCCATTTCTCTCATTGCATGATAGTTGATGGAAGATGCGAAGGCCTACTAGGCCTAGTGATTGAATCAAGTGGCTCGGGTGCTTCACTTTGTCCCTTTCTTTTCCCCAGAGTCCTGTGTGATGGGATCAAAATAGTTTGTGTTGTAAGTAGTCCAACTCCCCAGCTTTGAGTAGGGACATCTTCAACTAGATCAGGTTGTGCAGAGCCTAGCCGAACCTTACTGGGGATGGGGAATTTACTACTCTCCTGGTCCAGTGTTCCACCACCATCATCACAGAGTAATTCTTGTCTAGTCTGAATCTATGATTTTTCAATTTTAAACAGTTACTGCTTTTCTGGTTGTTATAGGGCTTGTTAAAAAATGTGTGCTCGTCCTCCCTTTAAGTACTGAAAGGCCACAGTGAGGTCGCCCTGAAGCCTTCTCTTCTCCAGGCTAAAACACCCCAACTTTCCCAGCCTTTCCTCATCGGAAGAAAGCCCTACACAGGGCCTGTTCCGAAAGGTCCATGTCTTCCTTGTATGGAGGACCCTAAACCTGGATGTAGTACTAGGAGTGGTGGGGCCTCATGAGAGAGGAGGGAGAGGGGGAAAAATCACCTCCCTTAACCTGCTGGCCATGCATGTTTCTGACTAATGTTCAGCCTCTCACCCACCCAGTAGTATCCCAACTCCTTCTCTGCAGGGCTGCTCCTGATCTGTTCGTCCTTCAGCTGTTTATCACCCAGCCTGCCCCAGCTCAGATGTAGCACTTGATCTTGAACTTCATGAGGTTCATGTATGCCCACAGACTTGATGCACATACAGCAATTCAAGAAGTGAGGAAAAAAACTGCAATAATCATAACTGCCACAACAGGACACAAAAGAACTTCACGAGGACACGGTGATGAGCAAAGCAGGAAAAAGCCCAAGTTTATTTACAAAACTCAATTTTATACATTTCCAAAGATGCTTGTGGATTGGATGATGAAATCCCACTTCCCCAACCACATTGTTCAGGACAACTGTCAATCAGCTTTCACCGCCTGCCTAAAAATATGTAAACAACGAAGGACAGGAAAACAAAGCTCTTGTTTATAGTAAAAAATGTGGGAAAGCAAAAATTCTGACTCCAATATAAAAGACAAATCAGAAGGCCTAGAAAAATCCTCAAAACCAGGGTGACATATAACAGTGAACAGGAGTTAATTTTCAGGGTTGTGGAACTAACAATGAGAACTGCTTGCTTGCACTCAAGAGGTAGGAGCAGTTCCTGCCGGAAGCGAGAGAAGTTTTCTAGGAGGAGATACATCACAATGCACAGGAAGAGCACTGTTTTAACAGCTGTTACTGAATAGCTGTTCAGAGGCAACACATACACACACAAATTTGCTTCTTTGTCTCCATAGCTGGAACTCTGTGTCTTGCTACATTCTTATCATTTGCCACATTCTTATCATTTTCTCCTGTCTGGAAAATGAACTTACTTTCCTAGAGTGGTTTTGTAGATCTGGCAGTGGTACAGAAGTTTAAATTTGATGTAAATTTGAAAAGCTATTTTGTGTAAATTTTTTTGAAGAAAATTTGTTACTTTCATATCTCTGAAGGATATGAAAAGCATGCAGTTCTTTATTAAGATTTGTATAAATGTTTTGCAGCATAAATTTGACACAACTGAAATAAAAAGAGCAAAGACCTTTATTATAAAATGTAAATATGCATGAAGATAAAAGTCACATTAGTTTAAGTCTTTCTTTCTGTTCTTTGATGTCTGGCTTTGAAAACCATTATTTTCATCAATGTCAATCTTGCATGTGTGTCTATGGGAGAAAATAGTTCACATAGGTTACCTGAACCTTAATGACAGTTTTGACCCTTTTTTCTATATAAAGTGTTGGTGAAGTATGATGATAAAATTATACATAAAACTACAGAGAATGTGCATCTTGATTTTCTGTGTTTTGGAAATAGGCTTTGTCATCTTTCTTTGACCATCACAGTTGTGGTATCATCTACACACGCTTTTATTTAGTCAAGGAAGTGTTTAGTAAATCAAGTTACAAAATAAATCTAAAACACCTTTGTTAGTTTGCACTCTGAAGACCTTAATTATGTTGCTGTTGCTTATTTGAAAAGAACACTTAACATTGTCTACTTCTGAAAAAGCGTAACAGTAGTAGTTCTTAAGTGATTTTTTGATTTGGCTCTTATGCAGTGAAGTGATTTCAATTTTCATTATTTAAATGCATAATATGCAAAACTAGAAAAAAAAATCTTGTCTATGCTTGATAATTTTATCTTTTTAACATCTTGAACTTCTTCAAGCATAAGCATCCATAATATCATTGCAGGCCTTTTTGTTGTAGTTGTTAAGTATTATTTATTGCTTAATATGTTGCTGAGCTGGGGACTCAGAGTTGTCTCTGTATTCCTTCAACAGTGTTGCCGTAAATCAGAGACTACTGGTAAATTCAATTTTCTGGCATAATAGCAATTCAGTGTTATATCCTGTTATGTTGTGTTTTCATGCATGGGTTTTTTTCCTCACCCACCCACTCTGATTTTCACCTAGTGTCCTGATAATCTGTGATGGCTTTTTGATTTTCTGGAGAAGCAGCTGTGGGGATTTTTAAGTAGCTCAGATCATGCTGTAAGAAAGTCTGAATCAGAAGTGCAGAAGTCACTTCTGTCTGGTTTATATACTACTCTGTTATTTATTCCTGTGCTTTTGGAGCATGGAAATCATTCATTACTATTGACTGGTCACAGTTGAACTTGATCAGGAAACATCCTCTGAGTCCTCAGGTTTTGACTCTTCATGGATATAATGGGTTTTGGTTTTTTTTCCTAGCTGAGTGTTAGTTTTTTCTCCAGAATAAAAATAAAATTCTACTCCAAATTAATGTTAAATGGCCTTGCTAGAGTGCTTATATGATGTATTGTACCTTACATGACGTAGAGTGCCTGTACGTATTTCAAAGGTATAAGGAGAGTCTGGCTGTTGTGCGCTTGACTTTTTGAGAGCCTTCTCAGGGAAAGACCTTCAAAATTTCCCACTGGAACATGAATTGTCTTTTATTGTAAAACACACATATAAAGGGTATTTATTGGGAAATGACTAACCATGGTTACTCCTTCAAATGCCACTAAAGCACAAATGCTTGTACTTAATGTTCAGAAAAAAATGATTGCTATATCTAACATTTATGGACTCTGAAGCTTCAAGTACTCTTGTAGACTGTCTTATCCCTTGTGCATAGGAGTAGTACTTTCTAGAAATAAGCCCAGGCTTCCACTAGGAGGAGGATAGTAGCAGAGAGCACTAGGCAGATACCCTCCAAATAGTGCCATCAAAATTATTTCTGCAAACTCATCAACATAGTTTTAAAATAATGTTACTTAAAAGTAATTGTCAAATAACTTAAACCAGTTAAAAAGATTGTCCTCAGGTAGATTGATTATTCTCACCAAGAGATCAAGGAAGAAAAGAGTTTTGCTGTGGACTGTTATGCCTGCCACTGTGTTAATACAGCAGCATGAAACGTTCAGAATTCTAGTAGTGCATAGACCAATTAGGGTTTGGCAGCATTTTCACCTTCTCTTCCATCTGATAGCAGGGAATAATCAAATTTGGAATATGTATGTCAATCTACATTTTGTCTTCTCATTGTGGGGAGCAATGGGCATTCTATGGGATCAGTGTTCCTTCTTATAACTGAGTTTCTTACTTTTGTTGATTGAGAGAGTGTACTTGAATATATACACATGAATATATGGAAGTACTTCAATTCACTGATGACTTTGAATAAGTACAAAATGCAGTAGAAACTTTGCCTTTTGGACAATGTAATACTGGTTTTTATACCAGTTTATAGAGAAAACAAGGATACTAAACTCTGTTCATTTCTTTGGTGGCTATTAAATATAAAGCTTTCTAAACCTAAATGTGTAGAGTTTACACTAAATGTTTGGAGTTTATTCTGTTTTCTATTTGGTGGCATTTTTTTCAAGCTTTTGAAAATTCCTTGACATTGAAGGAAACAAAGATAACTATTTCCTTTCTCTCACAGATCCAAACATTTAATGTTGAGGCACCATGCCAGACCGTGGAAGATTTAACGAGTGGGGTTGTGATGGCCCAGGTTCTTCAAAAAATGTAAGTGTTTACATAATTAAATACAGAGGGTTTTTTAATCTTTACATTTTTATATACTTACATGTGTTTTACCATGGCTGGTATTCCCTAAGGATGTGGCTCAGATGGTACTTTAAACTGGAACATGACTAATGATTTTTTTTTTCTCTGTAGTTTACAGATAACTGTCTTAAATGGAAAAAGAAGGTTTTGTTTTAGGGAAGAGTTTATTCAAGTGTGAACTTACTGTAAAGTAAGGTGAATTACAACTAAACTTAGAGATTCACGTTTAAAATTGAAATCAGTTCAAGGTAAGGTAATGGGCCCTGATTGTTGTTTGAAACTATAGTCAGTACTTTAGAATTCTTTTAGTGTAATAAAATTTCCAGGATAAACTGAATGGAACTGTCAGTTTAGTTGTTTGTAGTTGGAAGTACTTTTCAGTTTGTTTCCACTACCCCTTGTTTTTCACTAGACACCACTGAGATTATGTGAGGGTATAAAGAAGAAGGAGCCATCAGGTTATTTATACACAGGATTGGTAAGATCCTACTAAGCCTTCTCTTCTTGAGGCTAAACAAACACAGCTGACTCAGTCTCACCTCATTTGACAGAAACTGCAGTCTGTTAATCGTCTTAATTGCCCTTTGCAGAACTTCCATGCATGTCCAGGCGTCTCTCTTACTGGGGAAGCCCAGATGCAGCAATTCAGATATGGTTTTAACAGATCTGAGGAGTACCTCCCTTGGCTTGCTGGCAGTGATCTTCCCAACACAGCCCAGATTGTGGCTGGCCTCCTTTGCTGCAAGGACACTTTGTTGGAGTGTGTTCCACTTGGTTTCTGCCTAGTTTCTTGCCTGCAAAGCTGTTTTCCAGCCAATTGGCCCCCAGTATATATACAGGTGAATAGGGTTTGTTTACACTTAGCTTTTCTGAAATGTGTAAGATTCCTCTCAGCTTGTTTTTCCAGCTTGTCAAATTTCTCCTAAATGGCAATACAACTATCAGGTGCGTCAAACACTCCTTCCATTTTTATATTATATAAACCGTTGCCCTCTCCCCCATCATCTAGGTCCCTGTTAAAGACATGTAATAGTATTGACCCCTTGGATATGCTGGTACTGAACTGGCCTCCAGCTGCATTTCATGCTTCTGAAGCCTTTAAGCCTACCATTTCAGCCATTTTCAACCCACCTTGCTATCCAGTTACTCCCATCATGCATCATCAGTCAGTTCTTCCTGATCAGGAAGTCTGTAGCAGGAATCTGTAACAGTGTAACTCATGTTGATCTGCTTAGTCATTCTGACCAGTAATATTTCATCTGGCTCATCCATCCTGAGACAGCTCATTCATTCCCTCTGGTCTGTCGCAGGAAGGGTGTCTCTGTCACTGCCTTCTCAGCTTGTTCTTCCTAAAGAGCCTGTGTATGTTCATGGCAGCAGCCTTAGCATGTAAGCCATCCTACCGCAACTTCATGATCCCAGTGAGACTGTGACATATTGAATTGTGTGTCTTCCTGTTTGTTCTCCATGCTGCATGTATTAGTGCACAAACACTCCACATACACATCCAGTCTTTCTGATTCCCAAGAATGAAGCTTTTCGTGGAGTGTATTTCTTTAGGCCTTTTTATGTTTATGTGCATATGCTTGGGGTGATCCTACTTTGCCCAGACCTGGTTTTGTTGACTATGAAGTATCTTTTGTTCATATCATTCCTCACCTCTAGTTCCTCAACAGAGTCCACTACTTTGTGGACTTAATATTAAATTATAATTAATTTTAATTTAATATTAAGTCCACAAAGTTAATTTATAATTTAAAAATAATTTGTAATTAATGATAAACTTAATATTTGTTTTTCTGTTCTTACCACCTTGGCCAGCCTGTTTGTGAAGATGTCTGCCCACCATATTCTGGTGGATCCCATCTCTTCCAAGCAGTCCTTATTCTCAAAAGGGTTTAATGGTTACTGAAACCAAAACTTTGTTGCCCATACAGTATCACAGCTGGTTGTTGACCTGCAGGATCAGGTCTGCTGCTCAAACCTCCTCACTAACTGGTGAGACCACTACTTGAGCCTTGACCATAGCTTCCAAGGTCTCATAATCACACTTGGCACTTTGCAGGTTTCCCTAGCTGTACAGCTCGTGCCCAGGTGGAAGAGCAGAAGGAGTAATAGTGTGAGGGCTGGACAAGCTTCAGCAGTCTTTCAGCAATGCCAGGAATTCAAACCCTGAACAACCAGCAGCCCTTCTTGGATGATGTCAGTCAGACAATGAGGGTCCTCCATCCCGTGGTGGTGTTTAGCACCTCTTTTGCTGCTGTGTGGCTCAGGTTTACTGAACACAGATGATTTGTTTGACAGAGCTCCTGGAGCTGTAACTGCTATGAGGGCACTCAATCTGTTATGCAGTTGCAGATTCTCAAGAGCAGGAGCCTTCCTCCTAGGGAGAAAAGGAGCTTCCAGTTTATAGGAAGAATAAAAAAGGGGGAAACGGAAATCTCACTGTAGTCAAATATTTCAAAGCAAGTCTCTCTTGGTTTGAAAGACCGGTGTCTGCTGAGGAAGGCAGGTGCCTCCCTTGGAATGGAAAATGTAACCCCCCTCCCTCCAAAGTACTATGATTTTGAAATTAAGGGGTTCTCAGGCAAAATATGGAAATAGGAATAACAGTTTTTTACTAGTATGTATAAATAAGAAAAAGTAAAAGAAGAATAATTACAACTTAATAGGAAAATTAAAATAGAATGCAGNTTCATGATCCCAGTGAGACTGTGACATATTGAATTGTGTGTCTTCCTGTTTGTTCTCCATGCTGCATGTATTAGTGCACAAACACTCCACATACACATCCAGTCTTTCTGATTCCCAAGAATGAAGCTTTTCGTGGAGTGTATTTCTTTAGGCCTTTTTATGTTTATGTGCATATGCTTGGGGTGATCCTACTTTGCCCAGACCTGGTTTTGTTGACTATGAAGTATCTTTTGTTCATATCATTCCTCACCTCTAGTTCCTCAACAGAGTCCACTACTTTGTGGACTTAATATTAAATTATAATTAATTTTAATTTAATATTAAGTCCACAAAGTTAATTTATAATTTAAAAATAATTTGTAATTAATGATAAACTTAATATTTGTTTTTCTGTTCTTACCACCTTGGCCAGCCTGTTTGTGAAGATGTCTGCCCACCATATTCTGGTGG
>VYXD01001806.1:180823-239242 GCA_013397195.1 Hylia prasina | reverse complement strand
AAAAAAAATTAGCCATGTGGTTGCCTGTTTTTGATAGCTTTCTTATTTGAAGAGAAAAGATTTTGCTAAGTGTTTATCTAGTAGTTGCTTGTGAGTTGAGACAATCATGTTTGTCTTTTCCCAATATTATTTGTATCAAACAGTATGATTTTATAGTGGGATGTTAGGTGTTAGGTAATCTAGTTTGTTTTGAAGGTGTATTCAAAACTATGGTAAAGTAAGAGTGAATTGCTGTTGTTGATTCTGAATCATCTTTGTATGAAATAAATGGATATGTGTATGTGCAGTGATACAGCCATGTATGTACTTTGTCTTTATGCAGATTCTGGGGCAACAGATAAATGACTTCACCCTTCCTGATGTTAACCTGATTGGAGAGCATGCTGATGCTGCAGAGCTTGGGAGAATGCTTCAGCTTATTTTGGGATGTGCTGTGAATTGTGAACAGAAGCAAGGTAATAAATTTTGAAAACATGTTTTCTTGGTTATTGTGCAACTACTAAGGGGAAAAATTATATTTCTTGGGTTTCTGTCAGAAACAGATTGTGGTTTTTTTTAAAAATAATGATGACATTATTTTGTTGTACAGGTAGTAACTGTTTTTTGGTGTAAGCTTCACTACATTTGGAGACTCAGACTGAAACTGAATTTACTTCCAACATGCATATATATTTTCAGTTTTGATTTGCTGAGCTGAAAAATCCATCTACAAAGAAAAAATATTCTTGGGCACACTTTTCAGCCATTTGTGAGATGAGGGTAGTTAAGAATTGAAAATTGTTGTGTTACTCAGCATGACTCTTGATGGTAGAGATGCATTCCAGGCATCATCTTGCTACACAGCCAAAAGCCGTCAGTATGACTGGTGCTTGGTCTGAAGATATGTCTAGTGTGATCTCGGATACTGTTGTTTCTGAGATTTCTATGGGGATGGCAGATAGGAAAAAGTAATGCTGGCAACCATGACCTTCTGGGCAACAGCTGAAGATGGAGCACAATAAGGTCATCCAAAAAGTCACTTTAGGCCAATTGCCAGATGATTGAATTCCACTTCAGCAATCCCTGAAGCAGATTCCTGACTCTCTACCCCTGTGGCACTGACTGTAATTCTGATCTGAACCAATACGGTAGAGACCCTTTAATCTTTCTTGAAGATGCCAGAGTGGATGTGATGAGCAAGGGAAATGTTTGTTAAAGTGGGCTGCATCTCATGTTCTAAACTTGCTTTGGGTGCAGGCTCTTTATTATTGCCCAGTTACCTTAAATTCCACTTCATTCAAACCAGATGAAGGTAATGGCAAATGCAAACATTTATTCTAAATACTTAAAGCAGGAAACATGTGGGAAAAGTAGATATGTTGGAAAATAAGACTTTTTTTTACTGTATTTATGTTACAGTTGCATCAAATATGTCTGTCTTCCAGATTTAGCTCATTTTGGGTTTGATGGCTGCCAAGATTTCAAGCCTTTTGCCTTCCTCTTGCTTGGTGCATCTTAACTTTACAGCTGGTTTTTCCTATCCAATTTTCTTAGGTGACTAAATCACTTAAGTTTCTCCTTCTGAAATTACTTCTGTTCTCTTAACTGGGAAGTGGTCTGACTATTCTATTAATTAAAATAAAAGTAATGTTCTTCCACAAGTACATAAATAACTGGTTTATTAAACCTCCTGTCGTATGTTTTATATAAAATCATCTTCCTTTTGGTGACTATTTGTCATTTTCAAGTGGGAAATATATCTTATTCTTGTGTCCCTTTTACTCTTTCATTCTGGATATTAAAATGCATGTTTGAAATACCAGACTAATCTAATTTTGTGTATTTTGAGTGAGATTCAGCATGAGCAAATTATTCACTTGAAGGTGACTTTTTCCCGGCATCTTTGTCTTAATCACATCATTAAAAGAATAAAGGAGATTATGTTTGACTGGAAACTGTATTATACTGGGAAAGTAATTTATTCCTTGTCTTAGTCTAAATGTCAGAATTTATTCTTCTGACTACTGTATCATCTTAGAGGGCACCTCTTGTGTAGCTCACATGTACACATAGTGAGAACTTAAAAATTGGAGGGGACCTAATTTGTGATGTGGTACAGAAATAAGAACAGACACCAAAAATAAGCATGAAAATGCTTTGAAATGAGGATGCTGTAGAAGGCAGGCTGTTATTGTTACACCTTGAGAAAAGAACAACCTATGCATGGATTGTGGACTCTTCAAGAACCTGAACAGTTTGGCTACAAAGTGAGAAAAGGATAAAAGTAGTTATTTCAGAAGTGTGAGATGCCAGGGAAAAAAGGTAATCATGTACTTTTTTTCATTGTTGTAGAGTTCAAATAAGCCTGGATTTGTGTGTCTGAACAGGCTTGTGATAAAATCTTGTTGAATTTGTTGGGGTGGCATTTGACTGTGATTATACATTTCAGTGTCATCCATGGCATCTAGTCATTTTGTAGGAAGAATGCAGCTTCTGATCTTGCCTTTTCTTTGACCTGACTTTCACCATTAACATTTCAGAATGCTTTTATTTTCAGAGTACATCCAGACCATAATGATGATGGAAGAATCAGTTCAACATGTTGTCATGACAGCCATTCAGGAGGTATGCTGGGATGTCCATAGTGTATAAAAGTTCAGTCTTCGATTATTTTAAAGTAGTATGCTTTTTCCCACCTAGGAAAAACTTAGTTGGAAGTAAAGAAAATAAGAGGCATAGATTTTGCCTTTTTACAGTGAAAAATTCTTATTTTTCCTTAGAAAAATCTTGCTTTATGTCAAGGAACTCTGGTTATATGTCCCACTTTTCTTTAAATCTAGAAGACTGAAACTTCTAGATATTTTTGATAATGGGTTCCCTTTCCTTTTCTTTCCCTCCCTGTGAATCCTGAAGTGCACTAGATTGACTTTATATGGATAACCATTTACTGTAGAATTTTGTCAAAATTTGTACCTTGAAACTGAAAAATTTCATCAACTGTTAATTTTATTTCTTTTTAAATTTAATAGACAAGTGAAAAGAAAGAGAAGTGGGTAACAGTATTGTTTTGTCAGCTGTAGTGTTACGAATGGGGTAATTATATGTAACATGACCATATATGAATAATACAATAGGCTGATATGTTTTTACAAGTCAGTGAGTATACTGCAGTGCATTTTGTAGAAGTGCTTTTCTGTGGTAAATCAAGTTACCCCTGAATTAGCTACTGAAGCCCCCCTGTGACTTACAAGAAGTTCAAAATGCCTGTAAGAGAAATGCCTTTCAGTCTTACAGATGTTTACTGCAGGGCAGGCCACTAGCTAGGAAAGCCAGGAAACCACTAGTAACCCCGCTTCTTCTGAACCTGAACAAGAGAAACTAAATTCCACATTGAGCTTTAGAGCAATTTCTCATCTCTGTAATGTCTGAATAGAGAAAGAAATATCAGTGAGCCTACATGGGAATCTGTCCACAGTCATCACTTTGACCAGTGCTGTATCCATGCAGTCATACATGCAGGTGTCAGTGTGTGGTCTGCTGTCTCTAACACAGCAGAGAGGACTTTTGGAATGAGTATCAAAAGAATCATTGTCTAAGTCATCTTCCAGTCAGTGCTGCCAAGCACCAGTTTGCTGGAGTTTTAGCATATTTTACTTTTTTTGTAAATTTTGTTACGTAATAGAGTGTTTTGGTGGATTTTTCTAGTTTTTTGGGGTTTTTTATTAAATCAAAATTGTAGCATCACTGTCTTCTGCACCACCTTAAAATAGAAAATATTCTTTTATCTTCCTTATTTATGGTGGAAGTCTATTTGATTTTTATAAAAGTCTCATTTATTTGATAAGCAGCCCACAGTTTTCAGCATTTGATAAGTAAACTTTGAGCTTGTTCAGTGTTTTTGCCCCTTCTCTGAGATAATGAGTAGAAGTAGGAAGAAATCACAGGGTAAGGGTATGTTCTTCTTGAACAGATTTTTAAAATTCAGAGAATAAAAAAGCTTACTATTCAGCTACTGGCACAGTTCTGATTGATTTTAATACTGCTTTCCAAGCTGCTTGAAGCTTGAAGCAAGAAATTGAAGGCATTTCAGGACCAAATGAGGACGATCTCAAGTGCTTAATGAAGAGGCAATAAAGTATCTCAGATTTGGAGACACTTGGAGAACAAGGCCTCTCTCCATTATTTTTCAATGGGCTTGGAGTTTAGAGAGATCCCAGTCAGCTGGAAGCTAGCAAATATTATTCCAGTTTTCAAGAAAAGAAAGAAGGAGGATGCTATCAGTTACAGGCCTGTCTCACTTCAGTGCCTGGCAAAATTATGAAGAAGGTTATTCTGGGAGTTAGATCATAGCCAGCACAGATTGATAAGGGAAGAGTCTTTAAAGGGGCGAAACTTCTTGGGATTTTTAAGGAGATTTTTCTATTTCTTAGACTCATAGCAGCTCTTAGAATTAAAGTGACCTAGAAAAATCAGTATGTAGGAAATTGGCTATATATGCATATTTGAAAAGTTGGTATGTCACCTAATCCAAACATTTCAAAGCATTTGATGTTGCAGGTAGTCTTCAAAATTAGGTATGTCAGAAGACCTCTCTAAGCTTTACTGATGTATTATGTAATAAATTTTTCTATTTCAGCTGAGCACATACAAATTTTTTTGATGCTTCTTTGGTTATTGTCAATCATCTTACTTGTCAAAGGATTTCATGAGGCACAGTATAACAAGTTTGCTCAATTTTTTTCATGAAGAAGCTGATTTTTCAATGGAAGAAGCATTTTATGTGCTAATTTTTATTCAATTATTTCATTTTTTATAAACCTGTAACCACAAGTTAATAGAAACTTCTAATTTCTTTTCTTCACTTGTTTAAGTGTTTAAAATATGCCTTGTGTTCCATAAAAGTTTTATAAATTGAAAGAGTGATTTTCTTTCAGTTTTTCAGTGTCTCAGTGTAGTAAAATTTATCTGGTGTGTTGTCAGCACTTAGAATCTGAGATGGTAATCTGCAGATGTAGGTATCAAGTTGTGCACAAGGTACAAGATTGAATACATTAATATGTGTAATATAACAGGGGGGTTTATTTCATGATTTTCAGATTTTTTTAGCGGCCCAAAATACTGTCTTACGGAAATTATTTTGCCCATTATATATTCTCCTTTCCCTTGCCCTTGCCCTTCCCTTTCCCTTGCCCTTCCCCTTCCGTCATTTTCCCAAGTCTGTTCCTGGAGTAGCCAAGTTCATTGTTGATTAAGGTGGTAGATAAGGTAAACAAATTGTTTGTCTTTGCTGTTTAGAACATCTCTAAACTTGATCACTTAGCAGCTCTCTGTGTATGTCAAGTTGAGAGTCAGAATAGTGTCAGGGGTGTCAAAACTTGCCAAGGGGGGAGTAGGAAAAGGTGCTTACTGTCTGGGTTGACACCAATGGTTGTTACTTCCAATTTTTGGTTTTGTGGAATTTTTCCCTCCTCTATTTTGTCCTGGTTGTTTACAGATTTATCTTATCTAAAGTAAAATTATTTTTTGAATAGTTAGGAAATGATATTAAAGTATTTTATTGGGTCTATCAACAGATAGATGGGAGGTAGACTGGGTATCAACTGGAGGAAGAGGAAAGTCCAGCTGCTTTAAAGGATAAACAATGTCAAACATAGCCATGATTCTTAAAAACTAACATAAAGATGTTCTAAGAAAAAAAAAAAGAATGTGAGTACAGAAGCTAGGTTTTGATGTTGCTTTGTGGGCACTTAAGTGAGCTTATACGGTATTATTAACTGTAGAAAAATAATTTTAGATAAAACAAGTATTTTAGATTTCAAAATCAACTGAACAGAGCAAACTGTGTTTGCAAAATCACGTGTAGGTGAAAAAGGCTTTCATAATTCAGGTTATTCATGCAGGCAAGTTTTGTGATCATTTCACCCCTTCCCTAATCTTCATGTATCCATGACAACACAGCTTGTTCACATTTTATAGTGAAAGCAGTTAAAAAGTGAAGGTTTTAATAATATAGGATTAGCAGACCTACAAGTATTATGTAAGGTATCATACTGAATCTATGAACATGAAAAAATATAGATGTAAAAGATTAGCAGAGAATGACAGCTGCTGCTTATAAAAATACACAAATAGCTGTAAGAATTGTCATGTTGTCCAGCTAATTGTACCACTTAAAATCCAGACTGACCTCTGTGCAAAATAAACCAGAAATAGAACAAGCCTGTAAATGCTAGTTGCTAGTTTATTTCACTCTGGGAAGCTCTTAAGCAGGCTTTTCTTTTTCCTGTAGAGGTCTAATGCAATTGCTTGGATTTGCAAGCATGTATTTAATGTTTCCCTTTTTATAATCTCTGCACATCATCCTCCATTAAAGACACATGTGAAAACAGGTGATTTTACTATACTTACACTAAATGATGAGTTTGGAAATGAAAGCCACTTCCAGTGCTGTAAAATAGTGAGGGTAAACCTTTACTCCCTTTGTAGCCTGGTCCTGAAGAAAACTTGGAGATGTGAAGGGAAAATAAGAAGGCCACTTCCTTCTGGTTTTTTACTCTCTTGACTCATTTGAAATACAAATGAAATAAAGTTTGCCCCTCTAAACTTGAAAATACTGTTATTGATCCACACCTCTAAAGATCACATACTCTAGTACCACACTTGCAGGTTGCATGCAAAACTCTGAAATCAGTATTTCATGATTTTTTTCTGACTGTGAGCTTTTAAGAAAAGGAGATATATGGAAGAAAACAGTATGGAAATCTGCTATAAAAATTATTAACAACCTACTAGTATTCTATGATTGGTAATAAATAATACAGAAAGAACTGATGTGCCTTTGAGCAGGTAACTGATTAAAGGAGCATTTTTCAACTCTAAATTTCAGTAATATTAGGGGACGCTGATTGACCAGGAACAAAATCAATAGGGGAAGCTTGGCGAGCCTCTTACCTTGTATTTTTTTAGGTGGATGGAAGGTGTAGTATGTTTCAAGTTGATATAGCTATCTGTATAGAGTCTTAAAACATAGCATTCAGTTGAAGTTTTTTTGGAATTTCAAAAAAATCTGGAGAGAGAGAATTTCGGGTTAGGTGAGTGGAGTTGTGTGCTTTATTGGCTGTGCTATTTATGATAAAGTTTTTACTTCTCAGTGGGGAGAAGCTGTGTAAAGGCAATCCTGAAGCACAACATAGTGAAGACATTTTCTTGGAGAAGCTGTTTACATATTTACCGTATGTGGGAAGACATGGAGGGAAAAGATGGAAGCACTCCTTTGCCATGATAATTCTACCTTGACATCCCACTTCTTTAAACTGTTTTATTGTTAACTGATGATCAGAAGTTGGATTCCTGTGTTCCTTTTGAGTTGTCTGTCAGTCTCGTTCTTTGTCTGATTGTGATACTGGACGCAAAACAATCCCTTAAATTTCATCTTTAGCTTTTCCACTATGTATACCACAGACCATCCAATTGCAAGGTGCTTTCTCTTGCACATGAGAGATACATCTGCACATGTATCTGTGGCTCTTGCCCTTGGTGCCTCATTCACATTTCCCCATGACATGTACCCCAGTGTACCCCATGGAGTGAAATTCAAACGTGCACTGTGCATTCATGATGGTACACCCAGACTAATATCTCCAGTACCTAATGCTATTCCAGATAATGTACTCTTGTCTGGACATTTCTGCTAATGGTTCTCGAGGACAGGAGGTTTTGGGAGGGGTGGCAAAACTTTTTGAAGAAAATAGGGATTATATTATTAGCTATGGCCTGCCTTACAGCAAGCCAAAGAAAGCAGTGACACCACAGTGGCCTCTAGTGGGTTGTGTGGTCACTTGTATTCCTTTAAGTCCTGGACAGGCCTGTTGAGCTGGTTTTTCAAGAGAAGTTGTGTTAGAGCCAGGAAGGGGTGGTGGCTGTTAGGGACATGTTGTACACCCTTGCGGGCTGCATGCAACTTGGGACCTGCCTGTTGAAAAGTGCTGACTTAGCAGGTGGAACTTACCACTGTGTGTGTGAGGACATGTCCAAAGTGTGTTTGTGAACAGCATTGTGAATATAAAATAGTGAGAGGAGTTCACTGTTTGGCTAATGTGGGATATCCCTGTTAGTCATCTGGAAAAGCTGGTGAAATGCAGTCAAAGTGTGGATGAACATGACAGAGCAGGGAGGGATTGGGAGGTTTTGTTTAAATGACAATCAGCTTAGAAAACAGGGTCCTAAATTGAAGACAAGTTTGTAATATATGGTAGTGAAAAAGACAAAAAGACTTCATTTTTCAGGGGACATCTCTGAGGCTAGGGACTTTCTAATTATTGTTGCCTGGAGTGTGGGCTTGATGTAATGCTTCTCTATAAAGTAAAGACATAGAAGAAAATGAAAAAATTTGGAAATGTTTTGTGAAGGTCTGAGGAGGACTGCTGAGGAGAGAGAGGTTAATCTAAATTATGCAGCTAAATCTCAGTTAAGAAAATGGGGAAAGTGAGAGAAATGTATGTTTTGAATGATGTAAATGTCAAAGAGATTTTTCACTTGTACATGGTAATATAAACAGGGTTGAGAAGTGAAGGCTCTGTGCAGTGTATCCCAAAAGACCTTGAGGAGGAGAACAGTGCAAAAGCACTGATTTCTAGGAGGAATAAAGGAAGTACTGTCTCTGGAGAGAGTTACCAGGCTAGACAGGAGATTCCAGGGAAGAAATCTTGTCCTGGTTTTGTTTAGGATAGGGCCTTTTTAATTGTAACTTTCATGAATCCCATCATTGTAGAGCTCTTAGAACATTGTGTGTTTGGACAGAAACTACCCTTGGGTAATGACGCCTTTTGAACTAGTTACAGGGTATTTCTCATTTGCAAGACTGCTCCTGTTTTTGTCTTATAACTTTTAGTAAGAATATTACCTTACTATGTGTGCTCGAGCTGTATGAGAGGAGGTTGTTGAGCTACAACTTTTGCTACATTTGATTTCACTTTTACCTACCCTACAGCTGATCATTAGGTTACTGTAAGAAAACTTATTTACCAGCTTGTTTCTTTCTTTTCATCAGTACATCAGTCAGTTTTGTAGGATTTGAGGGTTTGTGATGAAGGTTTGGCTGGGGTTGTTTTTGTTTGGTTGGTTGGTTTTGTTTTGTTTTGTTGCGTTGCTTTGGGTTTTTTGATATTTTAGGCCAAAACCACTATCAACTATTCCTGCAGTGAAGTAGTACACAAGGAATTGTAATACTCATTTCAGGAATGCACTCTACTGAATTACTTTTTGAGGTTGAAAATTATGGACAACTCCAGAAGAGAATTTTTATCACTTTTGTTTTGCACTAGTAGTTGAGATAGATATGTCCTGGAGTTGAGATAAATAAATTAATGGATTAATGTTAATATCCAGGTAATGGAAATATGGAAAAGCCACTCACTAGCAGAGAAAAATTAAAGATAGGTCTTGCATGGTGTGTTGGTATCTACTCTCATTTCAATGCCAATGCAGTAAAATCTTAAGTGGGATGTTCTGTAGGCTTATCACATACGAAGAATGTGGATTGTCAAAAGAAAAAAAGATGAACTAAGGTTTCTTTTATAGTGCTCTAAATATTACAAATTATGAAGATTTTTTTCTCCTTCTTGTTTCTGAATATGTTGTATATAAAAGAGGTTAAAACCTTTCAAATTAGTTCAGAGTAAAGCTCTCAAAAGTAAAAATCAGCTCAGTATTTCTTTGAAACTTAGCTTTTAATATAAAAGTGAATCTTTGCTTTTTCTAATCCAGTGTAATCTAATTGCAGTTGATGAGTAAAGAGTCTCCAGTCTCTGTTGGAAATGATGCTTACGTTGACCTTGATCGGCAGGTATCTAAGACTAGATGTTTTTTTCCTTCAATAATAGCACATCAGTGACCATACTAAGAACTGTCTTCTTTTGCATGAAAGGGTGTTGGGGAAAAGTAAAATAAGAAGTGAAAAATTAAATTTCAGTATTTCAAGTCCTTTAGCTTTATAAATTGAGTTTGCTCCTACTGTGTATGTAAAGGATATAGAAAAGCTAGTTTGGAAAACCAGTCTAGCTGTATGACATAATAAAGCAAAACTACAGATTGGTACAAATCTTAAGGCATGGAGAAAGAAAGAAAGTTAAAAATGTATACTATTTGAATAAATGTTTTTATCTGGGTTCCTACTTCCAGTTTAAAAAAAACTCCAAACTGCTTCTATGGGAATCCTGGAAGTGCTGCAAAATAGAAGAGAAGTTTTCAAATACAATCCTTCCCTGTCTGATATATTTAAAAAATACACAAACCATTTTTTAGGGTTTTTTTTACTAGCTTATCGTCATGCTAACTCTGCCCTACTTCCTCAGTTTTTTTTTCTAACTGAGAAGAAGAACAGTACAGTGGTGTTCGCAGTATTCATCCATTATGCTTTCTCTGCAGAAATATGTAAATTCTTGCAGATTAAATTAATTCTTTCTATGTAAAGAGGTCCATTAGAAATAAACTTGCAAATCCAGGGTATGATGATGCTCTTTGAGAAGCCCATTTAAACATCATATATAATAGTACATATGTATCTGTACAATATATATACATAACATGCATGTACCTATTTTATCAGAACAGGTTTTTGTAGCTATATTTTC
Source organism: Hylia prasina (assembly GCA_013397195.1). NCBI lineage: Eukaryota > Metazoa > Chordata > Aves > Passeriformes > Sylviidae > Hylia > Hylia prasina. The sequence continues at coordinate 228,632 of VYXD01001806.1, read as the reverse complement.
TATGTCATCTTAACTGCATTCATTTGGAAACCAGTGAGATACATATCTTTAAACATTAGGCCTTTGAAGGGATGTATCAAAATATTTCCCAGTGCTTTTAAGGTTCAGTGCCCTTTTATAGAAGGGTAGACTTCTCTGTCACACGCTAGTTTTATTCCTGTTGTGCACTAGAAGTAGCTTCCAGTGACTAGATGGATTTTACCCTAATTACCCATTCCCTGTATTCCACTTTCCAGTCTTTTCTGTATTTCAAACGTAGAGTGAAAATTGAAATTACACACTCTGTCTGTAAAGAAAAGTGGTATTGACAGCTTTTTTCAGTGTAGAGATTTGGTGAGTTCTTCACACCCAATTTCTCCTGGAGTTTTTGTCTCAATTTATAGAGTAGATGTGATAATTCTAATGTAAGAGCAAATATTACTTTTAGGTACATTTACTTTTTACTAATACACAAACTAAACAGTATTCACATCTGCTTATTTTTTTCTTTATATAAGCAGAATTGCTCAGGTTTTAAAAAAAAATATATATTACCTAAATGTAAAAACAATTTTACAAGAATGTAGCTCACAATATTTTTAAATGGATCGCAGAGAGTGATGTAAATGTAAACATTTCTTGTTTATGGTAGCTGAAGAAAACAACAGAAGAATTAAATGAAGCACTTGCAACAAAAGAAGAAATTGCCCAGAGATGTCATGAGTTAGATATGCAGGTAAGTTTGCTATAGAGTCAGTATCAATTCTGATGTCTTGGAGAAAAGATGTGTTAATTTTTTGGTGGCTGAAAATAAATACTAGCATATTTGAACATAATTTTTAGAAGGGGGGTGAAAATGACAGTAGTTGTTTTGTTTTCACTTGTGCTAGCAGAATGAGTGTCATTGTTTTCTTGTGTCACTGCTATGTTGCCAGTATTATGATTCATACTAGCAAAACTTGTTTTCATTCAGTTAGGAAGGGTTTGAGCTGTATGGTAAAACTTCTGCCATAGAGAATTAATACAAGTTCTGCTGCTGTAACAGTTGCAGTTAGTAGTTAAATTCCAGTCAGAAGGTGCTGTAGACCATTAAATGTGTATGGGTTTAGACTAAGTCTTACTGTAAGTAAATCAGTAGTCATCTGGAAGACGTGAGGAGTGTGAAGGTGGAGCCCTGAAAGGTGTTGCTATGGCAACCCTACTTTGAAATATTAATTCAGGTTTCTTGTAGTTCAGTAACTGTTGGAATTAATAAAACTCATCTTTGTTTGTCATGGTTAATGTATGAACCCATGTTTCAGGTCTTGGAGCGCTTCGGGTTCTTTGCGCTACTACCTGTTTTCGCAGTGTTAGTGGAAACTGAGCCATCTTCAGGACTGTGTTCCTGTTTCAGGCCTGCTTGCAGATGGCCTTTACTGTGGGGAGCTAGTTTTATTTGCTTGTAGGGAAAGCATGCAGAATTTATTATAGTGAAGTTACCTTCTGTCACAAGAGACTTTTTCTTTGGAGCATGTGTGAAATACATAAAAGAATAATTATGTTTCCTGAGTTGTAATTCTGCCCCTAATGTTGCAATATGTTGGTTACATCACATAGCAATTGAATACCTATTCAATGATACAATGTGTTCTTGTGAAATGTGAGTAGTGAAGCCTGCATGTTTCTGTTCGTGGGCTGTGTTGATACTTCATCATGAACATGAAAAAATACTGCTCTCTGTCCCTGGGTAGATTAATTATTCCTGTTCATACTTTTATTACAACAGGTTGCAGCCCTCCAAGAGGAGAAGAGCAGCTTGCTTGCTGAGAACCAGATTTTGATGGAACGTTTAAATCAATCTGATTCTATTGAAGATCCCAACAGTCCTGCAGGTCGTAGACACCTGCAGCTGCAGACACAACTAGAACAACTCCAAGAGGAAACATTCAGGTAGAAAAGCTACACCTGATTAGGTTATTGGTTGCTGGCAGTAGAGGTGACTTAGATACTTCTGGTTCTGCTGCAAATGTGAATTAGTGTAATGGATGGTGTATAACCACAGTAGTACAGTTTTTAAAGTGATGCATACATTATAATTTCACTTTTTACAAGATCCAGCATTAAAAAAGCACAGTTTCTTAGTTCTGAAGTGCTTTACATGTCACTCTACTGTGAGTTACTTTGAATTGTGTGCAGTCATTTCATCCATGTTTTGCAAAGTCAGTGAGAATGAAAAGAAGCATGCTTTTATTTATGCAAATTATTCTGACTGTATTTTTAAGGTCTAGTAATTCCTAGATGAAAGTTTGCTACAGGCTGTACTACTGGTGGCGTTATATACATTGCAAAATATGTCCTTCTCTGAATTTGAAAACAATTTCAGAGATGATGAAAGATGGAGATTATCCATGCATGAGTTCTGCGCTTTGTTTACATTTCCCCAGTATGTGAAAATACAGTTCCTCTTTAAACATCCTTCCTGGTCCTCTTGACTGCTGGTTTCAGGCTGTGTAAGCCTATTCAACTGAAGAAAGCTGGTTCACTTCACCATAACCTTTTCATTCTCTTTGCCATACTTTACCTCTCCTTTGTGAATGTAATTATGATCTTTCTTTGTTTGCCCTGCCAGTTTTTCTTCTCATAACCTTTTTCCAATTCTTAAAATATATGCCACGTTACTTTCCTTTTTTTGTTTGTTTTGCCATTTGTCAAATTCCTCTTGGTAAGCCTCCTTTCCTGCTTATTCTGACCCATCGGTTCTTTGAAAAACATTTTGTGCTTCTCTTTCACAACAAGTAGTGCTTGGATTTCTTCTTTTTATATGTCTGCCATGTAAAGGAAGAAAATAATGACAACATCCCCTTTTATCTCTTCTGATTCATCTCCATGCTCTGCAGTGATTCCTACCTGAGTCTGGTATCAATTACTGTTCAAAAAGATTTTGTCCCCACATTCAATATCTGCACTGCCTGTTACTGTAGTTTCAGATTTTGAAGGTCATTCTAAAAAGCGTTTTCATATGTGAGACTCATTCCTGGTCTCCTTTATCTCCTTCCCCTGTCTTCATGTTATGTGGCTTCTAATGGCAGCATTAGAAGCAAATACTCCAGCGCTACCTGATCAAGCAGGATATACGTACAGCTTAACTGGTGCCTAGTGTGATACACCACTTTTCCTCCTAGTCTTGCCTCTTTGTCCTTTGACTGTTCTGGTTTGTCATGATCCAAATCTTCATTGTTTCTAGTTTGGATGACTTAAAGATTTTCTCTTGTCTCCATTCTTGTAGATTTTTTTTTTCCTCATGCCCTTATTGCTATCCTGGATTGCTTTTGTTTTAATTTCAGACCAAATCACAGTAGGACTTTCTGTTCTGGGTTGTGTCCTCTTCCATTCCTTCAAAATACTTGGAAAAAGTTTCTATTACTTACTTCCTTTGTTCACTGCCATGTTAATAGAGCTTTGCTTATGCACAGGGTATGCAAGCTGTTCAGCAACTTTGGTCAGAGTTATTTACTTGCTAACTAGATAGCCTGGTTCTCCAGAGGTACTAGGCATGTCCAGGTTGTTCATGGGTAAATAAATAAAGCCACTTCAATGACAGGTCCACGACATTTGTAACATCTAACAATCAGGTCAATATTGTTGGAGGTAGATGAGTTGGACCGCTGAACAGAATCTTGGAATAAAGATGTCATGTTCAAACTCCAGATGTCTGAAGATGAAAAAAGATGAGAATTTCTCCTTAAGCTTTCCTTGTGAAAAACTACTGTTATAGAAGGAAACATCAGGTATTGTCTTTATGAGAACATACGTTACCTTGTGAATTTTCAAGTGGAAAGACTGATATTAAATTGGGAGCATTGATAAAGTCAGTGTGCTTTTACATTTTGAATAAGCACATTGGTTTGTTTTCCTTCGCTGCAGCAGGAGGCCATTTTGTGTGTTCTTAGAGGGGCTGATGAGGAGGAGAGGTAACTGTCTCAGGATGAGAAATTATTTCCTGGGTTTTTTTTCACTCCTACAGATTAGAAGCTGCCAAGGATGACTATCGAATACGCTGTGAAGAACTGGAAAAGGAGATTGCAGAATTGAGACAACAAACAGAAGAGCTTACTACACTGGCAGAGGAGGCTCAGTCTTTGAAGGATGAGATAGATGTACTCAGGTAAATTTTGTTCCATTAACTCTTTTTTAACTACTCCTTTTTAATCTGTAAAATTTGTGTACTTAATCTACATTATCTTCTGTTTAAATAAGTTAATATTAAACACTTTCAATGCCAAGATTCTTTGGATCCTCAGGTATACAGAGGTACAAGACCACCACACAATTCTGCTTGAGTAAAATAGTTATTTATGTTGTCCGTAATTAATAACTATTAGTAAACTTAGTAATTCTGTGCCAATTTATGGTTATAACAGAGCACTCACTGGTCTCTTTGAGTATGCAGTATTCACCTTCATCATGTCTCAGGCACCTGTTCTCATCAGAAAACTAGTCTGTTTCCTTTCCTGGGTTTGCATTGTTACGACTTTGGGTGGTTTATCATGTAATATGAACAAAATCTGTTGCACCTCTTGTTCCCACTGGATTTTAGCAACAAAAGTTGTCATGATCTGATGATACTACGGCTTCATGAGGTGGGACAGCCACTTTTACTGTGGAGCATATTCCTTCACTATTAGCATCTATTGCCGTGGGTTATTCAGAACAGTTACCCATTCTATCCAGTAAGGCTTATTTGATACTGCTGTTCCTGATTCACCAGCAGCCCTCTACCAAAGCTATCTGTCTCTATCCCTTCTGTCATTAATATAAGGAATGAACCCATCAGGCTGCATACACTGTGTGGGTGGCATGGGTTCAAAGAGCAATTCCTTGTCCCAAGAGAGAGGCCCTGCACCTCATTGAGGATTAAACAGAGCTGGCTTGCTTCAGTGTCCCATAAACCAACCTATTAACACAGTGGAAGATTCCCTGGATTTCACTGAAGATTGAATCTGTAAATTGGTTGATTCTAAAATGAAACTCAGAACATTAATAGTAATAGTACAGAGCTACAGTAATAGTAGCAGAGGTCATTGGGGGAGGTGAGGTCCATTGTAATCTTGGTGCAGCAGGTGGATTGATAAAACCCTTAAAAGCTGAAGCCTGGTGNAGGAATCAAGTTCCAAAACTGTTACGGTGCTTCTGTGTCACTAAGTACAATTTTTTTAGCAGAGAGATCTTTATGATTTTATTCCTGGTTATCATTAAAATGAATTGAACGTCAGAAACTTTTCTTCTTTACCCTTGAAAAATTTAGAACAGAAGATAATTTAGAATTGAAAGGAAACGGGTGGGAGTGAGGTCGTTTTAGCTATTATTTTAAGATTGGAAGCAGATAAGAAGGTTGTGTAAGGAAGAGGGATAGGGTCTAAAAGAGCCTTCAGCTGCAGCTCTTAGAATTGACAAATAGTTAAGGGAAGAAAACAGACAATTTTAAAGTGAAAACATTGGTAATAGGAGGATATGGTTGTTTTCTTGTTCTCCCCATGATGTCTCAGAATGTCTTCTGCATTAAGAAAAAACAGTGAGGAAGCGTTTTAAATTCTGTTAAATTCTGTTAGTTTAAATTTTGTTAGTTTTCACAGTTGAAATTTGATACGAATTTGTCCCTGCAGGCATTCTTCTGATAAAGTGGCCAAGTTAGAAAGCCAGGTAGAGTCATACAAAAAGAAATTGGAGGACCTGGGTGATTTGCGGCGGCAAGTGAAGCTTTTAGAAGAGAAGAATACAATGTACATGCAAAATACCGTGAGCCTGGAGGAAGAGCTAAGGAAGGCCAATGCAGCACGCAGTCAGCTGGAAACATACAAGAGACAGGTGAGGACAGGCATCATTAGTGCAATAATACTCTGTGTTGTTCAGCACTTTGTCTTCACACGGCAAGTACCTCAAAGTAAAAAAAAAAAGCTATGAACAAAACAACTCCAGTTTAGACTACCTGTTTTGTAGATGCTTACTACCTTTGTCCTCCTTTCCTGCAGTTCCTGTCGCTACTGCAACTTTGCTACTTTGTCAAGAAGCAGAATTTCTTGCATTTAAAAACTCAACAGATGTTAGGTGGTTTTTCTTTTTCCTAAAATGATTCCAAATTCATATTCAGTAGAAGGGCTTGAATTAGAGGCTGTCCTTTCAGAAAAAGTATCCATTTTCACTTACAATTTACCAGCAATGAGTAACACACCACAGCTGAGGTAAGTTGTTCCTGTGGTTAAATAACTCCTTTTTTTAAGGTTCTAGTTTGTCTGATGCATCTGAATTTTTCCACTTAAGAGAGAGGAGGACACATGTCATCCTTACAGTTTATATGCACCTAATGGAATACAAAATGTGTCACCAGGACACTCTGAGGGGTAAAGGGCACCTGTTTATCCTCCTGCTTATCTAGTTGCCTTGTGATGATGTTTCTGTAAAGGTGGAAGATGTTCTTAATCTTGTTTCTGCTTCTATTCTACAGGGACATGATATCATTCTGGTATTTTTTGTTACAGGGCTAGACAGAAAACGCTTTATGAAAGCAGTAGTATATTTGTGCCTGATCAAATTATCATAGCATAGGGTCCCTGTATGTCAGTTTATTGTAGAATAAAGTATAGATACAAGCACTAACAATATTGAAAGTCTAGGAGCAATGTGTCTTCCTAAGACTTGTTAGATTTTTTCCCCTGTGCTTGGCCATCTCAGTGTTTAAAACAACTAGTTTGAGCCTATGTGGGCTAATTTTAAATACAGCCCAAAAAAAGAACTTGGATAAGAAAAATTGTCCAAGAGGGTAAAGAGAAAAGTAAATGTAGAAAAGAATGGCCTTCCACACGAGTAGTATTAAGTTTACTGGCAACCCAATATTTCACTCCATTAAACAGCTGACCATGTGATATTGTTGTGTAACCTCAACATCTGCATTTGATTCTTCCTATTTCACCAACCAAAAGAATTTTGGAAGGGCCAATCCCATCATTTGTGCTGCTAAAGTACTCCTTGCCTTCCTTATTCCCTGTATTTTATGGGTAGGATTTCCTGTATGAGGAGCCGTTGTTTGGTGCAAAACTGTTTATTGGTTGCAACTGGAATAAGCTTCAGGTGTCCTGTGGCAGATGTGTTTTCTTCACCTAACTATGGTGTCTCGAACACTCTGTGTTTGTCTTCAGTGTCTGTAAGACTGGGCTCTTTTTGAGACCTGCCTGTGACTCATAAGCCACAAAGCTATTGTTCTGGGAATCCTAAATGGTGCTGTAAGAAGTAAGCCAGATACAAGGCTTATGATGTTGTGTCACTACTGAGTACTAATCTGCTCCTGTAATGGAATGGGTCTTGTCCGGTGTTTGAAGGATCCAACCCCATACATGAGGATGCCATTAGAGAGTTATTTCTTTGGCTTAGTGTCATTGTTCTATGCAGATGAAAGTGGTTGTTGCAAATTCCTGTAGTAATCTGCAAGGAAATTGCATTTTCACTGCACAGAGCAGTCTCTGTTAGGTGAGGTCGAGTGGTGGTGTTTTGTTTTCGCTCTTCTGAGAGCGAGTACAAGCCTTTTCTAAGCAGCTTTATTTCGTCATAAAGAATTGAAATGTGAAGACTGCAGGATAGTTTTTATAATTTTAATTCAGCCCCTTTGTGCCTGTACATTCTGATACAGCATGTTTTGCTTTTCTTTGTTGCAAGATTCCTGCTTTACTCATTCCATACACAGACAGTGCTTAGTAAATGTGATGGCAGTTCATTTTTTTTAAATGTTCTGCATTACCATGAAACTGCATGTTTTTCTACACACTCACAAGTCCTAATTCAAGACAAATTTATTTCCTGCAGTGCTTTTCTACATGCCGTTACCTTAGCATGATTGATTGCAAGCATGAATGCACTTGTTTCCATTTGAGGTGAAAATACTCATACTTTGCAAATGATGGCACTGTCACTGGTGAAGGCCTGCAATTTTTCTGCTATACCTGTAGTTATAGCCCTAGTGATAGATGTCACATCTGAAAAATGAAGTATTTTCTTATCTAACATGTTCATTTATTTAGTCTCAGAAAATGCAGGCCTGTGCTGGTTTTGCACCCTTTAATTTAAGAACAGTAAAGTCTTTCTCTAAGATTTAAGACCATGCATATTTTAGGCCTTGTAATTATTTTGCTACAGTTATACACATTGAAAATAAAAGGCCACTGGGGAATCTTGATGTAGATATGGCTACTGCTTTAGTCACTTCCTTTGTAATCTAAAAGCCATGAAAAAGCCTTCTTATAAGTTTCTTCAGAAGAGGCTGTAGGTCTTTAGCTGAGTCTTCATTCAGCTTTTGTATTTGCAGGTCAGTCTTTATTTAGCTTACTTGCTTCCATGCTCTCTGCATTATGAGCTTTACTAGTGTTCTGGGAATAATCTTTGCTAGTAAAGAGTGAAAGTTTCGAAAAGGGAAGACTTCACTGATTTATCTTCTGTTGTGCTCGACTTTCACATTTCTGCTCACTTAATTTTAAGAACTCTTTACTGATCTGTGCATTTGGCAGTGTTTTTCACTGAAATAAAACTGTTTGGAGCCTGTGGCTGAATCTTTATGTTAGTGTATTAAAAATTATTAGGACATCTCAGGTTAGGGAATGTTACCTGGCTGCATGAACTAGTAATAGAATTCTGAGTGAGGCTTATGAAATAAAGTTAACAAAAGGTGTAGATAATTGGCTTTCTTCAGTCTTTTCTTTTTACTAGGCTTTTCAGAATGCAGAAAGATTTTTCTGCTGTTCCTAAGCTTTCTGATCCCTAGAACTACATAGCTTTTTTTCTGTAAACCTTGCTTGAGCTTAAATTCTTGTTTTAGATGTATTGAAAATACTTCACATTTTTTCTGTCTTTGCTTGCACTAAGACCTAATATTTGAATGCTTTTTATTTTGCTGAAACACAGAACAACTGATGAAAGAAGCTTTTAGTATGTCCTATAAGTAACTATTTCACTTGTTTTACAACATGACTTGTGGTGCATTGTAATTGGCTACTTTGTCTTGTGTATTTTGTTTTAATATTTGCAGACACATTATTGATTCTTGTTCTCACAGGCAGTTGAACTACAAAACAGGTTATCTGAAGAATCCAAGAAAGCTGATAAATTAGATTATGAATGCAAACGACTGAAAGAAAAAGTAGACAGCCTCCAAAAAGAAAAAGATGTAAGTGCCAAGGTTGTTGTTTTTTTGTTAGTAACAATAGCAACTTTGTATCCTTTATAAAACATAGATGTGGTATAGTTAGCCATCTTTTTAAATCGGGAAGTCTTTTTTCCTCTAAAATTTTCTAATGTTTGTCTACAAGATACTTTTTAAACCTAAGAATTGTACAGCATGGAATAAAGTGACTGTACGAAAACACATGCAACCCATTTTAAGAGGAAAAGCCTTCATATTTGGCATCTGAAATTGTTTCCTGACCATTTACCGTGGGAAAGTTAATACCCAGGGTAATTATTATGTATTCTGAAAAGCTATTTACAACAGGGTTCCTGCAGTATCATCCTAGAACTAAATTCCTGTTGTTTTTCCTAAGGCATTCTTTGAGGTACCATCAGCATGCTTCTCTTTGCGGAGTCATCGCTAATGTAGCAAGAGGCTTAGTAGTTGTATAGTAGTTGTATTGTAGTTATATAGTTATATAGTAGTTGTATTCAGGGCGATCTCACCTTTTATGACAGCTCCTTGTTGACCTATCTTGTATTGCCAGTGTGGTTCAATGCTGGTGAATGCACAGGGTAGATAACCAATCCATCCCCTTCCTCTTGTGTCATTTGCTGCTGGTGATTCTGCGATTAATTGCTCTGTCCTCTCTTGCCGAGACTGATCCTTTGGACTTCTCTTACACGCTGTCATTTCTCAACAGTTATTTCAGCTTATTTCTTAGGAATCCATATGCAGGTGCCTCAAACTACCTAAAATCAAGGTCAGCAATTGAAGCTAGGAGTTTGTTAGGCATGTTTTAATTATAAGTCTATTGATACAACTGTCAGAAACTCTGTAGGCTTTTTGCTCAGTAGTAATTTTCATGTCCAGTTATTTCCAAAATTTCCAAGCCTAGCACTTAAAATATCACTTGAACTGAAAGTTTTCAGTTACTTTACATTCATAGGCCATTGATTGCCATTTTTTATTAAATTTTCAAGCTCTGGTGGACACTTAACCTTCACATCACTTCCATCCGCCCTTCAAATCAGGCTGAAATGCTCATAATAACTGTATTGGTATTGTGCTTTGGCTTTCTTTCCTGCTTTTTATTTTTAAACTGGGATTTTTTTCCAATCCTTTTATGTTGAACAATGGTAAAGTTGTTTCTGTGGCTTATCCATGGCTTAGTGGACCATTTCATCTTGCACAAAGGATCTGAATTGCAGGCCATTGTCATACAGTTTTCTGTTTTACCCCCTGGAAAATAGCATTTTTTGAGCTGGATATTGTTTTTTAAGTACATTCTTTTGAATGGATATGCACATGTGAGAAGTAAATTACAGCTAGAAATCCTTCATCCACATGAGCTTAGTGACTCTGTCTGTATTACCTACTCTTTCTGTTCTCTGTTGTTAATGTGTATCTGTAAAGTAGCCCACCACAGGTCACAAACTAGGTAGTGGTATCTTGTGAGTTATATTTTGGAAATAGTTACTGAAATTAATTTTATCCTTTTCCTTATATTCTGGCAAAGCATGGCAGTGTTTGATATCTTCATTAGAGTATCTTGTAATTTTACCTCTGTGGTGTGTTTTAAATACTNGAAGGGTACTTATGCCAAATTGAAAGAGTATTTGCCTGATGCTACGGAATAGCACATCTGTCTGAATCCCAAGATGATACAGTCCTCTTCTTCAGTTCTATTTGGACTGAGTCTTAAGCAACTAGTTTTCTTTTGTAGCCAAGATGCTGGTGAATGACAAGACCAGCTGGCACGCAGGAGGAATGTGATATGGAAATGCTGCTCACACTTTCACTGGCGAAAGACAGGCAAAGTGAAGTAAAAGCAGTTTGTTATATTGGCTCTGTACTTACTTACCTGCTCATTATTTCACTGCTGGCTGAATCTTGGATTCATGGTGAGGGAAAAATCTATGGTGTCTCAACTGACTTCCATTTCCCTTGGAATTAGCCCCAATGAAAGGAAAGGGAAAACAGCTGAGCAGCCTCCATGGCTACTGTTTACTACCTGATACAAGAACTTTGTGTCACTAATATCTTGATTTTGTAAGCTTACACCCCTGCTATTTTTACTCCAGTAAGATCAGCAACCCTTTTCCCAAAAAAAACCCAAACCACTGTTCCTGTGGAATATATAATACTTACATTTATTCTGTTATGAAATAGGCTGACATACTTTATTTTGGAAGTAATTTCTAGAGTTGCATTAAATTATTTTTAAAATTTTGAAGGCTGTTAGAGGTGGATTTGTACTGCCAAGACTGATACTCATTCTCTTTCCAATTACTCAGAGATTAAGAACAGAAAGGGATTCTTTGAAAGAAACTATTGAAGAACTTAGATGTGTACAAGCTCAGGAGGGTCAACTCACCACTACAGGTAAAGAACAAATCAAGCGATTAAATGCCTCTTNATTAAGCTGCTTGTACCAGTGGAACCCTAAAGCATTTTCTAGTCACTAAAATATTCTGGCATTTGGCAATCAACTGTTAGTAAAATGAAATGCTGTCGTACCTAAACAGAGGCAAGGTCTGTCCTGGACCATTTAGTAATACCAAACATGTCTGATTTTGGAGCAAACTANACAAGAACTTTGTGTCACTAATATCTTGATTTTGTAAGCTTACACCCCTGCTATTTTTACTCCAGTAAGATCAGCAACCCTTTTCCCAAAAAAAACCCAAACCACTGTTCCTGTGGAATATATAATACTTACATTTATTCTGTTATGAAATAGGCTGACATACTTTATTTTGGAAGTAATTTCTAGAGTTGCATTAAATTATTTTTAAAATTTTGAAGGCTGTTAGAGGTGGATTTGTACTGCCAAGACTGATACTCATTCTCTTTCCAATTACTCAGAGATTAAGAACAGAAAGGGATTCTTTGAAAGAAACTATTGAAGAACTTAGATGTGTACAAGCTCAGGAGGGTCAACTCACCACTACAGGTAAAGAACAAATCAAGCGATTAAATGCCTCTTTTCTAAAGTGCCCAGGAGTTTTCTGTAGAGTATTGAATGTTCTTTTGTTTAGCACAGAGTAAATTTAAGCTCTTATAAAATCAACAGTGAAAAACTTCAACTATTCATAGCTTCATAAGCAAGCAAAAGCTTTGATTGTTATTTCAGTCAATCAGAAATTCTAGTCTCCTCTCCAGTGATATATTTTTATAATGTATATCTGATTTCTATGTAGTTACATAGTTTTCTTTAGAGAGATATTTTCTCATGGCATTTCCCGTGTTATAGTTCATTTGTATGTGTAATCTTGTGTACCTTTGTAATTCTTAGATAAGATGATGAGCAGGAAATAAACCACAACATTATTTCTTCAGAATGAATAAAATCAGATGAAATGGTTCACCAAATGAAATAGTGCTTTTCTGTCAGTCTTGCTGTAGCCTGACTTTGTGTCATTTTACATTGTACCAGCAGTAGTCTAAAATTCCTAGAAAAATGTCTACTTCTTGTCATGTAAAAAAGTAAGTGGTGTGCTTTTCCTTACTCAGGATTGATGCCTCTGGGAAGACAAGAGCCTTCAGACAGTTTAGCAGCAGAAATCATTACTCCTGAAATAAAGTAAGCTAATGTATGCTTTATTTTACTGACGTCTGCAATGATCTCTGGTAAATTGAACATGAGTGGGCAGTGCCCTGGCAGCCAGGAGACCCAGCTGTGTCCTTGTGGGCATCAGGCACAGCATTGCAAGGCAAGGGAGGGGATTGTCATGCTCTGCTCTGCTCTGGGGCAGAGTCCTGTGTGCAGTTTTGGGTGCCACAATATGAGAAGGATGTAAAGCTCTTAGTGTCCAAAGGAGGACCTCAAGGACAGCGAAGGGCAAACTGTGATGAGTAGCTGAGGTCACTTGATCTGTTTAACCTGGAGAGGAGGAGACTGAGCAGAGATCTTATGGTGGTCTCCACCTTCCTCACGAGAGGAAGAGGAGGGGCAGACACTCACTGTGACCAGTGACAGGGACCCAAGGGAATGGTCTGAATTTGTGTCAGGGAAGGTTTAGGTTGGATATTAGAAAAAGGTTCTTGTCATTGCCCTGTTTTGATTGGAGTTTGATGATGGTACCAGAAGAGTTGAGTATGAGTAAGAATTAAGGGGAAGGCCACAAGGCAGGTATTCTGGTGGGTGTGTTATAGACCACTTGCCTAGGATGCAGTATAGGGTAAGCAGCTGGGAGGGGTCTTGAGATTGCTGGCCCTTCTTTTTGTGGAGGACTTCAACACCAGATGGCTGCTGCAAATGCAGCACAGCAGAAAGGGATCAGTCTAGGAAGTTCTTGATCTGTGTGGAAGATAACTTCCTAACACAGCTGCTGAACAAGCCAGATAGGGATGATGTGGACTTGCTGCTTGTGAACAGGAAAAGACTAGTGGATGATGTGATGATCAGAGGCCATCTTGGGTAGAGCAGCCACTGAATGAGAGTTTTTGATTCACAGAGAATTAAGGAGAAAGGCCAGCAGAATGTCCACTTTGGACTGCTGTAGGGCAGACTTTGGCCCGTTTAGGGGGTCTGGTTGACAGAGTTACTTGGAAGTCAGTCCTGAAGGGCAGAGGAGTCCAGGAGGGCAAGAAGGAACTGTTGCACAAGGAAGGAACAAGATGCACAGTGGGAGATAATCGTAGAGTCATAGAACAGCTTGGGTTGGAGGGGACCTTAAAGATCATCTTGTTACACCTCCACTGCCATGGGCAGGGACACCTTACTGTAGACCAGGTTGCTCAAATCCCCATCCAACCTAGCCTGGAACACTGCCAGGTATGGAGCATCCAGAACGCTCATTGCCATTGCCTCCAAACCCTCAAAGTAAAGAATTCCTGTTTAATATCTAATCTAAACCACCCTTTTTCAGTTTAACACCACTCTCCTTTGTCTTGTCTCTCCATGCTCTTGTAAAAAATGGTTCTACAGCTCCCTTGTTTGCTCCTTTCAGGTACTGTAAGGCTGCTCTAAGGTATCCCTGGAGTCTGATCTACGGCCCCCAACTCTCTAAGCTTGTTTTTATAGTAGAGGTGCTCCATCCCTGTGGTCACCTTACCAGCTTCCTCTGGACTCACTTCAATTAGTTGACATACTTCCTATGCTGATACCCCAGGGCTGGATGCAGGGTTCCAGGTGGGGTCTCAGCAGAGCAGAGCAGAGGGGCAGAATCCCCTCCCTCCCCTGCTTGCCCACACTGCTTTGGATGCAGCCCAGGACACGTTTGGCTTTCTGGGCTGGGAGTGCCCATGGCTGGGTCATGTCCAGCCTCTCATCCACCAGCACCCCAAATTCTTTTCACAGGGCTGCTCNAGTCTTGCTGTAGCCTGACTTTGTGTCATTTTACATTGTACCAGCAGTAGTCTAAAATTCCTAGAAAAATGTCTACTTCTTGTCATGTAAAAAAGTAAGTGGTGTGCTTTTCCTTACTCAGGATTGATGCCTCTGGGAAGACAAGAGCCTTCAGACAGTTTAGCAGCAGAAATCATTACTCCTGAAATAAAGTAAGCTAATGTATGCTTTATTTTACTGACGTCTGCAATGATCTCTGGTAAATTGAACATGAGTGGGCAGTGCCCTGGCAGCCAGGAGACCCAGCTGTGTCCTTGTGGGCATCAGGCACAGCATTGCAAGGCAAGGGAGGGGATTGTCATGCTCTGCTCTGCTCTGGGGCAGAGTCCTGTGTGCAGTTTTGGGTGCCACAATATGAGAAGGATGTAAAGCTCTTAGTGTCCAAAGGAGGACCTCAAGGACAGCGAAGGGCAAACTGTGATGAGTAGCTGAGGTCACTTGATCTGTTTAACCTGGAGAGGAGGAGACTGAGCAGAGATCTTATGGTGGTCTCCACCTTCCTCACGAGAGGAAGAGGAGGGGCAGACACTCACTGTGACCAGTGACAGGGACCCAAGGGAATGGTCTGAATTTGTGTCAGGGAAGGTTTAGGTTGGATATTAGAAAAAGGTTCTTGTCATTGCCCTGTTTTGATTGGAGTTTGATGATGGTACCAGAAGAGTTGAGTATGAGTAAGAATTAAGGGGAAGGCCACAAGGCAGGTATTCTGGTGGGTGTGTTATAGACCACTTGCCTAGGATGCAGTATAGGGTAAGCAGCTGGGAGGGGTCTTGAGATTGCTGGCCCTTCTTTTTGTGGAGGACTTCAACACCAGATGGCTGCTGCAAATGCAGCACAGCAGAAAGGGATCAGTCTAGGAAGTTCTTGATCTGTGTGGAAGATAACTTCCTAACACAGCTGCTGAACAAGCCAGATAGGGATGATGTGGACTTGCTGCTTGTGAACAGGAAAAGACTAGTGGATGATGTGATGATCAGAGGCCATCTTGGGTAGAGCAGCCACTGAATGAGAGTTTTTGATTCACAGAGAATTAAGGAGAAAGGCCAGCAGAATGTCCACTTTGGACTGCTGTAGGGCAGACTTTGGCCCGTTTAGGGGGTCTGGTTGACAGAGTTACTTGGAAGTCAGTCCTGAAGGGCAGAGGAGTCCAGGAGGGCAAGAAGGAACTGTTGCACAAGGAAGGAACAAGATGCACAGTGGGAGATAATCGTAGAGTCATAGAACAGCTTGGGTTGGAGGGGACCTTAAAGATCATCTTGTTACACCTCCACTGCCATGGGCAGGGACACCTTACTGTAGACCAGGTTGCTCAAATCCCCATCCAACCTAGCCTGGAACACTGCCAGGTATGGAGCATCCAGAACGCTCATTGCCATTGCCTCCAAACCCTCAAAGTAAAGAATTCCTGTTTAATATCTAATCTAAACCACCCTTTTTCANCTAATCTAACCCACCCTTTTTCAGTTTAACACCACTCTCCTTTGTCTTGTCTCTCCATGCTCTTGTAAAAAATGGTTCTACAGCTCCCTTGTTTGCTCCTTTCAGGTACTGTAAGGCTGCTCTAAGGTATCCCTGGAGTCTGATCTACGGCCCCCAACTCTCTAAGCTTGTTTTTATAGTAGAGGTGCTCCATCCCTGTGGTCACCTTACCAGCTTCCTCTGGACTCACTTCAATTAGTTGACATACTTCCTATGCTGATACCCCAGGGCTGGATGCAGGGTTCCAGGTGGGGTCTCAGCAGAGCAGAGCAGAGGGGCAGAATCCCCTCCCTCCCCTGCTTGCCCACACTGCTTTGGATGCAGCCCAGGACACGTTTGGCTTTCTGGGCTGGGAGTGCCCATGGCTGGGGCATGTCCAGCCTCTCATCCACCAGCACCCCAAATTCTTTTCACAGGGCTGCTCTCCATCTGTTCGTCCTCCAGCCTGGACTGATACCAGGGGTTGCCATAGGCCAGGTGCAAGACCTTACGCTGTTGAACCTCATTGTTGACCTTACATTGTTGAACCTCATGAGGTTTTCATGGCTCCACTTCTTCAGTTTGTCCAGGTCCCCATGGATAGCACTTATTGTGGTGTGGATTTAGTGGTGTTGGTTGACAGCAGCTGAACCTGAATCATTGAATGCCCAGGTGACCAAGACAGCCAATGGTCTCCTGGCCTGTGTCAGCACTAGAGTGGCCAGCAAGACCAGGGCAGGGATTGTTCCCTTGTTCTTGGCACTGGTGAGGCCACAACTCAAGTTCTGGGTCAAGTTTTGCACCCTCTCACTTCAGGAAGGACATTAAAGGGCCTGAAGCATGTCCAGAGAAGGACAGTAGATGTGGAGAAGGGCCTAGAGAGTTAAATCCTATGAAGAGCAGTAAGTTGTTTATCCTGGAGAAAGGAAGGCTCAAGGGTGACCTTCTCATTCTCTACAACTACCTGAAAGGACGTTGTAACAAGGTGGGGGTTGGTCTTTTTTCCTGAAGCTGTGCTGGTGAGGTTTAGATTGGATATTAGGAATCATTTCTTCACCAGAAGGGGTTATCAAGCATTGCACCCAGGAAAGTGATTGAGTCATCATCCCTGGTGGTGTTTAAAAGATGTGAAGATGTGGTGCTTAAGGGACATGGTTCTGTGGTCGACTTGGCAGTGCTGGGTTCATGTTGGATCTTCATGATCTTAAGAGTCTTTNGTTGGTTGACAGCAGCTGAACCTGAATCATTGAATGCCCAGGTGACCAAGACAGCCAATGGTCTCCTGGCCTGTGTCAGCACTAGAGTGGCCAGCAAGACCAGGGCAGGGATTGTTCCCTTGTTCTTGGCACTGGTGAGGCCACAACTCAAGTTCTGGGTCAAGTTTTGCACCCTCTCACTTCAGGAAGGACATTAAAGGGCCTGAAGCATGTCCAGAGAAGGACAGTAGATGTGGAGAAGGGCCTAGAGAGTTAAATCCTATGAAGAGCAGTAAGTTGTTTATCCTGGAGAAAGGAAGGCTCAAGGGTGACCTTCTCATTCTCTACAACTACCTGAAAGGACGTTGTAACAAGGTGGGGGTTGGTCTTTTTTCCTGAAGCTGTGCTGGTGAGGTTTAGATTGGATATTAGGAATCATTTCTTCACCAGAAGGGGTTATCAAGCATTGCACCCAGGAAAGTGATTGAGTCATCATCCCTGGTGGTGTTTAAAAGATGTGAAGATGTGGTGCTTAAGGGACATGGTTCTGTGGTCGACTTGGCAGTGCTGGGTTCATGTTGGATCTTCATGATCTTAAGAGTCTTTTCAACCCAAATGATTCTGTGATTCTGTGTAAACAGACCAAGGGTTGAAGTGACTTCCTCAGATTTATGCATTAGTTCAGTGACAGATGAGATTAGTCTTTCTTCACACTTGGTATTAAGTTTTGCATTCTCTGTTCTCCCTACAAATCTGTTGAGCTGTACTTGGAGATCTGATGGGGACACTGAAGTATTTCCTTGTGTTCTGTGTTCAGCCATTAGAACTCCTTAAATTGGGATTCTATTTGAGGGTTTGGAGACATGCTTGGCGTTGCAGTATCTCTCTTTAAAAGATGACATTTATGTTATTATTTTACATCCTATGGTACACTGTTTTTTTTGTTAGAGATATTGGCATTTTTTTTTCTACAAAATTGTGTTCTGTGTGTTTAGGGAGAAACTCATCCGCCTTCAGCATGAGAACAAGATGTTAAAATTGAACCAAGAAGGTTCTGACAATGAGAAGATTGCCTTGTTGCAGAGCCTTCTTGATGATGCAAACTTACGGAAGAATGAACTGGAGACAGAAAACAGGTAAGAAATTTTGTCCTCTGCTTCAGCTGACTTTTCTACTGGCATCCCCAGGAGAAGAAAGACATGGATTTTATGGAATCAGTCCTGTTAAAGGCCACATGGATGTGATCACAGGACTGCAGAGTCTTTTGTATGAGTAAAGTCTGAGGAATAGAGACTATGTAGCCTGGGAAAAAGAAGGCTTAGGTTAGATCTTATCAGTGTATCTTAACCAAGTGTGTGGTGGGAGGGTCTAAAGGAGGTGGAGATAGACTCTTGTCAGCAATACTCAGTAACAGGGCAAGAGGCTGTGGGCAAAATTTAAAACACATTAAATTTCATCTAAATCTAAGAACATACATTTTTTCACTGTGAGGGTTGCTGAACACTGGACTCTGTTGCCCAGAGAGATTGTCTCCATCCTTGCAGATATTTAAACTCAACAGGACGTGTTCCTTGGCAGCCTTCTCTAGCTGATCCTGCAGGATTGAGCCAGTCAGCATACAGACATCTGTGGGATCACACAGAGTGCATCAGAGCGCGCCACAGTATTTAGCTGATAGAGAAGTGAGGCTGCTTTCTATCTAAGCTTCGAATCTGTTCTTTATCTAATCTTCCCCTATCTTCCCCTTCAACTGGGGGAGGTGTCTGAAGCCTGAAAATAAGTAAATGTTGCACTCATCTTCAAGAAAGGTAAGAAAAAGAGCATGAGGAACTATGGAGCCCCAACTTGCTTTCAGGAAATTTCACAAAGCAAGTCTGTCTGGAATGGATTTCCAGCCACGTGAGGGACAGGAAAGTAATTGGCAAATGTCAACATGAACTTACTTATTCAGAGCAAATCATGCCTAACTAATCTAGTTATCTTGACAATGAGATGACTGCACATGTGAAGAAAGGTGAAACAGAGAATAATACTTAGCTTTAGCAAAGCCTTTGATAAAGTTCCACATGGTAATCTTACGTTCAGAATGGCTAGATATAAACCAAATAAGTGGACAGTAAAGTGAGCAAAAAGAATTGATTGGACAGTGGTCAGACAGCTGAGCCTAAAGTAGTATTGTCAGTGAAAGGAAACCCAGCTGACAACTAGTTCGTCTGTCATCAGTACCAGTGCTGTTCATCACTTTTATTAACACCTTCACTCATGAGGGGGGGCTACACTCTCAGAAAGTTTCAGAATGGTATGACTTTGGGATGTCCTGAAAGGGACAGCTGTTACTCAGAGGAGCTCAACAGTCCACAGGAATTAACTGATTGGACCCCTGTCCCTGGCTGTGAAGCAGATCAGCTGCAAAAGCCCTGGGATCCTACCTAGTGAGAGGCCAAGGAGGATGTGTTATCTGGGGATCTTGCAGCTGACTGTAATCTGGACTGTCCTCACTGAGATGCAGGCAGTGAGTCTGGGAAAATAATTGTTCAGCTCTCATCAGTACTTACTATATCACATCTGGACAGAGCATGTAATTTTGGATTCCCCAGTACCACAGAGATGTGGATGTGTAGAAATGCAGCAGAATACTGCTAAGATGAGAGACACTGGAATGTGTGATAAGTGGGATTAAACTTAGAACTGGGTTTGTCCAAGCCAAGGGAAAGGTGACATAGAGGAGAGTGTACTGTGAAGTGCATCTCTCTGATGGGAGGGTGGAAGGAAGACAGATTTGGGCTGTTCTCAAGAGATTATTAGTGGAAGGACAAGAGGCAACAGACAAAATATGGAGTATGGGTCCAAGCTCTCAAAGAAAAACCCGAAGAGACTGTTAGACCTCTGTCCTTACAAGTGTTCAGACCCTGGTACTGGATATGGTTCCCCGCAATCTGCTGTAAGTGCACCTGATTTAAGGAGGAGGTAGGATCTAGGCAACCTGTGGACATCCCTTTCAACATACAGGTTTATAGGTTCTGTAACGGTGTAAAAGCATAAGCTAGCAGCTCTCACACAGTAAAACTGACTATTAAAAGGTCTTATATAGAATTAATTTCTGCATGAATTTATGTTGTCCTTGAGGAATATGAGGATGTTCTGGATGAACATCTGGATGTTATAATCTCTGGAGCTGCTGTGACCTTTTTGTGAGTAATTTACAGAATTGCATTTTTTTGTGTAGATGATCTGAAAGCACTGTGCACTAAAAATCTGAGACTTCCTCTTGCAGTTTGTCTAAGAGAAAATATTGTCTCTTTCCTAGATTGGTAAATCAGAGACTTCTGGAAGTACAGTCCCAGGTTGAAGAACTACAAAAATCTTTGCAGGATCAAGGTTCTAAAGCTGAAGATGTAAGTAAAAATGTACATCAGACTTATATTTGAGTAGTTAACATTTTTGAAACTTTCACATTTTTGTAAAAAAAATGTAAAATAATTGTACAAACGGAGGTTTCTGATAATTTTATGTATTTACTTTTATGGTCTTACCAATAAATTGTGCTTCTCTAACTAGGATGTAAGACAATTGTCTAGAATAGAAAATCATCCTATGTAGAGAAGGTGTCACTCATGTTTTATTTGAATAATTGTGTCTGTTGCAATAGAAACTCAGCATTAAAATTATTTAATTAGAATAGAGAGCTTTACAGGGAGTTGAGGAAATATTGATTTCCGTGAATAAATCATCTGAAGTTGGTTTGCGTTTAGTTTTCTTAATGAAATTTAAGGCCTTTCCAGCCACTGGAAGGTCTGTAATTCTTCATGTAAATGTAACTCAGAATAAAAACAGCCAGGCAGGCCAAAACTTAAAAAAAAAAAAAATCATTTAATTAGGTCCTCAATGCAGCATTTTCTGTTTCTGTATACAGAGTTAACTTTATTTTAAATGTAAGAATACACATTGTTTACTGAGTTAGTGTGGAAAACAACTTTCAGTCTTCCACTCAAAAATTGTTTATTATCTCCTGTATTTCCAAAAAGAAGCTCTAGAACTTTCTTGAAGGCAGCAATTTGTTGGACTGTACATGCATAGTGTATGCTGACAATCTCAGTGTATTGTGTTGCTAATTGGCAACAAACTGTAATGTGCTGCTTTCTATTTTTGTGGGTTTAACTAATTTATATGAAATGGTGAAAGTTTTTTCACTAGATGCTTCTTTTCATTTAAGAGTGTGTTAAATTTAGTTTACCCTGTTACTTTTCAGAATAAACTATACGAATGTTAAACACCTAGTTGATTTCCAACAAGATTATTTTCCTGAATAAATTAGAATGTGTTTTAGAATGTGCTTTAAAATAGGCCTGTTCTGAGATGTTCTTAATGTCTTGATTATTGGCCAAAATCTTTTCAGGGTGAACAAAAATATGACAGAATTATTCTCAGATACTGAGTATTGTAAATTATCCCTGTCAAATTGTAGTCAGCTTTATTTACGGCAGTTTTAATTGTGTCACTTTTGAGGCTCTGGCAGTAACTTCGGGTGTGTCTGGACTCATGGCTTCTGTGTTGGTCTGACCACAGCAGTAGTGATTTATAGGTGCTGATCCCATGGCCTGTTTTGCAGAGCTTGATCTCTAGGATTTCATTTACTCTTAAGGAAGAAAAAGAGTGAGTGTAGACTTTGGGAAGCATTGAGGATATAACAATCTTTAAGATCATGGTCTCCTCATGCAATCTCTCTTGTGAAGCAGAGCAAATATCAGAAGTTAAAGCCAGCTGCTCAAGTAGATCTAAGTTGTGCTGAGGCTACCTGAGTTATCTATAGGATAGCTATACAAAAAGAGTGATTCTTCAGAAACATACGAAAAAGCAATAGGAGAGACACAGCATACAGTTCACCAGTACATAATTTTCAGCTGATTTACTTTGGTTTTTGCTATTTTTCTGCAACAATGCACTGAAATTCATGTTTTTACATACTTATACTGTAAATGTGCCCAGTCCAGAAAATTGACACTTCATTTTAATTCAGTCCAGAGATGTATGATGAGAGTTTGGGGTTGGTTTTTTTTTTGTTTGGTTGGTTTTTTGGGGGTTGTTGTTGTTGTTGTTGTTTTGTTGTTATTGTTGTTTTAAGTTTTGTTTGATTTTAAAGCTGAAGGTCTTTTTAGATATGCCCCAAAAGATGTAGAGGTAGTGCCATAACCTAGGCAAGTGTCCTTACAGTGTTGTATGCTGTGTGCCAAGCTCCACAAGGGCAAGCAGTTTTGATTTTGTATTCAAGTGCAGTGGAAGGCAGCTCTGTGCCACTGGGCCTGTAATGGGCACTGGCACATTCTGTTGGGATGCATGATTAGTCCATCCCAAGTGTTACCTTGCTAGCCAGGCAATGGCCTCCTTACCCCCGTCTTTCAGACTGCAGAATCAACTCAGATGTATCTGGTGTGCTCAGAATAGGCTTGATTTATTGTCCTCCAGAATGCAGTAGTCATGTGGGGATACCCAGCAGTTACCTGAACAGCTTTGGCTACATCATTTAAGCATCACTGTCTTTTATCATCCTTGTTCTCCTGTTCTCTGCCTTAATCCCTTCCTGTAAAACACCCTGTCTTCGGTTACTTCTGCCCCACTTGTTAAATCCATCACACACCTAATGTTTTTCATAATGTAACATATGCAGTCTTGGCCTTACATGCTGTTACTGATACAACACCTCCCTAAAAGGTCCCCAGAACTCTGTTACCTCTTCAGTTACCCGTAAAGTTCAGCCACTTTTTCATTTGATGAGGCTCAGGAGCAAGTTGCCCAGGGAAGTTGTGGATGCCCCATCCATGGAATATTCAAGACCAGGTTGGACAGGGCTCTGAGCAACCTGATGTAGTTGAAGGTGTCGCTGCTTGTTGCAGGGGGTTGGAGTGTGTGACCTTTAAAAGTCCCTTCCAACCCAAACCATTACTCTCAGCATCCTTGAAATCTGACCATCCATCGTGGTGCTGTTTTGTGACTTTCATCACCTTACAGTGTTACTGATCTCATCCAGCAATCTTCCGAAGTGATCACCCATAGTTTTCCACACCCTGCTAAGGGTAGCTTAACCTCAGGCCAGAACCTAGCCATCTGCCCCTAACCTTAACATCCAAAATGAAACCAAATTCTGCCCTGAAATAGGGGACAGACTTGTTCCTTTGGCTGCCTTAACCATGAAAGGAACTTCAAGCAAAAAGATTTTTATTTCTGTAGTGTTTAGGAGACTCATCTTCCTATGAGAGAACAACAATTATAGTAATTACATTTTAGATTTGTATGAGTCTTTAAAGCTTACTGATACTGCAAAAATCCCAGAAGTAATGTTTGCCCATTTTTAGAGTGATCTGTTTGAATTTATCTGCCAAGTATATACAGGATCCTGGTGTGCCTAGAATGGCACATTGAGTGTTTTATTCTCCTTTCCTAATCGTGTGTCTTGGGTCAGTTAATGTGGGTAAACTAATTTCTGCTTCTTTTAATTGTTTGGGCTTCTTTCACAATTAATTTCTTGCTTGTGAAAACATGATCTGTTTAGTTGGGAGAGGAGTTGCTCCCTCAACAGTGCAGGTACTGCATAAATAATACACAAGTGGAATCAGTGTTGACTAGTAGTTGTGTTCAATTTTGATTTTGTTACCTTAGGAAAATGGGCACCGCTTCCAACTTTTTCCCTTTCTTGTCCCAGCCAGCCAGTAGTCCCCTAAATGATCGGATGTAAGTGACAGGGACAGTTCAAATGGTTTGTGACTGATAGATGCATACAAATATTTTTTGTTACAGAAAAGGTAGTGTTGTTGCCATTGTTCAGAGGACTGGAAAAAGAAAAAAGCCAAATGGTCAAAACCTGCAGATCCTTAGCTGCTGCAAATTTCTGACTGTGAAGTCAGTAGAGCCATATTGACTTGTTTTTATGGCTCTCCACCTTTCTTGTCATGCAATAAGAAAATCTCTTCTGTAATAATGAAAAAACATGCCCCAGGAATGTGATCAAAGACAATATTTTGAAGTATAACCAAACTAAAAAGCTTTTTGAGTCATTTTTTCTGTTAGCTAGGTGACTAAGTCTTTGTTGAAAGAACATTGGAGAAAAAACAATGAAGTAATTTTGTTGATGATTTTATCTTATAGTCTGATGATTTTGTGGACCATCAGTCACATGCTAACCTTCCCATGTGATTAATACCGTATAAATACAAACTAAAAAGGCAGTTGCAGATTTAAATATTCTACATTTGCTTTGTATTCAATCAGTGTGGCAATAACACAATTCAGCATCACACCACAAAAACACCTGCATCTCTTAATTCTGGTTGTAGCCCAAGAGACTGGCTTTTTTCCTTGGTTTTGTTAGCTGTATGATTTTTGTTTTAAAATTGCTTTCCAAAATAGGAGTTGTTTCCCTTCAGAATTCTGATTTAAACACTATGATTTGTAAATGTGTTTCTTTATTATTTTTATATTTTTGGAATTATATAGTTTTAGAAAATATTACAAGATGAAATTGCTCATGAGAACATGGAAGAAATTGCACATGTGTGAAAAATACATAGCTTTAACTTTTTCTGTTCATGACTTTCTAAATAGTTTCTTCTGTTGGCTGCTGTTTTGCTTTATACTAATGTCATCTCTGTTTCTTGGCATGGGCTTCTGCTCAAGGCTATTGTGAGTATGGCTTTCTATTTACTTAACACTACTTTCACTTCATAGTCATTTGAGTTTGGTTTTTTTTCCTTTTGAAAGATATTCACTGTGTATGAAGTGAGTTTAAAATTTAAAAATTACTTCAAAGTTTTTATTCAAAGGGCTTATTTAAATGTGATTTAACCAGAAAGTGGAACACTGTAAGTTGTACAGTGATTTTTATGTGTCTGTAATCAGGAAAGATAAGAAACACAAAAAAGGTGACATTTTTGCTACACGGCAGTTAGAAATACTCTACTCCTTCTAGTTTATGTGGGGATGGGAATTTACTTCAACTAATTTGCTATATGTCTTCATGCAAGTTGCAATGCAATATTAGTTTCTGCAAAAAGAGGACACCTCTTGCAAATTTTGCTGCACTTTCCAATACAAAGTACTGAACAAATTAAAACAACTGCCTTAGAATTCTGTCATTTATGAATTTCGCTTTTATTGATCTAGTTCCTGGGAAAATATTTGTAAAGTTCTAAAGGGTTCTAATTTTACTAAGGTCAGACATCTGTGATGAGAAAGGTTGCTATCACAGAGGCTTTACAGTGATCTAAAACTGAAGTAAAAAAGTTGGATTTTGGTTAGAATGTCAAAATTGCATGTTTTAAAATAGTTTTTAAAATATATTAAAGCTTCACAATACATTAAAATAAAACATTTAACTTTCTATTTTAGTCAGTGCTTCTGAAAAAGAAACTTGAAGAACATCTGTAAGTATTTTTGTTTACCTATTTTGTTTGCAGTTTGAAATGATGTGTTTTTCCATATAGTGAGGAGGGCAGACAGTCATTAATCATGGATCTGGAAAATATACAACTAAGAGATTAGATAACGCAGGAATATTTGGGAATCTGCTGTTCAGATTCTATTTTTTTCCCATAGAAAACCATTGTGAAAGTAAGACTGAGGGAACCATCATTTTTTGTTGGGTAGAAAACTGTGCGTAACATTGTGCAAATCTTTGCTCAAGAGGACTAAGTAATTTTTTTCTGAGGAAAACATGTTAATATAAACAAAATTATTTTGTCTACTTTTGATATACATATGAATATGGCATAGAAGGTAATACTTTAGGAAGTGCTATCATTTTATTGTGGTATTTTTGAACATCTTTTACAGCCCTTAGAGTATTTGCTTTTTGACTGTCCTGCAAAAAGAAGTTTTGTTGCCTTTGGGTATAGCCATTCTTTCCTCAATGTAATAGCAATTATGAGTATTCATTTCAGGCCCTCATTGTGCAGTTAACTCTAAGTTCTAAATTAAGTATGATTACTGACAAAGAAACTGCTGTTGTAGTTCTCTATACAGAACAATGTTTTTCATCTTACCTAATAATACTTCTTTAGTAATATTGTCACTTGTCCTCATGCTTCACAGAAAAAAAACCTAAGCATGCCCTTAGAAATAATCTCTCTCAGAGGACTTTCTTTATGGCTTAGTGCTCATTTCAAGCACAGTAATAGTACTGGTGAAACAATATGTGCTTCTGTGGTTTTTAACAGTGAGAAGCTCCATGAAGCTAACAATGAGCTACAGAAGAAACGAGCTATTATTGAAGATTTGGAACCAAGATGCAACAACAGTTGTGAGTTACCTGTGCAGTCCATTTCTTTTCTTTGTAAATTATTTAATATGCATCATCTTTAATTATAATACCTGAAGGAGGTGTCAGGTAAGCAAAATGTACATTTTTGATGGAAGTGCCATGTGTGCTGTTAATGTCTCTGGAAACTAGGGTGACCAAAAAGGTGCTTTTAACACTTGAAATGCATTTAGAAACATTGTAGAAACACCATAGTAGGAAATCATAGAATAATAGAACGCTAAGAGACTAGAATGAATCTTACAGATCATCTAGTCACAAACCCTGATGTCATTGGCCATAGAAGTACCAGCTCACTGCCTCAGCTGTCCAGAACTGTCATGTCTCATAACACTCTATTTTAGAATATCCTTGCTGTTGTCACTGACTCATTTTTACTTCCAGTGTATATTCCTTCAATGTATTTTCAAAAATATGTAGTAATTTGAGCAATCCTTCCATTACTTATCAAAGAGAATGTAAGATATGTATCATATGGCTCAGAGGGTATGCAGGACCCAGCAACTAGTTGGTTTTTGGCACATTACTGCTACATTTTTTCCAGAGAAGTAATGAGGGAGCTAGTCCAGATTTTTCAAAAGACTAGTTATTCTAGAAAAAGGCAAATTATTGTAACCAATGGCAGTTTTTCTGGTTTGTGATAAAATTCTTATTTGTAGTGAGATGGAGGAAAAAAATAGAAAAAATATAATTTTGTTTTCTGAGATCTGAGAAGTTGTATCGAAGATGTAGAAGTAATAGTGGCTTGACATAATCTTACACCAACACAGGAAAAATCTGTGCAACTAAATTGTCCTACTGATCTCAATTGCTGCTTAAGAAAATGTGAGGGGGAAATTAAATTTAGTATATTCATGTTACAGTTTAGTAGATTTAAGCAGGAGTTGTGCCTCTTAGGAATTATTCCTCTTACATAAAATAAGAAAAAAAATCATATTTGCCTGTATTACATGCCAAGATATTATAGTAGCTGTAAGTCATTAGTAAACCCATTTTCTAAATGTGTTCAGTGGCATGATTGCTTTATGAATTAATTTCTCTTTATTTTTCATAATTTTAAAAAGCAAAACTGTCCAAAAAAAATTAATTTTATGAGATTTTATAGGTATACATATTTTTAATGTGTTTCTGAGCTGTATAGTGATTAAATCTGTGATATCTGCCACATCAGGTTTCTTATGTCAGTTTTTCCTAACTGGAATATATTTTAGCTATGTCTTAAGTGTCTGTTGGAAAACATGAAAATATGCATAATATAATGATGTTATTTTCCAATGTGTGCATCTCCTGATATAAAGCACTTAAAATTGAAGAGTTACAAGAAGCTCTGCGGAAAAAGGAGGAAGAAATGAAGCAAATGGAAGAAAGATACAAAAAGTACTTGGAAAAGGCCAAAAGTGTAAGTAGACGTGTTCCACGTTAATTACCACTGTCTGAGAGAGACTGTATTACATGTTCACTCTGTGGGAATAAAAATGAAGGAGGGATCTGTATACACACTTAATAAGTTAGAGAAGGAAGCTCCATTGATTATCATCTTATTGTTTTGGTATTTAATATGGATTAATTCTGCAGAAGATTACCCCATTTTTGAGACTCTTTTATTGATGCTTTTGTGCAGTAAAGTGATCTTTTTGACTGTATCATGTTCAGTAGTTGTTAGATTTCTCTGATGATATTCAGCATTCTCTTTTGCCTTTATTGCTTAATATATGCTTCTGTCGAGAAGGTGACTAATATTTAAATATTGGGAAAGTGGTTATACTACTAGCTTTGTAATGGCAATATTGTGGTGCTATACTTTGCTATTTTGAGTTTCTTAAAAGCATATCAGTGTCTTTAAATGCATATCATTACATTGGAATCTGGAAGTAAGTTCCTAATTTGTCGAAACTTTATTTTTGGCTTTCTTCCTTTATTTCTGTGGAGTTTCCTGAATTATTTCTTGTGAGATATGTCTTCAGGAAGTCTAAAAAAATTTCAAGTGTCCCCCTGCCCACCATTTTGTGTTGGTTGTTGTGTCTTAGAGTATATGCCACTTAAAAACAGCTTTTCCCTTTTCAGTAAGATTTGTTTATTTGTATGTATTGTATTACTAAAAGTATTTTATACGACAGTAACATTAATTAGTTAGGTTAACTTTTTGTAATCTTTTTTCAACTTTCATTTTATGTTTGGTTTGGGGTTGATTTTTTTTTTTTTCTTTTTTTTTTTTTTTTTTTTTTTGTTATTGATGTGTTTCAGTGCAGGGGTTTTTTTTGTATAATCATTACAGTCTTCTGCTATGCAAGGTGTATCCAGGTCTAATGAGTATTTTCTTAGAAAAATAACATGTTTTAATAGAGTAGAATCATAGAATGATTTAGTTTGGAAAAGATCTCCAAGATCATCAAGTCAGCTTTTGACTGTTAACAAATATGTTAACTAGACTATGGCACTAGGTGCCACATCCAGTTTCTTGAACACCTCCAGGGATGGTGACTACATGACCTCCCTAGGCAACTCATTCCTATGCTTAACAATCCAACCTAAACCTTCCCTGGCACAGCTTGAGGCCATGTTGTCTCATCCTGTCTTCTCCTGGTTGCCTTGGAGAAGAGGCCAACCCCCACCTGGCTACAACCTGCCTTCAAGGAGAGAGTGATAAGGGCTCCTAGAGCCATATTTTCTCCAGGCTAAACACCCCCATCTCCCTCAGCCACTCCTCCGTAGGATTTATGTTTACCATACAGCAAAAATGTCTCACTAAAATTTAAAGCATTGTTTTCTTTCAGCATCTGGACACAACTCAAATAGGTAGAAAGATAAAAGATGAGAAGTCTATTTCTGTATAGCCAGAGGTTGTTAAAGAGGCTAAAGCCATTTTCTATTAAAAGCTTAACAATTCAGGCATTTTGCTGGATTTGTGCTTGGTTTAGCTGTGTTTGCTAGCACCCTTGGATGACATATACAAGTGTACCAGGTGTCCCCTCATCTTTTTAGTAGCATAACAGTTATGCATGTGCCACAGAGTGCTTCTTGGCTTAACAGAGCTACCCAGAAGTTACAGCACCTGGTACTCCAGGTAGGTGAATCATGGCAAATATCCATAAGGACAGAAATAGTCCTTCCTCAAGCAGGAGAAATTGACAGGCAGGAAAATCATATCTATAAAGAGAGAAACCTTTCAGGAGCTCTTTCTATCACCATTTCCTCAAGGCAATATAGCCTGGGTTAGGAACTGCAAATGTGAGTCAGAAATACTGAACCTTTTAGGTATCACTTTTTCCCTGGTCCTGTGAAAGAGGGCCCTGTTCAGATGCTCTAATATGTCACAGTTGATAAGAGAGGTAGACATATTTTAAGTTACTCTCCTTTTTTAAATTTCTTGACCTGACTTAAAAGGTTTTAATTCCTTTACAAGATTGTTTTTGCAGGATTTACTAAAAAACTGTTTTCCTCTTGCAGGTCATCCGCACGTTAGATCCTAAACAGAACCAGGGTGCTGCTCCTGAGATTCAGGCACTGAAAAATCAGTTGCAGGAGCGGGACAGAATGTTTCATTCCCTGGAGGTAGTAATCCTTGTGTTTCGTGGTAAAAACTAATTGTTTTTTAGTTAGAGACTAATACTTCTATTACATTTTGGCTTTAAATACATGGATTTTTTATTTTGTAGAAAGAATATGAGAAAACAAAGAGTCAAAGAGAAATGGAGGAGAAATTTATCGTTAGTGCCTGGTACAACATGGTAAGAATCTCACAGATCTATTAATACTGTTTGTTTCTGGCATGTTTATAAACAGCATTCATTCATTTACAGTTTTGGTTTGAGAAGCATTTTGCAACACACAACACAGAAGCAAATACTTTTTAATAATTTCTCTCTATGTAAGAGTGCGTTCCTATAATAACCTTGTGGAAAATAAAACATGAAGTTTGTAATTTTCAAGTTTTAAAATCAGAAATTACTCAGATCATTATTTGTAATCCTAGCCCTTCGCTTATACAAATTACAGTGTTCAAATTCACCACTCTCCAGTCTTCCAGTTCTTTCTAATGAAGGGGCACAATCAAAGCAGTTCATCTTACTTGCAATTCAGTTGAAGTGCTCTGAGAAATGATCCCTTTAACTTGGGTGCAAATTTAGCCCCATACAAAGAGTGAGGGCATCAGCAAGACCCTCACTTAAACTATTCAAAGAATAAGTCTGGACAGAAGATAGGGTCTGTGCAGCCATACAGCTTTTGCTGGGCCTGTGTGTCAGGAGAGTTGTCACCCACATCAGATGTGTTCAAGACTTTCCTTTGTCAGACAGGTTGCATTGAAACTGCTCTTCATCTGTAACTTGACATCTTCTCTTGATATCTGTAACTTTATTGTTTCATTCTGCTCCATCATAGAATTCAAATTCCTCCTCTCTGCATTCCTGTGGGAATTTTCTTCTTGCTGTTCTACATCCTTCTTGTGTTCATGAACAGCAAGTCTAAACTCATGCAGTGGTTAAATTGTTAACCTAGTGAAGGTATTTTCAAGTGACCAGTGTCCTTGGCCAATTTTATAACATTAGTCCCACTAACAACTAGAAGACAAGCCTGAGGTAAGACCCACAGTTCAGTGACATATCATTTACACTAAGATGATCATTGATAGCTTTTTCTGTATCATTCTTTAATCAGCCTCTGCTTTTATACACAACTGCACAACCCACCACACCTTTCTTAATTTCCTCATTGTGTTTTTGCCTGATAAGAACATACTGTTTCCCAAGATGCACTTCTGAGATATCAGCTGGTGTTTCCACAGAGGATGACAATACCTAAACTGCTTTCAGAAGAAAAGTGCTTTTCTAGCTGAACATGCTGAAAGGAGCTGGAAACTGGGGGGAACAACCCTTTTGGAAAGAATTGTCCCATTGCTATGAGAAGCATATATTGAGTTCTTAGGTGGCCACTCTGAACCTGGAGAATGACTGCAGGGAAGTGGAAGAGTTCCACACAACGCATTTGGGAAGAATATCACCCTTGTCTTTGAAAATACAGTGCTTTGTGTATGGAATTCATAACAGTTTAGTCAGTGTGAAGACAGAAATAATGAACAAAATGTAAATGAATAAAGTTGTTTGGTGTTTTGTATTGGTATTCACTGAGAATTTCTCTTTGTCCATAGGGGATGACTCTGCATAAAAAAGCAGCAGAAGACAGATTGGCTAGTACAGGCTCAGGACAGTCCTTCCTGGCTAGACAAAGGCAAGCCACGAGCACAAGGAGATCTTACCCTGGTCATGTCCAGCCAGCAACAGCAAGGTAGAGAAGCCTTGCCCTTAGAAAGAAAGCTGCCCTGTGATCCAGGCCACTTCTATTGCAAGTGACAACATTCAAGGAAAATAAACCAGCATCCCTTCTCTTTCTCCCTTGTTACTGCTATTATTTTACAGTTCAGGAAAGGGTTTTATTATGCTTTCTCATTGCTCTGTAATGCCCTTTGCTTATATTTTTTGGAGTTCATTTCTCTCTGCATTTTCTGAATGTGCCAAAATTTTGAGAACATCTAGAGGAGTGCTGTATAATAACAGTCTTATTTGTATGAAGCCTGGTCTCTTATGAAAATCCTCATGTAGAGCATATGACAATGTAGATTTCTTATCACAGTTGGCACTTTGATGCCTGTAAAGGCTGTTATGCTTTATAAGACTGTTTTTGTTCAAAGGGAATTAGCTTTTTATTTCATCTCCAATCCTGTTGCTTCAGAAAAATGCTGAAATCTCATTGCAGACATGCAAAGTTAGATTATAATATTATTGTGAAATATATTTCATACTAAAAACTCACCAATGCAAAAAATGAAAGATTGGGTGGTTTTTTTAATCTCCTAAGTGCAAAGTTTGCTCTTATTCTTGGCATTTAGGGAAGCAGGATGATCTTTTTCCAGGTTTTTGTTTATCAACTGGTGTTAGCTCTTTTGCTGGTAGAGATTAATATTTTCAAATGGTTTATTCCACTCTTCTTTGTGAAGTGTTAGCTTAAATATATATTCTGAAAAGGTGGAGAAGTATTTAGCCTGTGCTAATCTGCTACTCTATCATCCATTCTAAAAGTACATTTGTTTTAAAATTTTATGATTATGGATGAACAATACATAAGGGATCAAGGCCCCAGTTAATATTGTTAATGTATTCCAGTTGTTATCCCCTACTAAAAGACTTGCTTTTAATATATTGATTCAGGGTATAATTGTATCAGTTGCCTTACTAATGGTACCAGTGCCTTCAGGTGAGTTTATTGCTGACTTTGTTGGAAACTGGCTGTGATTTGTTGTACTGCCTTTTTAGTATATAGCTGATTAATTGTTGTAATACCTTCATGTTGATCAGTGGATGAAGGCTCCTCCTATTTAGGTTCTGTTCCTACAAAGTTGTGCATTTTCCCTGACCAGTTCTATGCATTCCCTGTCATTTTTATCAAAGAATTGATGGACACAGAGAACCTGAGTATTGGCTGGAAGTTTCATATTCATACATCTTGTTGTGATTCAGTTTTAAATTTAGAGACTGGTTTTAAATTTAGGGTTTTATTTAGAGACTGTTTGGACTCTAATGCACGTGTAGTTGGTTTATAAATTTATTCTTTCACCTGATATTAATGCCCTTCTAAGTGGAGACATTTATTTTTGCATGAATCCCTTTAGAGAAAAGATTCTAGCATTTATCAATCATCTGAATGTCTGTTTTAATTCTAAACTTGGGTAGAATGAGCAATGGATAATTAAAACAAGCACACCTAGATTAAAGGGTAATAAACAGGTGAATTACTTTTTGAGGTACTATTGTTTTATCCTCAAGTGCATCTTCTGTTTTAATCTGGGCTAAGATATGCATTCAGTATGTGTCTGAAAAATATTTTCAGTTCCATTTACTCCCCCCTGCCCCTAGAAAACAGATGCTGAATTTTGTCTTTTATTCCTCACATTTGGGAAAAAATTATTTTCTAAAAATTTTCTCTACTTATGCACTGTATGACTGGTATGGGCTGTGCTTGCAAAAATTAGATGAGACATTGCAAGTTTCTTGTATGCAGAAAGATAACAATGCAAAGGAATAATTTCTGTAGCTCAGTGAGATGATATACTCAATCTGCTGTCTCTTACTGAGATACAAAATGCTCTATATACAAAATGCTATCTGTAATTATCTAGATGATTACAGTTTGTGTGGGATATCTTTTACTGATGTTGTGCAATCGATTTTTAGTAACTTGAAGAACTCTTCACCACATGCTGTATGTGAACAGGAGCAAGACCACTCTGAGGGAATTTGATGTTCCTGGTTGAGGTTACAGCATTTTATATCACCCAGAGCAAGAACCTAAGAATACCTAAAGCTCCAGGGCTCCTCATTTTAATCTAGCTGACTTTTTGTTACTAAACTGAGAAGGGCTATTTGTGAAAGAAAGGGATGGAACCTTAATGGGAAGTTTTATCTCTTTTATCTTTTGTCTAGTGATTTAATTACTTATTGCTGTTAATTAGGTGCAGGTCTAAAAATACTTGAACACAATCAGCACACTAGAACAAAAGTAATTGCTTTTATTATGTTAATATTTATTTTACTGTTTTGCCTCCAAAGTTTCAATGACAGGCTAAAGCCCCTGAGAGGAAATGAACAGATACTGATTAGAAGTCTTGTCTTATGCTTTGACTTTCCAGTCTCTCATAGCTTCTTTTGCTTCTTGGTGGTTGTTGGCTCTTCTCCTTTGTTGGATTTTCTCCTTGTGTGGTTGTTTTCCTTTTCCCTTGAAGATAAGCCACTGAAGTGTTTTCTGTAGGTCTCTTGAAAAATAGATAGCATCATTATACAGCATCAAAGAGCAACACAAGACTCATATTGCTCATGTTGCTCACAGTAATTGTTAGGCAAGTGAACAATCATTTTGTCTTTGAGAATTTACGAACTTGCAGAAATTCTGGTATTTTCCAGAATTTGTCTTGAATATAAAAACCTAAAAATGTACTGCACTCTTACAGAAATATGCTCAGTTGCTGTCTGGTTCTAGTAAATCATTTGTTATGTCTTCTATTAATAATTAAGAGGAGTTAAATTCTTTATTCTTCAGTGCTTTACTACTTTAATTTGGTGCATACATCTATTCTTAACCTTTGGGTGTGGATGAATGCAAGTGGTGAACATCATTAAACCTTCTCTTTCACAAAACCAGCTGCATTATTCAAAGGGTTCAGCTTCATTATTTTGCTTGCTTGTTACCTATCTTTGACAGCAGTGTGTATTAAGAAAAAGAAGGAGCTTTTCCTACTGTGACTGTGACTCCAGAGAATAAATACATATACAGGGGAGGTACCAGTGTATGTTCCCTATTTGTCTTACCTTGAGTAATAAATGAATACAGGCAAAAGCCCTGACCTTCTGAATTCTCTCAGTACGTTAGATAGTTCTGCAAAGTTTTTACGAATACTTTTTTCCCCTGAGGCAAGAAAGACTATTTACATCAAAATTGTAGTGGTAATTACTAAGCCAATGTTTGTGTCCTGTCCTGGTATACTACAGAAAAAAACCCATACAACTGAGCTTAAGGACAAAAGGTTCTCCAAATCAGAGATAAAACAGCTGAGAAATTCATTTGAGTACTTTTCTGGACACTGTGCTGAGGATCTGCCCAGAATAATCTTTCTGATAGATTTTAATTAATGCCAATAAAAGATAACTGATAAATGGATAAATGTTTTCATTGTTTAGAGCTGTAGCTTAGTTTCTGACCTAAAAGGATGTGTTCAGTCCAGTTCATATACTTCTATGGAGAGTTGAGTTTTTAGCATATCTGGTCAGACATTACAGAAAAAAAAAAATTCAAGTTCCCTGTTTTCTTGATAGCAACACATAACCACTTGGATCATAACATGTATTTTCTAAGTGCTGTGAAAACTGAAGTAATGTAATTTAAAGGTTGTGTGTTCCATCCACAGTGCAAAGGTAAATACATGTCTGGAATATAGGACTTTGTATATTGCAGTATGAAGTAAATATATAATGGCTACAAGATGCCTTTCATTCTGTTTGGAAATAATCAAATGGCAATCTTGTCGTGTTCCAGTTTCACTCATATTAGCAGTAATGCTTCTGCAAGTTTTTTGTGGCTCTGTTCTGTAAGGAGCACTGGCATTTTTATATGTGTATGAAAGAATTAACAGTGACTATTCCTATTTCTGCTTTATGATCTCAACTAGTAAGTGGTATGTGTAAGCTGTCAAGAAAATCTAGAAGCTTTTTGGCAATTTTAAAGTTCTTGGTATTTTGACGTGTGCAAGTAGCTTTTGCTTTTCCTGTCTTCTCTAGTGTATGAGACTATACACTTAACAGCTTCCTGAATGATTTTGAGTGGGTTTAATTGTCCTGAGGTGTTGACATTTTCTGTAGATTTGGTAGTTGTAAGATATTTTAATGTCACCACTTGATTATCTTCTTGTTAGTGAATTGGATGAAGACTATCCTGAATGTGGCTAACTTTCCTTTTTCTTCTGAAGTAAAACAGTATTTCAATTCTACTTACTGTATAGAGATTTTTTTATTCTTGCCCAACATACTGATATTGTGCAAGGATTGATGAGGGAGGTATTTTTGCACTCAGTCAACTATGCAGTACTGACTTCTTAGGGGTTTTTGCACGTGTTTTAGGTAGAATGTGGATTCTGTGTTTTGCAGTAAGATTGTATTGATAAACAGTATCAGTATCTCCTAACCAAATTTAGCAGGTATTTTCCTCACATGGCATTGCATAAATAAATAGCTAGAAGGATTTTTCAGGATATACTTCCAAGTGGTGAGGGTTTTTGGAGCAAATACCATATTTTAGGTAGGATCCTAGCCATGCCTCCAGTTTGTCACTCTTAAGGAATCAAGAACATATCCTGGCACAGCTGATTGGATTACCTGTGGTCTTTCTTCCCTCTGGAAGTCCAGAAAAGTAGCAGAAGTTTGTCCGTGATCCTGCAGGCTGTAACTAAAAATAAGGATGTGATTTCTTTGATTTGAAAATAGAGGAGGCAGATGCAAGCAGTTAGTCAGTACAAAAATCAGAAGAGCATTCTTTCACCATTTTGCATTTTCATTTTCATTTAAAAATGAAAGAAGAAGAACCTGAGCTTGTTGAGCTAGGTTTTTATCTTTTTAATTAAATTTTAATTTTAATTTTGAGTAACTATTAGAGGTTTTAACCCCTGTATAAGGCAGAAGCTGTCTTTTATCAGCCACTCCAACCTCAGACTTCTTGCGTCTGATACAGTGAAAGTCTAAATTTTGACTCTGCTGTCAGCTCCATTGTATCATGCTGAGGACTTAGTTAGCTTCATCCTCTGTTTTTCTTTGATTTTATTTTTGTGTATTCATTGAAGTATTGGGACATAAAAGAAATTTTATTAAGTTCATTTTTAAAATGCATTAGCTCATTGAATTAGGCAATGTATGAGTGTTGACTGGGGCCTCTAAGAAACCTGACAAATCGTACTGTCCCATGGGGCATTGAAACAGCACCTGACAGTGTAGCCAAGACAGCTTCCCAGACGAATTGTTGTGGTGTCAGACTGTAGTCAGTGAATCAGGAGGAACTTGTGCTGACTGCTGTAATTGAAGTCCTCATCTGCTGGGGGATGGTGTTGCTGCCAGCTTCACTGGGGTCCAGGTTCTACCTTTCCCTTTGGGCCAAGGTAGTGAAGGACTACCCTGAAGTATATTTCTACATTAGTTGGCTCTGGTGGCGTATCAGGAGTTTGCTCTGCATGTAAAGTCGTTTGGAAAATGGCAATCCTTCAGTCCCCTTGGCATATTGTGTAATTTCTAGACTGAAAACAGATTCCATTTGTCGAATAAAATTTCTTACGGCTGTCTTGCTACTATGGATCTCAGAGATTGATCCATACAACATGAAAAATACTGCTAGTAGAGGGAAATACAGGTCAGCTGGGCAGCTTTTCCCTTCTGGTGCTGAGTTTATTCATTGCTTTGCATTAGAGAGGTCCTTTGCAATCAGATGAGGGGATTGTAGAAAGAGGAACGTGGTTTTTTTAATTGTTAAAAAAGCAGACATTTGTCAGCACTTTGAAGAACTGCTAACTACTGTAGCATGGCACATATCTGAAGCACTGCAAAAGCAAGTATTTCCACAGGTATAGAGTAGTTTATTCTGGAAATGGAAATTGAATCCCTAATGATTATACCTAACTTGAAGAGAAGACAGCTAACATAAAGTCCAGTTGTTACTGTTAGCATGCTCATGTTGTTAGCCTGATTGTGGAAGTGGATGGAATTTTAAGAGAAAATCCCCAGTGGTGTAGTATTTATGGAGTTGTCAAGTAGTTGTAATGAGACCATCAGACTTTTGATGTGGATTTGAACATAACATCAGTTATATAATTTAAAATATTGTAAAGCAGAGATTATTGTTCAGAGTCACAAAAG
This sequence comes from Hylia prasina, assembly GCA_013397195.1. Lineage (NCBI taxonomy): Eukaryota > Metazoa > Chordata > Aves > Passeriformes > Sylviidae > Hylia > Hylia prasina. The sequence continues at coordinate 190,711 of VYXD01001806.1, read as the reverse complement.
GTTAGTAAGCTGGGGAGTAAACTTATTTCCTGGAGGGATCGGTGCTTTTGAGAGAGATTTCAAAACTTCTGTTTAGCAATATCAGTAAAGTCTTGGAATAATTATAAGCATTACATTATAAGGCCACAATTTTTAAAACGTATAATCTACTTTGTATTCTTTTTGTCAGTCCTCCCTAGACACACTGTCTGCTGCATAAACTCTCTTTCTAAAGATGCTGCAAATGCAGTGACAGCTTATGCTCAGTAAGTTTACCCTCACATCTTGCATCTCTGTTTTCTTCTGTGTTGCTGCCTCAACAGGTGGCCTTAAAATAGAGAAATTGACAGACAACTATTTTTAGAACATGGTAGGAATTTCTAGTCAAGAAAGGGCACTAACAGATGAATTTTTACATCCTTGCAAGATAATAGTGTCCTGAGTTTACAAGACCTCTCAAAAGTACTGTTGACTCAAAGAGAAACCTGAAGTGTCACCTCTGTGTATGTACAACATACACTTGAAGGACACTTGAAGTGCTACTAAATAGTAAGTTTGAGCTAAATAATAGCCACGTAAGACTAAAGGAATAGATTATATTCATTTATACACAATAGAATAGGTACATGCTTATGTAGCTTGAACTTCTTATTTTTTATAGAATAGCCACAGTGATCTTCATATTAATCCTGAACTGTATAACTTCATGCATCAAGCAGTGCCAAGCAAGCTTAAAAGACAATGATTGCTCAAAATATACACCTTTGAGGTCTTTGAATGTGTTGAATGTGTTAAATTTTTTATTCCATTTGATATTTGTCTCTTTGTTTCTATTTGTTTTTCAATTATGTTTAGTATTCTGAGTGGATGAATGAGAAGGAAAAAAAGAAGGACACACAAGCTACAGGACTTATGGCATAAATACTCTTTTCTATCTGTTTAACCTGGATTGTCCCATCAGAAGAAACATTCTTAGAGTCATTTTTGACCGGTGCAATACAAGGGAGAAAGAAGTGGGAAAACAGATTCTAATTTCAGTCTGGTGAAGGCAATTTGCTCTTTGCAATATGAAAACAAAAATGCCCATTTAGTGCTGTGCCAGTGCTGTATAGGGACATCTGTGTTACTTGGGCAAGGTGGAAGCACTGAGCCGTGTCAGTAAAATGTTGCATTCCAGTTACACTGGCCAGGAAAAAGGGTGCATCAGTGATGATGGAGAACCATGCCAACCTCTCCAAATCTCTTCCAAACTTAGATTCCCTTCTGCAGCAATTGTGGAGTGCTCCCTTGACTGCTTGGTGACTCTGACTCTGCTTACTTTAACAAGAACACATATAATTTTCTGGCAATTCAAACCTTAATTTGCGTGCAAGGGATAGAAGTTGCCAGTGCAGTGGGGAAGTGATGCTGAGCCTCATGCACAGGATGAGCTCTGATGAAATTTAAATGCCTTCCGTGGTGCTCAGAGCTCAAGATAGTTGTCATGACTCTGATTGTCTTTTAGCATGTAAACCATGCTGAATTGGTTGGGCAATTTCACTTTATCTTGCTTTAACAGTTGGACTCACAGACAGTAGGAATGCCTGAGACTCGCTCATTGCTGTGTAAACTCACTTTCCGTCACTATTTTAGTTAAGAATGATGCCCTGAAGAATTTTACTCAGAAATGTGTAAAGTTTAATTACAGCTAAATTTAGATATTGACCAAGGCTATTTTTTTGCTTTTTCCAATTATAGGCCTGTAACCTTCCTGTTAATTTGAACAGTTGCTTGGCCAAAGGTATTTTCCCTGTGAATTTGCACAACTCTTAAGTAGAGGTGGCCTTACTAAACTATTTTTTAAAAGACCTGTTCTGTTCTTTGTTTTGTTGTTTTTTTCAACAGTAATATGTTATCTGCTTTTTAACTTTCTTCTTTATTCTTTTATTTGCAGTGATGTGGTTGCATGACCTGCAGCATTATTATAACAGGGACTGTTCAGTGCATGACTTGCTTTTCTGTCCAGACTGCATAACCAAAACTTAACCAGTTCTACACTTAAGACTCATGGCCATCTGATTTCAAAGGGGGATCTACTTACAGAGAAGCTTACCATCCTGGGGAGTGGCTTTCCCATTTCCCACTTGCACTTACTCTTTCTCTTCACAAAAAGTCTCCTATGAGGCTAGAAGAGAGGAAATCCTGTATTCACAACTCAACAGGAGGCGTTCTGCAAACTGACAGAGCACTGTCAGCTCTCCATCTTACTTCCGCCTTTGTCCACTTTATTTAATTCTGATTAACAGTATTAACACACAGACTTCCTGCAACATTTTCATATACCGAACTATAAAAATCTAGTCTTAATGAGTTCCTAAAAAAGGTCTTTTGGTTACTGTTAAAATTACAAAGCACGTGCACCCTTAAAGGATCCACTTTGAATCTTTAAACAAATAAAGTAAAGCAAAGGAGGTGTTTTACCAGGAGAAATGACTAATGAATTGCTGCTTGGCGATCCTATCTTCCTTAGAAAACCAAGTTTCATCTGATAATCTCCGAGCCAGGCAAACTACCGGGTGGTATTTTGTTCACAGGCACTGCCTGCTTCCTTAATATGTATATACACAGTAGTTTGTGGCTGTTGTATTTTTCTCTCTACATTTGAGCTGTGTTGTTGGTTTCTTTCAGAAACTTTTTTTTTTCCAATCTGTGTACAATTGTTAAAACAATCTGAGGAAAGACCATGAATGGAGATAAGTATGAAAGTCATTTACACTTTTAGTATTATGTAGACTGTCCTTGCCAGTTTATAATTTGGATCGTTTATCTTTCACCTGTACTGTTTTTCTCCTTTCTTTTTTTCTTTCTCCTGTCACAGTCTTAGCTATTTAATTTCCAATTGCACTAGCTTGGCTGTTTCTTTGTATTTTGAAGTCTAGCTATAAGATTTGCCATATGTAGACAGTGTAACTCAAAATGCTTTGTACTGCCTATATTAATTTAAAAAGCTGCTTATTTAATATTCCTAAATATCTGCACATTTTTACTACTGTATCTTTGTTTGGTATTGGACATCCAGTACTGGCAAGATTCAGAAGACGAGGGAGTGCTGTAGTGTTGTAAGTTAAGAGGTTTATTGTATAGGAGTTAGTACGTAACAAAACAGGGAAAGGGGCTTTCAAGCCGTAGGATTTGCTGGAAAAACTGAAAAGTCTGAATGCCGAGTACCTTAAGCAGTTCAATTTAAGTCTAGTTACAGAGAAACCCTGTTCTTGCTCACCTGGATCTTAATCATGGCAGAAAAACTGATATGAACTCTGCTGCCTCCAGGAATAGTTTTGCTTATATGGGCAGTAGAAGAACCTCCAGCCCTGTTTGCCATGGGACACCCCCACGCCGAAGAAGGGTTGTGTCCACTTATCTCTGCAGTCTCCTCTGGTCACACACACAGTGCCTGCCTCGTCCCTGGCCCGTCAGGTGGGCTCTGACAGAGCCACACCTCATGCACAGAGACGTCCTCAGGGATCCTGATCCCACAGTGTCCGTGGCCTTGTGCAGAATGACGTGGAAAAACGACAGACATGTGCCCCACCAGAGCAGGGTGGTCAGCACTGCCTGGCAAAAGGGATGGGCAGGTAGGAATGGCCTAGCAGGCCAGGCAGCAGAGTGAAGAATAAAACTAGGATCCCAGTGAGAGCTGTGGTATTTTCCCTTCTGGATACTGTATCAGGTACTGTGGCTACCAGGTGCTCTGGCTGACAGCCGTCCGTAAAGGCTTCAGATGGGGATATATGTCTTTTCTGGTCCACCAGGGCCAGGGACAGTGAAGTCTGACGTGACCTGCAGCCAGGATCTGGGGTAATGAGTCAAGTACTCATGCAGCAGAGGCAGTAGCATTTCATCAGACTGAGTCAGCAGAAAGCTGAAGGATTTGTGTCTTTCCAGGTCCTAGCCATTGATCCCTTGTTATGTGTCAGGGCAAGTGCTACTAGTAAAACTTCTTTTAGTTGAGTGTTAAAGGCATGGTATGTTTTTCATTTGCAAGTGCTGCTTCGGCTGGGACCACACCCTGCCCCAAGCCAGGCTGGGTGCAGGATCCCTGAAATCAGGGCACTGTGCTGGGCAGGAGGGGATTGCTTTTTTTGTGCACCTGCCTCCACAGGTGTCCCAAGTGATGCTGAGCAGTACCTCATTTCTCCAAGTGGTCTGTGCAGATTAGAGACTAAGTATCAGTTGTTCTTGAGCCTTGATGACATTTGTATGTAAGTGTGTTTAGCTTGACAAAAGTTGTTTGAGTTTACTAATGCAACAGAGAGATGTCAGGTGGAGCCAGTCAAGGACCTGGCTACTTTAATTTGATTAGCCTGACGTCTCTGTCATGAAGTGGTTGTGAGCTCTCAACTCAGAGCTGATCTCCAGCATGTCTCTGATATACTAACTTCATTTGTGCTGCATAGAAAACTCTCTTACCTTCTTAATAGCAGCTTGTTTGACAGTCCTGAATTAAATGTTGATCAATTATCAAAATAATAACTGTTTGTGAAGTTGCCAGTGATATATTTTCTGTAAAAGAATTAATTCTTAGAGTGTCAAAACATTAATTTCCCATTTCAGTTCATCTACAAATTGTGTAACTACCAGATTGTTATGGTAGCAATATTAATATACATACCTGTATATAGACAAAAAACCTCATTAATGATAATTGGAATCAAAAAGTTTAATATTTTTTCCCAGACAAATACACTAATGCTTCCAAGGTGATAGAAGAGTGTACAGTTGTTAAACAAGTTGTAAATAAACACTTATATAAAATGTAAAAGCTTGTCTCTCCTTTATTTGGTACTTGGTTGTGAACTGCATTTCCTGGGGCTCTGCAAAGGAGGGTGAGTGGCAGGTGGGCAGCATCCCAGCAGAAATCCCATCTGGCTGGCTGAGGTGCATGCTGTGGTTTGCTTCCAAGGGTCAAGGCTGAATGACTGAAGAAAGCTTTCCTTGCTAATGGAAGCTTCACAACAGATATTGCCAAAGGTGAGGAAAAGAGACCCTGCTAATGTGGACAGAAACAACTGTCCTTCCATCTTGCACTGATAAGCAGCTCTGGCATCTGGGGAAGGAGGAGGCCTGAGTCAGTCTCAGAATGGGCAAATGCTGGTGAGAAATGTGAAAGAGACCATTTGTGCCCATGAGTGTGGTGCTGGGATTAGGAATGACATGCAAGACCCTGGCACAGCCTTTCAGGGGCTGCTCTGTAAAAGGAATAGGATGAGAAAGGGGAGAGTGCCCTGGTGGCAGTGCTGCCAGCCTGATCCTGACTGGAGAGCTGGTGAGGCTGAGGGCAGGATGGGGTGGACTGTTTGCTGTCTGGGAAGGGCAGGAGAGCCCCAAAGGTGGCCAGCTTTCTCCTGCACCATAGGCAGTGGATGGTGGAAGCAGGAATGCTACCAGGGCCTCACTTGTAGCTGCTTGTGATTGACTGTGGCCCTCTGCCCTCCTTAGTCCCACCTGTCACTCCTCTTCATCTTTGGCATGACTGTAGCATTACCTGCCTGACCATCATTCCCTGTCATATTGTCTCCTTCACTCCTAACATGTTCTAACTCCTGCTATACATCGTTTTCCTTTCCCGCCTCTCCCACCCCACAGTGTGCTGAGACTTCCATTGCTATCGCTCATTCTGGCCTCCATGCCCTGCTCTCTGCTGCCTGACAACTCCTTCAAGGCTTCACATGGTATGGGGGAATTGTGCCCCTGGCCCCTGCTTCACGTTGCCAGTCCACAGCTGCTGGCCCAGCAGGGAGGATGCAGCTCGGCAGGTTCTCTTCTGGTGGTACCTGTCCTCCACACCCACAGCTGCAGGGCCCTGCTTTTACCACTGTGCCACAAGTGTGTTTGTTTTGCATTAGATGCTGCAGGAGGTGACAGCCAGTGCTGAGTTAAAAAGTGTGGTGGAAGCACACTCCAGAAGCTGCACAGTTCCTCCCTGCAGTTCCCCTTTCCTACTCTTCCACTAATAACTTTAGAGCACCTATATACCGTGCACATAAAGTATGGTAAACAATGCAAATAAATCCTTGCGCCTGTCGGCCTGTCTCAAGCCCCAGAACTAAAACAATTAAACAGCCTCAGAGCAGCAAAGCACCCATGTGGCAAAGCAGACCAGTCTCTCAAAGCTGTGCACACATCTGGATGTTTGGTTTCCGCACCAAACTACACTGTCCACAAACTTAACAGGGAGCATGACTCTTTGACAAGATGTAAACCCAACCTGAGCGAAGGGCAGAGAACAAAACTCCCCCAAACGCCAGTGTCAGGGAATAGATAAGGCAGCCACAAGTAAAACATGAGGTGGATGCATTTTCACTGTTTATCATACTATCGTGTGCAAGAGCCTTTCTTTGTCTTTTGAGAAAAATGCAAAAAAGGTTCCAAACCCCAATCCAGACCTCGTATTAAAGCAGAGCAGAAGTTACACACAGACCATACTGATACTGTAAAAAGTTGTCCAGCGATATTCAAATGAATTGTTTTCCCTACCATTTTAAGATAAAAAATACTGGAATGGCTGTGTGCCTTTCTGCCTGCCCCACCCCCAACAACGGCTCTCTGGCAACGCTCACCAGAATGGAACCTGACACTGTCCGCGGTGACTGCCCAGGAAGGGACAGAGAAGGCTCGGGAGCACCACCGGCCATGCGGGGTTCTGCCTGAAAGCAAAGCGAGCACACACAGTTCACACACAGCACATACAGCACACAGCACACACACACAGCACACAGCACACACACACAGCACGCACAGCAGACAGAGCACACACAGCACATACAGCACACACGGCACACACAGACAGCACATACAGCACATACACACACACAGAGAGCACACACAGAGCGCACACACAGCAGACACAGCACACATGGTACATCAGCTTGGACCCACCTGTGGTGGGGCACTTGCCCCTCTGCATGTGCACAGTTGAAGTTTCCTTGAGATTATCAGTAACACTCTCCATTCCGCAGAATCTGTTGCCCAACACACTTGTTTTCTACTGAATAGACTTGGAAACTTATTTTTGTCTGAATCACAGCTGTAGTGAAATATTATTGTTAATGTACTTTTCAGGAAAATTTCTGACCTGGACTGAGCCAAGCATCTCATAACCCTATGAACAGGGTCCCACGGGAGGCCCTTTGAGGTCCCATGCCCCCAGTAGCTGTCCCAGCACCTCCCTTGGAGCAGGATGTGCCTCTCAGTGCTCATCAACCCACAGGTTTGAGAACTCAAGGGAGCTTCATCAAAAACTGACCGTGGGGCCTGGGCTGGTCCCTCGTCCTCACGGCTGAAGCCTTTGACCACTGAGAGATGCTCAGGCAAGCAACGTGTGTATTTCATCCAACTCTGGGGAGCTTTAAACAAGTGCTTTGTATGTCTGCACACACATGAATACTTGAATATACACACACTTCTGTGTCAATCTGGAAACTGAGTTCAACACTTCATAGCAAGTGGAGCACCAATATTGCCATATCAGATTTAAACATAAGTTACTGTTGTGGTTATGGTGTATCTTACAGAATCATTCTGTAAGAGTTAAATCAATGATTAAGCGCTGTCAAATCCTTTAGACATAAAGCACTGAACAATTCCAAGGGTAGATTTGGCAAGGGGTCCATTGTGAGCCTTGTGACTGGACAGGAGGGTCTCCCTTCCTCCTCTGCACCCCTATAGTCTCCATCCTCACCCTTTCGCATCCCCACTCTCCGTTGTGTCACTCCAGATCGCTTCTAATCTAGTTGTCCGTGTGCTCTATATTGTAACAGAGCAAACCTCGCTGTAGAATTTAGTTGTGCTTTCAGAAACTTGTTACAAAATTGCATTTGCTGATACCTTTGAAAGTACTTCTTTACATGACCTTGACTACCCAGTTACAGCATCCCTGCACTCCAGGAACTGCCAAAGCCCAGAGCACTAAAGCTCCTGTTCCACGAAGGGGGTTGCTTGTCCCGGTCGGGTCTTGGGATGTGGCCTTGGGGTGGGGTTTTTTGTTGTTTCCTCGTGATTTTTTTCCTCTGTCACATGGAAAAGGCAGTAACACCGTGTGTGTTTCCCCTTCAAAGCTGATGGAGGCTGTATTCACTGCAGCCCAAAGCACCCTAAAAATAAATGTTTTGGAAATAACCCAAAAATACTACCTTGGCAAAGCTTACTCTTGAGAAGGAAAAACAGTTCCCTGCAAATACAACTTGACAGACTACCAGAATACCTTCCTAGTAGCCATTTCATAGCTTTTTAAAACTAAAATAAAATTTTAAAAAAGGTCAGTGTCCCAAACCACTGAAGATTTGTACAAGTTAACATGACGTCCAAAGACACTCGTAAATCCAAGGCAGTGTGTATTCAGTCTCTACACAAACATGGTTAGCACTGGTTTGCATGCCCTTCCAAGCAAGTGTGGTGGTGTCTGGAATTTGGGCAATGCAAGAGACCAGCCTTAACCAGTACAAAACAACAGCACACTGAGAAGATCCTGTTTTAAATGCAGTCTATGCAGCCTTCAATTCACCTACCTTTGAAGAGCTTTGGGTTACATACTTCACCACCTGCCAAAGCATTTGGTTTTAGAACATATTTATATAAACCACCCAGGATGTCACCACAAACTGATTTTTTGTTGGAAGATAGTTAGAATTAAAGGCAGATGCAGAAATGTGTGGAACAAAACTGTCTGGAAAATACATTAAAACCAAAGAGAATCAACTGAACAACAGTCTTGAAAATGCTTTATTGAACCGTGTGTCTTATTGTAATGTGCAGAAGATGTGTTTGAAAAACTACAGCTTGAAAAATTTTTGAAAGTCTTCAACAATCAATAAAAAAGTCCCCTACTGGGGGTAACTCTCAGGGTAACCAGAGGCTGCATGTAAAGTTTTCTGTTGCAGAGACTAAAAAAAAAAAAAAAAAAAAAAGGAAAAAAAACCAAACAAAAGCAAATGCTNCCCAACCAAAGCTAATGCTGCTCTATATGAAAACAATCAAGATTTGATGAATAAAAAAAAAAAAAAAAGGAAAAAAAAAAAGAAAAAGAGGAAGGAACTTAAACTTCAGTCTATGGGGTTGGTTTTTTTCCTGCTGTTATTCTGGATTAGCATACATGTCACAGTTCTGCTGAGAACACCATGTGGTATCCAAGTCATTACGTTTACTCTACAATGCTGCTGAGATGAGAGGATACAGAGAAAGAGAGAGGGGGTGAGGTGAGAGATCTGGAAAGACATCATTATGACATAAGCCTAAATTTTCATCAGAAGCTGTGTGCACTTTTGTTTTTATAATCTAACTTTACATTCAAAAAAAACCACCAAAAAACCCAACCAACTAAACAGAAAAAAAACCAAACAACAAAAACCAAACAAAACCCCAAACAAACAAACAAACAAACAAACAAAAAAAAAAAAGGAAAAAAAAGAAAACCAAACCCAAGACCAAACATACCCCTTCTGTCCTTGTTTTGGGGCTATTATAAATTTCTATGCACAAGAACACCATAAGCTTTTTTTTCCAAACCAGTAGGATTAACAGTATAGGCATGTAAGTGGCATGATTCAACTAAAAGGCTTTTTTCCAACTTTTTTTATATCAGCAAAAATAACCAAAAGAAACAATAAATAAAAGGTGCTAAAGTTAGCATTAAGAATTTCTTGTAATATACTGACAGTCTGGGAATCCAAATTCTCAAGCTCTCCTGATACTGTCAGGTCTCTGCAAACTATGAAGCAAACACATAAATAACTCAAAATATGATTGAGGCTGTGAAAGGCTTTTAAACTAAGACAATAGGATCCAGGTTAACTTTTTTTTTAAGAAACACAGTGAATATATGAATTGTCTACACCTGAATAAAACATATTTAACAATTAAAAAATTTTAACA
>VYXD01001806.1:135823-178323 GCA_013397195.1 Hylia prasina | reverse complement strand
CACACTGGCCACAAAACACATCACTGCACATGTAAAACCTATGCATGGATTACTGAACATAATTCCACTTCTCCTAAGGTACACTGCATGCCCGGATAGCAGCAAGGAAGTTGCTCACTCCAACTTTGAAAGTCACAGCCTGTGACACTTGTGGATGCTTTGATTAAGGTTCTCAAGTGAATTTCTGATTGAAAGATGTCACATGGCATTATTTTGAACTTAGATAAAAATCCATTTGACTCAAATTCAGGCACAGGAGCTGTTAAAAATACCACACTCCCACAATACCAGACAAACAAAAGTATGCTTGTAGAGGGTGTGGCAGGGGAGACGTGGAAAATATTTTTATTTCAGGACAGTAGTCAGTGTTCTAGAAGAACTGGGACGACACAGGAGCTGAATCCTCTTTTAAATAATCCTAGAGTCTAATCCTAGGTATAATTTCTAAACTAGGCAAGTATTCTGTTAATTAATGCCATCCAGGGCATATGCCTGACTCCAAACATGTAAGGTTCATCAAGCTCTATCTCTCTGCTAGAACTAAGGTAAGCAGTAAACACAAGTACATGCAAGGAACAAATTACCTTGTCAGAAGGAACTGGGAGTTCTGGATAGTCTGCTGACTGTTTTCTGTGTTAGATGTGTTGGTTGTTGTTGTAGATTGTGTCATAGTGGTGTTGACATTGATCGTGTTGGTGCGTCTGGTTGCATTGCGCGCAGTCTCCAGTTGCTGTCTTGCTGCCTGTGCATGTTGCCGCTCCAACTGCAGTTGCATCTGCAGCTGCTGTAATTGAGAAGCAGAAGGGCCAGAGGAGTTCAGCTGTCCTCCTGCAGAACGCCTCACACCTGATAGCTGGGATAAAAGCTCTGCCAGAGAAGAGAAAGCTTCTATGACTTAAGACCTTAAATGAGCATTACACAACAGAATAAATAGACCCTGAATTCCAGCACATCAATTCAATTTTTTTTCAACTAACATCAAAACCCAACAATGCTCAGAGAAGACTGTGATTAATTTTGATCAAGATTAATGCCCATGAAGATTAAGATTAATTTATGCAGATTTAGTCCAAATAACAAGAGAAGGTTTAAAGTCTTGACAACGACAGGAGAGCCAATCTACAGGTAGCCTGGCAAAAGATGTCCCCTGCAGCCACTCTCTGAAATTTCAAGTCAAAATAGCCAGTGACTAAGAAATTTCTTTATTTTGGCTTTGGATGCTGACTTTTTTTTTTCCTTTCAGCAAGTGTCCCCTCAAAACAGAAGCTTCATCCTCCCAATTATCCCAGAGGGAAGCTGTGCTGCAGGCAAGAGAGAAATACTGTACTATTGCTTCAGACATTCAGTAAAATACATTCAGTTAAGAAAACATATTAAATCACCGCTTCACATCAAAAGCATTTTGTATGAATTCTTATTTTTGCCACAAACACTGAGAAGGCCCAGCAATTAAAAACCCCCTCCATTACTAAATGTTCCAATTCAGAAGGATGGAATTTTCCTTGCAAATTTTATCCACAAAGTTGCTTTTTTAAAGAAATACTAGCAGCAAGTTACTGCTCATAGTGCATTACTGCAGAATCTCTTCGATGACCTGAGCAGAAGGTAATTCTTATCTCAGATACCTGCTGCAGTTGACACAACGGCAGAAGAAGCAGTGGACAATCCTGCTCCTGCCCCTCCTCCTCTACATTACAAAGTTACTATATAGGTCATGACAATTTTACTTCCACTGTATTAATAAAATGTAATCATCCTAAAGCAAGCTGATTTTGAAGGAACAAAGCAAAATATGAACTAGAGAGGTTGAGTAACTTTCACCAAAACTGACAGCAGCACCAAAATTAAGTAAATTTTAATTACTAGAGAATGCCACAGGGAGGAAAAAAAAAATTAAGAAAAGTAACTGATGCTATAAACTTTAAATAGAAGAGCTACTGTGGTCTTTCCTATTTCTTACTCCAGGAAAAAGGCAGACACGTTAAACTCACAGGCAAGATTAAGACATATTTATTCTCACTGTAAGCTAAAGCTTGGAATATAGGGAAGCTGTATTTTGGCAAGAGGTGCGAACTGAAGACAGTCCTGGAACAAGATGGACACCCAGCTCAGTGTGCTCTAAATGCAGAAACACACTTTCCACCAAAAGAGAATAGATGTAGAATGACATTTTACCCCACATTTAATGCTGCTAAGTGGGAAGGACCTGAAAGGCTGAAAACAAGCTTCAGCAGTCACTTCACATTTTAAATGAGCTGAAGCAGCTGACCTGGCAAAAGAAAAAGAGGATGTCTTGCACTGGAAGCTTCAAGAACATCCTCCCTCTTTGAACAAACTCACCTGTGACCTCACTTGTTTTTTTCTCGATTGGCTACTTCTTCACAGCTAATTTAATGAGTTACATCAGGTCACACCAGGCCAGCAGAGCATCAGAGCCATCAGCAGGCGGGCAAAGGGGACCACGATTAAGGAAGGCAGTGGATTCACAGCTCTCCTTCCAGGGGCAATGCCTCATTAAGCCAGATGGCTGGCTATCTCCCCCTGAAATCACAGCCTGATAATGGCAAGCCCCAGTTTGAGCACTGCGTCTTCTTTGCATCTGAAGTAAAGGTGGATTTGTGGCAGACATTATGAGGTCTCCCGGACACATGGGTATGGTCAAAGACCATGGCATTAAAATGTTTAGATTTCCCCATAGACAAAACTCTATTTGTTTTCAGAATTGTCTTCACACTCTATTATTTTTTTCCTTGAAAAAAAGTTATTTTCACATCAAAGCTAAAAATAAACACGTTATTTCTGGGAATCCTAAAGACACAACCTAATTATTTTCTGATGCTGACATTAAAACACCCTTTCCCTCTTCACCCGCTCCACAGGATGCTGTGCCTGTATGTGCAGCTTCACAGCAACACAGAGCAGGGCAGCTGCTGTCATCTTGCATTCCCCCTCCTCTGTGCAAGGAGGACAATGGGGTAGCATGTGTGGTTACAGCTCTTACCAGCTATAGGATCCATGGTTTCTCTATTGCTTGGAGAATATGAACTCTGAGAAGATGAAAGTCCACCGCTGGAACTGCTAGTAAAGTGCATGTTTGATCTACGAGCACGGGGGCCTCCCAAACCCCGGCCTGGGTGGAACATCCTACGTACATGCCGAACACCACTGGATTCATCGTAGCCAAGAAGTTAAGAAAACACAACTGTTTGACATTGAGTGTTAAACGACCATTAAAAGACATTTCATGGGTCACATACTCAGGCGTACTGTTCTTTAAAGTAATGACTCAACTTCTGAGGAAAGCTAAGGTACACTGTAGCTATGCTACAGGTCAGACTCACTGACCTGGTAACTTTTCTATGAAAACCCACATAAATCCATGTCCAGCCAAGCTTACTACTGAGACAGGGATTTTAGTTCTCCCTTCCCAATTCTTACATTAAGTATCAAAAGTAATAAAAATGTTACTGCAATTCCAATAATTACCAAATTCCTTTTGATTTCTGTACTTCATGCTTTTACCCAAGAAATTTCACCACTTCAGCCCTGAGGAAACTGCAGGTTTCTGGAGTATTCAGCACATTTCTTTCACCTTTGTTTCACCTTTCTTCTTACAGTCAAACACTAACTCCAGTGTGACAATGCTTTTCATTTTCTCTTTTTCTCCCACTTCCCCCAGTCAGATGCTTCTATTTTGTGTCACTTTTTTTATAGGTTCTCATATAAATTTTGAAGTCATCAACAAATCTAAAGATTATTTTTGTCATAAATTTGTTAACATTACTTCCTCCGAGACAGTCCAGATAAGGCTTCTTCTCATTGGTGAAAAATGAAATAGCATAGGCTTTAATAATTTATTTTAGTATTATTAAAATTTAGCTTAGATCTCCATCTCTGATGTTTTTTATTTTTATAATAGTATGGTTACCACTCATATGGTATCAATTTTTGTGTAAGGGTAGAGTCCAACGTACTTTTCATAAATCACAGTTATGAGGCAGAACCTTATGATGTCATGGAGGTCAAGAATTTAAGACTGAAAGATATGACTTCACTTCCCATGGCAAAAGGGAGCTTCTGGCCATTACAAGACTTTACAGAACGTTTGCTTCTTTCAAAACTGTTAGTTATGCTACAGTGTAAAACTTAACATCCAGGACGTAAGAGGAAAACCTCCCCAGCACAAAACACACTTTGCTTAGTACAGAGCATCTTGCACCTCTGAATGTGCCAATTTTGGATGCTGCTGGAGATGAGTTGCTAAATTAGATGGACTATAGACCCCACATACTTTGTCAAGCTTTTCATAACTCAACATGTTAGAACAGGACAGTATCTGGAGATTTTTCAGATCAGGACACAGGACTCTGGGGTAACTTTCCCAACTGCAGCTTTTAAAGTGTTTTGAGATAAATGTCATTCTTCAAATACCAGCTAAGCATGCACTTCAGTCTTACCAGATATGCTAGAGAGTAAGAAAAGACTTTGCAAGCCTTACCTTGTGACAAACATTTAAACTGATTAGTCATGTGCGAACTATTTGTATGATTAATGCTGAAAATATGTATTTATTGAATTTTCAGCTATCTTCCTGCTAAAGAAAGAAACTAGGTTTTAAAGGGTTGTCCATAGACCATAAAATAAATGACCTTGCAATAGCTGCACAAGGTTTGTAGTAAGAAACACACACAGTGTTTTGGGACAACTTTAGGAAAAAACCATAACCCCAAAATTAACCAAACATGTTTTACTCTAGAAAAAGTACAAGCCAAGAGCCTTCTCTATCTCCTTTTTGTACATGAAGGCAATTACAGGGCATGGAGAGTTCTGTACAGCTTGAACTTCATATTCAGCAATATAATGGTGTATCAGAGAGTAATGGTTCTTATTTCCTCCACTGCCAGACCCTAGAGTGAAATCTTCATTTTTTCCTGCCTTAGATATCCCTGTTTCTATATATGATGTAGAGTCCAATGTCAAACAGTCACTTCAAGATACTTCTTACCAGGCTTTGGAAATTTGGTAACACCAGACACCAACACAATAGAGTACAAGCAGGAAGTTCTAATTATCTTTAATCATGGCCATTGTATTCCCAAACCAGATCCATTTTGGGATAACTGAAACCTTCCTCTGTATTTGAAAGAAGATTGTCTTTTCTGGCTCAAACATTCCCTAAGTAAAAGTCACCTGATGCCACCTCTGGGACTAGGGGTGAAAAAATGCAGCAGTAGCCTCAATTCTAATCAAGTACCTTGTACATTTCAGTAGGAAATTAATTTCACTCTGTAGCTGGAAAAATTTAAACTTCTTGCCTTACAGTTAAGCCAATATTGGAAGCCCACAAGTTAGAATTCTGGCACACTTCTATGTAGTTATGTAATTCTTGTTAGAAAAAGCCTAATTAGGCAGGTGCTATGAAAATCTCACAGTTGGTACAACGAGCAGAACTAAAATGTCACAAACTACATCAGCCACCAAGCAACATTTCAGGGCTGCCCAAAGGCCAGGAAAGATCCAGTGGTCTGGAAGATATCCTCCCCTCATCAATCTTATCCCACATCTCCTCAGGAAAGGGAGGATGGCATGACTCCTGGCCACTGGGCACCACAGGGGTGGCTGGGATCAAGCTCTCAAGGCCAGAGCCACTGTGTACAGCACCCTGCTTCTCCCGAGTGCTGAGAGCTCTACTCCTGTCCCTGGGAAAGGCAAGTACAGGTAACTGCTTTCATCTGACTTTGTAATGGTTTTTGTATCACTTTTTCATAATTCACCTTCCACAGAGCCAATCTACACCCAAACTCCTTCACTCTGATCCAATTATTGCATAGTATTTAACCTGCACATTTAGTCTGTCCTGACCTTAAATCATGTTAATACTAGCAAACTTAAATACAATCAAAAACAATCATAAATGAAGTGGAGTCATCACCTCAAATGCTGTTTCTCTTCTATTAGTCTAATTAACTCTGTTTGATAGGGCTTGGATTTTTTTCCCCCAACTGCTTGAGCTTTTATTATTCTTTGTTCCTTTTTAAAAATCTCTGAACAAAAAAGCCACTATCAAAGTTATAATGAAGTCTTTTTTTTCCATTTGTTTAAATGAGACACAAAGGACTAATTCAAAGATTACTTACTGTAGGGATGCTACACAGCTTGCATGTCATTCAATAAAAGCGCAAACCAAAAGATATTTTACCAGTTAATCCTGGGTAGGAAAAAAAAAATGTAAAAAGGAGACAAATATTCCTATAACAAGGATGAAAAAAATCCCAGCAGTTTCAGCTCTTCAGCCACCAAGCATAGATAGATGTTCATAACTGGCTGCTAAGATAACTGAAGAACAACATCCTATTTCCCACAAAATCTGAAGGTTTTCTGAGTTGTATACAAAATGTCAGTAACACTACAAAATTACATTATTAAAAGATTGTGTTACAACAGTTAAGCAAGTTTACAATCTTTTGTTACAAGCAGCTATGCTTGAATCATCCTCATGTCATAAATACATTCTGCACTGAATCGTGATACATAAAATGGAACCGAAAGTAATCATGAGGCAGGATAAAACACAGTGCAAGTAGAAAAAACCTCTGTATGTCAAAATCCTTTAAATCATTCCACTGTTAGAGCAAAAACCACTCTCCAGTATACCTACAAGTCTGTGCACAGTGTGACAACTATAGTTTTTTTAAACTAGCAGATGAACCTTTTTATTTTTAACACACATATCTTTAGCAACCCGAGTTCCAGGAAATCCAGAATACGACCCTTTGACTATAAAAGTGAAACCAAGTCACCATGATTACTAGGTGAAACAGTCTAGCCTCTTTGCCTCAAATTGGAAAGGATATTAAATCTCTAGGAGCTCTGTGTTCCAGTGTAAGATGAGCTGCAAAGTCATCTGTGACATGATTAGGATCCCCTCCAGGTAATGCTGCACATATTGGACAAATCTGAAATGACAAAGCAAGGAAAAAACACCTTTTTAAATATTACAAGAAACAGAACTTGTGTCAAGTCAATCATTAGACACTGGCTCTTATGCTTTTAATTTTGGTATGCACAAACACCTGGATATCAACGTATCCAATAAACTCAGAAAAATTACTGAAGTGCAGACATGACTTTACTTATCTTTTACTTTTTTTTCTGAATTTCAGAATATTACGAAAACAAGAGCTAGGGTTCTTAAAATCAATTTGCAATATCTTGAGTACTTCTGCATGCCAATTCTGCCACAGACACTGGAGTCGAATCATACAGGAATGCTATTTGCCTGCTTGACACTCATCCCAGCAGAGGAATCAGAATGAAACTGCCCATATTTGGTAAGTATCAAGCTGAGACCATCCCACCCAGGCAGTGCAGGCTTGGCAGAGAAGAGCTGATCTCCATACCCCTTTCCTCAACAGTATTTTGAGAGTAGATACTGAGGTCTCTCTTTGGTTTTGGGTTTTTTTCCCCTCTTCACAGTTTTTGGTTGGTAGGTTTTGTTTGTTTTGTTTTTTAAACCAAAGTACAGTTAACTAGCAGGAAAACACTACTACTACTATTGCCATAATTATGACTTCTTTTTTGACTCCATAAACAGCATCTTCCATTTTTCTTTCATTTTTCATGTGTATACTTAAGCTGTTAAATGTAGATCCCAAAAGGTCATGAGCATTAAGAACAACTGCATAAAAGAGCACACATCTCATGGAGGTGAGAATAAGGTCTTGAAATAAGTTTACTGCAAAATCTCAGCTGCTTTTGACAGGAACTGCTGCATCTAATTCCACTTTAATTTTAGTGGCCAGTTCTAAAAAGAAAACCAGGCATTTAAAAAGCTTTTTGCTACAATTCCTTCCTTCTTATTTTCAGTGTTCAGCATTTCTCTCCACAGATTTTTCACCACTACAGAAGCCAAGCAAGTGCACTACAGGGCATAACGTAGCACAACGTAATATAATAAATACTCAGTTATGCCAACATATCATATAGCTACCCTGTAGGGAAATAAAAATGGATGTGTATTGGACAGATGGTTCTGAATTCCCTAAACTTCATTACAACTGCTTAATCTTCTCAAACCAAGAGAACAACACTTTCAAAGCAATCTTCTTCAATTTAAGCCACTCCGAGGAAGCAGAAACCCAACATAAGAAGAACACTAAAAGCATGAAATCACCAGAGAGTTCTTTGTTAACGTGACAAAGGTGTTATGAACTGCACATATTTGTGAATATACTCAGACCTCAGAAAAACATCAGTTAAGAAAAGGTTATAATGAATATTAAGTAAAAAGGAATCAAAGTATCCCAACCCTAATTCTAAATATCAACTAAACTTTCAAGAACTCTTGACTAGGGAAAGTTACTCAAGCACTGTTATGCACAATCAACCATTTAGTTAAGCATAAGCTCTGACAGTCACAACAAAGACTGGTGGATCACTGATGAAGTGTGTCACAGCTAAAAATCATTGTAAATTATAACATGCATGAACAAATGGTGCAGATGAAAGGTAAATGTTGTCAGAACTTTCTCTTGAATTTATGACCATTTGTATTAAGAAATCACCATGCAACCTCGCATGATGACTCTAAAGGCCTGAGGGAATCCCACTCACAGAATATCTGCCCCTTTCCAGAACTACTTTCCCACTACTTTCCCATTTACATACAAAGTAACCACTGTAAGTGACAGCACTTCTGTGACCTCAACAAGAGTCACTGGGATCTTGGAAGATGAACAAGGACATTGAGACTGCCTCAGATTGTCTATTTCACTATTGCAAGAAAATGCTTTCTTTTATCATTGAAGTATCAACAACCTAGTGCTTACAATTCATCTAAAACAAGCCTAGTTACTGCCTTACCGAAGGTGAGGGAAAGCTGCTGCAAGGCAACATAATAGCAGAAAATTTGCGCCTCTGTTATGAAAGAAGACTGACAAGATGGTATTTTATGAAGTCTCCTGAATCTTTTTTTTTATTAATAGTGCTAGCAGACTTCTAGCTGAACACCGCATTCTATCTGGACCAGTCCAACTAACCTGAAACCTCAACACCAATAAAAACAATCATCATACTGACTTCTAGATTCCCCTGCCTTACAACTCTAACCATTGTCCCTAGACATCATATGGGTGAAGAAATACTGGTTCTTTAGAAGAGGAAGAGGGCTCTTTCAGCAACGGGAAGAGAGGCTTGCCCTTTAAGTGAGAGAGCAGCTGGGGGTGCATTAAAAGCAGTCTGGATGGAAGATGACCTGATGGAGATCTTGCATGCTGGAATTAAGAAGAGAACAGGCAAAGGGGATTTTATAGGGGTTGTCTACTGTAGGCCACCTGACAGGAACAAACAGATGTTCTCTCTAGAGACACAGAGCAGCTGCCTCACATTTGCAGGACCTGACCCTCATGGAGGTCTTCAACCACTCCAGTATCTGTTGGAAGGACAACAAAGCATGACTGCAATCCAAGAGGTTCCTGGAGTGCACTCAGAGTAACTTCCTCCTCCAAGTGACAAGCGAGCACCTGAGGACCGGTGCTATAAGGGACTTCATTAATTACCAGCAAGGAGGGGTTCAACTGGGATGTGAGGGTCAAAGAAAGCCTTGACTGCACTGACCTTAACACGATGCACTCTAAGATCCTGAGGGCAGGGAAGGAGAAGAAAAACAAGATCATAACCCTGGACCTCAGCAAAACAAACTTTGGCCGCTTAAAATATCTGCTCGGAAGAGCACCATTGTGTATGAATCCGAAGAGTAAAGGGGCCCCAAGAAAGCCTAATACTGAAAGGTCACGCCTCTCTAAACTTGACAGTTCTCCATCCCAATGAATATGAAATTAGGCAAAAATGCCAAGAGGCCTACATGGATGACCAAGACACTCCTGGACAAGCTCAATCACAAAAAGAAAACACACAGAGGTTACCATCCTAGGGTAAGCCATAGCATAGCCTACCATAAGCATTATCTGAGCATCACAGGGCAACGTAAGCAAAGCTAAAGCCCAAATGGAACTGAACCAGCCAAGTAATGTCCATGGTAACAAGCAGGTCTTCTAGAAGTGCATAAAAAGATAACTAGGGAAAATGTGGGCCCATTGCTGAAAAGATCTGAGGCCTAGTTACACACGACACAGAAGAGGTCGAAGTACTGAATACCTCCTTTGCTATGGTCATTACTGGCAAGACTGGTCTTTAGCAACTCCAGTCCCCAGAGAGCATTGGCAGAGTCTGGAGTAGTGAAGACATTCCCCTGCTGGAAGAGGATTACCCTGCAGAATACTTACATGAACTGGAATACTTAAACCCACAGGCTGGGATGGGTGTGATGCACCAAGAGGTGCCAAGGGAACTGGCAGATGCCACTGTGAGCCTCCTCTCAATCTCTGAACAACTGAGGATTGGAGTAAAGCAAAATTCACTCCTATCCTAAAGACAGGCAAGTAAGAGGAGGACCTAGGGAACAACAGGCTGGTCATCTTGCTTTGATCCCTGGGAAAGTGAGGAAACTATTGTTAACTATTTTCAGGCACTATTAAAGACAAGAAAATCATCAATAGCAGTCAGCACTGGCTTCACAAAGGGGAAGACATGCTTGCCCAGTTTCATAAACTTCAATGCTGAAGTGTCTGGCCTGGTAGATGACTGAAGAGTAGGGGGAATTGCCTACCTGGACTTCAAGTGAGACCACTGACACTGTCTCTCACAGGATGTTCAAAGGTAATTTGTTGATGCTCAGGCTGGATAAGCAGAAATTGAGGTTGAGAGAAAACTGTCTCAGTGGATGGGCTCAGAGGTTTGGTGATCAGTGGGAATTCTGCTGATTACACAAAACTAGGAGTGGCTGATACGCAAGGGAGCTGCGCTGCCAGTTAGAGTGAGCTTAAAAAAAAAAAAATCAAGAAATGCAACAGGAACCTCATGAAGGGGAAGTACATCGTCTTACACCTGGGCAGGAATAGCCCCAGGAAGCAGCACACACTGGAGGCCAGTCACTTGGGACAGCTTTGGAGCAAAGAATCTGGGGTCCTGGAGGATCATGAGCCAGATGTGTGGTTTTGTGGGAGAGAAAGCCAGTGGTGTTCTGGGCTACAATGAACAGAGAGCTGCCAGCAGGTCAAGGGTTGTGATCCTTCATTCAGCCCCAGTGCCAATTTCTCAGCTCCACACATGCACACACTGAAAAGAGCTCAATAAAAGGTCACAGAGAGGAATGGAGGAAAGGCTGAGAGAGACGGAACTGTTCAGCCTGGAACAGGGGTAGGGTAATGGGGGAAGGATCTTAGGAATGTACATGAATACCTGAAGGCAACCTGAAAGGATGATGGAGCCATGCAGTGACAGGAGGAGAGACAGTGGGCACAAATTCAAACACAGGAGCTTCCTCATAAAGATCAGGAAACACTGAAACATTTTTGCTGTGAGGATCACTGAGTACTGGCACAAGTTAACCAGAAAGTTAACTGTGGAGTCACTATTAAAGAACTGGACATGGTCTTGAGCAACCAGCTGTATGTGGCTCTGCTCCAGAGGTCCCTTTCAACCTCATTCAGCCTGTGATTCCTACCTGCAGATACATAACGTTGTACTTACCAATGCCTATACCTGAGAAAAATCAGCAGAAAGTAAATTGCAATAAAAATTGCAAAATTTAACAGATGAAAAAGTTTTCTGTCAATTCTTTGAAAAACTGGGGGTGAAAAGTCTTTCAGATAGAAATGATTCTGTTCCTGTAAAACATTCCTTTACATCCCTAAAAATACAGGTCCAAAATAAAACACATTTTTGGAAGGAGATACTCAAACAACTACAAGCTCAGTATCTAAACATAAATAATTGCCTGAAAGCCTATGACCACAAACACTTAGAATCCAAAATATTTTCCTCTTTACTAGTCTTGTAGCCCTTCACTATCCCAGTAAGGGTAGAGTACCCAAAGAATTTTATGTGCACGCACACTAAACATTTATCACAAATACCAGATTCAAAACTTAGCACAAACAGCCACAATTGTATTCAAGGATTAAAATATTGTCCTTTATCGTTGTTTAGAACAATGATAGAGCAGTGTTGTAGACTGATGCATAAAAAGGTTTTTGTTTGTTTGTTTGTTTTCAAACGTTACTCTCTCAGGATTCACCAGAGTAGCAGCTGTCAAGAATCACAAATTTAGGCTTGACATGTGGGGTTCTAGAAGTCACAATCGCAAACAAGGGCATGTCAAGTTTAAAACCCTGAGATCTGTAAACACTCAATGTTAGGAATATATCACTGACATCAAGTGGTGCAAATCAGAATTGCAATACCAAGCCAACAAACAAAGTCATCCAAATGCAGAACTCTCAACGGCTGATGCCATGTTTGAAAGTTGCAAAGCTTACAAAAAACTCAGACTGTAAAAATTGCAGTGCATCACCGAGTTAAATAATATACCACAGTGCAACTGATTGTGAAGTAAACACCTCCTGTGTTTTTAAGAAAGATCATAACACCTCTGAGTCCTCAAACAGGTGAACAAACACCCTTCCATATCATCTCTTCATCCAAATTCCTTATTAGGTTTAGAAGAGTCATTAATTTTCTTCCACAGAATTCTTTGAAAATTAAGAAAACCAGAAGATTAGAATAGAGAACTTATTTGTAATTTCACACAATGTATTAATGATAAGTAATCTACTTCAAGCACCACTTTTTTCTCTAGGGATCTAGGGTAAAACAGTTTACCACAGAACAAAAGCACTCTCCATGTCAGTCTGCTAAACTGCTCACCCACTTTCTCCTACTCCCAAGGTCAATCAAGACAGAGGGAGTCAACATTTCCAGTAAAAGTATTTGTGTTGAAACTTGTTTAAGAAGTGCATTTAGGTTAGGGATAAACCCCCTGCTTTGACAAGAATAGTTTAAAAACAATTACAAAATCACACTGCATAAAATAAGAGGTTCATTAAAAAACATAAACTGTCTGCATGTCTTCCTCTTTCTTTAAATATATTCATTTAAATGAATATGTTTCAAGGAAGAACAGAAAGACAATTTTTCAGAAACAAGACTATTTAAAATTTATTTCCACCATGAATGCAAGTTCAAAGGCTTCTTACCACTTCTGTTGATGTTTCTGCATGCTCAGAAGTAACATGTTCTTGAAGAGATGTTTCCGTATAACCCATTTTTCCACAATAAGGACAAGTGAAAGACTGTGGCTGCTCTACAGAGAAGGCTTCGCCACCATAGTACAAATCTGAAACAGGCAGAGATTAAACAGGGGTTACTATAAGCTGTATCACCATTACTTTTGTTCACATCAGCCGCTGTTTATAAGTGTACTTCACTGTAATCATGCTAAATTAATCTGTTTTTTTCATTGAAACGGCTATATTCAGGAGGGGTTCAGTTACTAACGAAAAAAAACAGAGACTACATTTAATTTTCATTAGCACACATAACTTAGTTTTCTAGTATTTACTAGGAAAATACTTCCATCATGATGCTGCTGATACTGCCAAACTTTCACTGTTCTTATGCTACATACAGGGTCACCTATGGTATTTTTCAATCATAAGATGAAATTTCAGAAGCTGAACTCTGGACAAAACCTCAAATTTAGATCGAAATTTTTAAGTCCTCAGTGACACAAAATGCCAATATTAATGTCATAGTAGAACCACTGCTTTGCAGTAAGAAGTTTCAGAAATGTCTCAAATATATAACATACAAGTTTGATAGTGAAAAAGCAATCTGGGTATCTGCTGCACACTGGCTTCAACTTCCAGGTGTGTTGAATGTGACCACTTCTGCACCACTGATGAAAAGTAAGCACTTTTAAGTTGCTAACATAGAAGCTCCCAAAACTTAAGATGAAACTTTATCAAACCATGCAAGAAGAGGACATTATTCTGTCTGATCCTCTGCAGGTATTTCATATTTTACAGGAAACATGAATGAGCTTCTCATTCACATCAATATTAAAAACAAACCTAAAAAAACAACCAAACAAAAAAACCTCTTAAATATCAGATTGCTTAAAAAACTCTACCTATGAAACTCACTGAGAATGGATGAATGTATTTTCAGGTAATGCAACAGTACCAACTCCAACTTCACAGCTGAGCACAGGGCCCAAGGCCACAACTCATCTGGAGAGAGTTTTAAACAGATGAGCATTCACAGAGGTATCTTTTCCTTAGATACACTGTTAGCTCAATCCAGATATCAAGAATTTTAGCAGTACACACAGTTCTATCACAGAGGGGGGAGGTTTGACAAGCTGCCAAATCCTTTGTTGTTCCTTGTTTTCAAAGAATACAAAACCAAACATTTATTCGCTAATAAAATAAAAATCTGAGTTCTTTACAGTCTCCTGATTACACCTCTAGCACATTTTCCCACTCATGCCTCCTTCACATCCTTCTCATAATATACATCAAATATACACGAGAATGCCAAATATGCCATCCTCTGGAAAAAGAAATATTACAAAATACATTTTTCATTAAAAAAACAGAAGTTAAAGCTGGCAAATCTAGCTATTTTTCCTTCGTAAGTTTATACGTCCCTTCTTTTTTCCTCTTCAACTTTCATCTCTCTTATAATCAAAATCTCTTTTCTAATGTGAAATACAGATCACCAGATAAATTTTCCTTTAAATTAAAATCTAAGTTAAAAAAGTAAGGTTTTTAATGAAGTGGTCTCATGAATCTTTGTGTCTGATTTAGCACTGAAGGTATGGAATGGGTATTTCTCTATCTGTTTTGTTTTTACAAGCACATAAAAATCCTAGAATTATGAACAGTGATGTCTTTGACTACTAAGGGGTCCTTTCCTAATGAAGTTAACTAACAATTAGAGGCAATATGGGAAGAAATGAAAACACCATGCCTCCATGGCTGCAGAAATGAAGCAACCTACAAATGTATTATTGTTTTCATTTACAAATCTATCAGTTTAGAATGCGAAGTGCCCATGATTAAAGAATTGTCTCTTCTGACCCCAAAGAAATCTTTTCGATATTAAAATTTTGGTTCATTTCAAAGACAAAAGCAGGAGTCCATAATTCTTCAAACTCCTCTAGGCCTCTAAAGCCCTCTGTTCAAGATGTCTAGGAAGACAAATAAAAGTATTTGGTAAAAAAGTAAAACCAGATTCAGTTGCATCCCTCTAGAATAAGATCTGTGACCCATATTCCTTATCAGTTAGGGGAAGAATACAAAGGAGTAGAAGGATCAAACACTGTCTGCTGAAAACCCAATACTAGTTTATGACCTGAATTTTCAAGCACAAGAGTGTTTAAACATTATAGCTTTTCCTTGGTGGGGGAAAAAACTCCAAGAAACAACTTGAATTAAATGTGAAAATGAAGCCAAAAATATCAGGAGTTTTGCTTTTTTATCCATCTATAGCTACAAAAGTTAAAGGTATACTTAATATTAAAATCAACTAGCACATTCTTGAAATTGGTAGGTTAGTTAAAAACCAGAAATATTGGTGCAGAATTCCGTAGATACAAATCAATCTTTCAAAGAGACATCTGATTCAGGACTACATTTTCTAACAGCTTGTACTTTTTGTTAAGACATTATTCTTTACAAGGGTACACAGCAGTATGGAATTTTAGTTTCACTTTTCTTCATACAGGTAATGTAATTTCAATGTGATATATACTTACAGATAAAAATGTTCCTATGACACAAGTTGTAGTGTGCTTATTTAATCTTCTTTGATGTTTCAAGAAACCAAATGGTGGCAACACACCACTTAACAGAACAAAGTATATCTGTTCTTGGATCACTTATCAAGCAGCCATATCACCTTCAAAGCTGCTCCAGAGTCCTGTTCCAAACTATGATGCTCAGATTTAGCATGATACACATTTAGCACACTTATCCTGTTCTGACATGTTTAAAAATAAACAACAAACAAACCAAAAAACCCACAAAAGTCTCAAGCTGAATTCTGGTGAATCCAGTCAATCCTACACTACACATTATTACAGTACCATTATTTAATCAGTTCCCTCTGTCTAGGAATTGGGCACAAAATATGACAAGATCTTCTGCCACACAACCACTTCAGCTGACAAGTGAAGGCATTCCTGAACCAAGGAATGTTCTGTACATCAGTGAAGGTAACACAATATGATTCTGGCAGAGAATCCTACTAACAATTTGTATTACTTTCTTTGTCAGTAAAGGCACTTTAAAATGATGTGGTAAAGGGCAACCACATGCTTAGACCCTAAAGCATTGTAACAATTTAAAACAGTTTTTTAGGAAAAAGTAAAGTAGGAAATTTGCTGTGAACTTCTCCATTATCCTGACAAACTGATCTACAAAGACCACAAAAGTACAGTGGCTGCCTGGTAAGCACATTCCTGTGTTCTTTACACAGGCCTATTACAATTCTACTCTTTGACTCCTCTGAAATAAACTAATTGGATTTGTGCTTTAAAGGCCACTTCTCATTCCATATGAGACTTCATACTTTATTTTAAGCTCTGTCCCTCTTACAGCAGCATATCACTCTTGGTGCGTGTTGAAGCATTTTTTCTGGTGTCTCTTGTGGGGGCTGAGGAACAGCACTGCATTGTTCTGGATCCCATCTTGCTTCAAAATTAATATATATAGGTTATTTACTCACTCCTGAAAGATAAATATGGCAACCAGATGGTGTAAGAGTGAACATGCACAGCCAGAAAACACTAGAGGCTTTCTACTTGTTTTCGGTGTTCTCATGCTGGCTCCTGTACTAGTCTGAATCTCAGGGAAGAAAAAAAAAATCAGAATATGTCAAGCTGACAACAGCTTTCAGAGTACCTGAAAAAGTTCATCTTCTTGCAGTATGTTCTGCAACATTATTACAGTACCTAGGAATGCTAAAAACTGATCTTAACTTTCACAGAGATAAACTTTTTCTATGCTGAAAGGATCATTCATGTTGTCAACTGTCCACCACAAACAACCTGGTTGCAGCTTCAAGCAGAGTACTTAAGTGAACTCCACAGATACCCACATCTAGATAGTGCTGGCCAGAGTGATGGTGGGATTTAATGGTACAGGGTCCTTATTACCAGTAGCAGATGGATTTTGGGCAAGTGACTCGCTGATCCTCATGTGCACTTTTAAAATCAAAAAAGTGACAGTGACTTCCTCTGAAGTGCTTCCATCAGTTTTGCAACTGAAGGAATCCCCACTCTGCTTTCTTGTCCTTGATAAAATACTCATTTTTCACTAGTTGTCCACTTTCCTCCATATCATAAGCAAAAATTGTAAGTTTACTGCTATTAAAATATTTTCACACCTTTGAAACAAACCTGTCTACAGATAACAGTACTGACATTTGCCAATAGCCAAGTAAACTACAATTCACACACCCAGTTACACTAACAGCCTTCCAGTTTGTGTTTCTAGTAACATCTTCCTTACTTAAGAAAATTCCGTACTCATACTGTCATACATTACAAACACTCTCCTTTCATTTGACTTCCCACATCACTAGGAAACTACTGAAGACTTATTAGTTCTGTGCTTGTGCTGATTCCATATGGGATAGAATTTTCTTCACAGTGTGAAGTACAGGGCTATCTACCTTTTGGATATGTGTTGAATACAGGGCTGATACTATCAAGATGTTTTTGTTACTGCTGAGCAGGGCTTATACAGAACCAAAGCCTTTTCTGCTTTTTGCACTGCTACAACAGTGAAGAAGGACTCTCATGATCTGGGATGCATGTGAGATTGGGAGGAGACACAGTCAGGACAGGTCACCCCAACTGACCAAAGGGACATTCTGGACCATAAGACACCATGCTCAGGATATAAACTATATGAAGGGGGGAAGGAGGAAGAGGGGACCTTTGGAGTGATGTTGTCTGTCTTCCCAAGTCACCATGAGGCATGATGAGGCCCTGCTCTCCAGAGAAGTCTGACCACCTGCCTGCCTATGGGAAGCACTGAACGAATTCCTTGTTTTGCTTTGCTTGTGCACATGATTTTTGCTTTCCCTATTAAACTTTCTTTATCTCAGGACATGAGTTTTCAGCTACTACCCTTCCAATTCTCTCCCTGATTCCACTGGTGGGGAGTGAGCAAGTAACTGTGTGGGGCTTGGTTGCTGGCTGGGAATAAACCACAACAATACCACTTAGTTGCCAATTTTACCCTTGAGATTATTTTCTTCTCAGACATTAATATCTAACCTTGGTGATTTTTAATATCCACTAACACAACTATCCTAACAACCCTGAATAAGGTAATTTTAGACTACTACCACCATTTACTATTGATTATCTAATTAAATTTAACATTTCTTAGTGCTTAATTTTTTGAGTGTTGGTCAAAGTCACATGATCTCCTAGGCCACACAAGGCCCTCTGAAAAGTCACCAGTTTCTTTAAGCATCTTTACAATACTGTAATGTACATGCTTTTATGTGTACTCTACAGGGACCTCTACAATCAAAACATTTTAGGAATGATGTCACAGATCTTCCTGAACTCTAAGGAATATGTCATTTATCAATTTTCCCAATTCATTCTCTACACTATAAACTTACAAGGTCAGTAGTAATTTGGCACATTCAGACTTTGCTGTGGCTCACAATTTGGTGATATTATTTTTCTGCAGAGTTAATCAAACTAGAAGTCCTACGGTAGAGCTGAGCTGCAGTATTTTCTTTCCTGGTACTAGTTCCATGGGAGCAATGCTTGGCTATCAAGCCATACAAAATTTATAGACCTTGTTTCTTATTCTCATTTAGAGAATAAACAGCATAAGCACGAAGCAGTATAGAAGCTGCCATTCAAATCCTATTACCCATCTCAATACTCCACTGTGAACCTTCTTCATGCATACCTAAATAGTAAAAAATAACTCCTCTGTGTCTCTATAACAAACACACATAAAAGGCATTAAGCCAAAGGTACATTTATAAAGGCTTCCAAAAGAGAAATACCCTAATTGCAAGAAACAAAATGTAATTCTTAGTCATTCTCAGTTTCTGATTATAGGCATTTTTTAAAAAAAGTATAGTTTAGAACAAATTCTCATCGCAGCACATGGAAATCTCTGACATTTAATGTTAGTATGTTTCAGTCTTCTTACCCTTGTGATTAGTATTTAGTACTTACAAAAATGCTGTCCTTTTAGCCCATGTTTAATATCCAAAAATAACTGTTGCTAACAGGTTAAGAAGTTTCAACTGTGCATTTAAAACAGTGACCTCAATCCCCAATAATGTACACAGAGGAAAAAAGAAAAGCCTGGCAAGAAACATGTAAGTTAAAACAGGAGTATTTATTTTTGATAATGCACTGAATTACTTCCTTTCACCACGGACTCCCATGATCTGGATTTCTGAAGTCATGACCAGGTAGTTGCAGGGCAAGAGGAAGAATTGAAAGAAAATTGAAGACAACTCCATATAAAGGTTTTTTTAAGAAACTGCATGTTTCTATAAGTAGCTATTCTCTAAACTTTAGACCAGTAAAGTATAAATCTCACTTCTGTTCTAAGCAAAAAGGTAAAGAGGTTAGGACTTCAGCTTTTGAGAAATCATCATATTTAAAGGATTCAAAAATGAAGGTTACAGCTGCAATCACTTGGAAAAAATACTGAAATGCTAGTCCTAGGTGCCTGACATGGAAACAAAATATATGTCCAGCATCAGCAACATTGTAGAGCAGTGGATGGTCACAAATAATTTCTCACAAGTTACAACCTGTTTCAACTGCAACGCAACAGAAACAACAAACTGGATAGGACACAAGAACAATTATTATTTATTTTAAATATTGACAAGGCTTTATTTTAGTTAGAAATAACGCTTGGATTAGGAGATCTACAAAGAAATTCCAAAAAGACTACAGGCTAGTCCTTATCACTAATCTCTTATACTCACTGCAGCCCATCACTATGTTTCCTGTACTTACAATCTCACAAAAACACAAATGAGCAAACTTCGTACAAAATCTCACCAGGATTTTTTTTTCTGCCTGTAGACTGTGTTATTAGGTATATTTATTAGTCTCAATCTTCTGTAATGAGACAAAACACAACAAAAAACCAAAACAAAAAAACCTACCAAGAAACAAACAAAATCAGAAATACATATGCAGCAGTTAAGAAAAAAAATCAGTTCTTCAATCAAACAAAACATGCCTGCTTATTAGAACTCAAGAACTTGGCCCTTATTTTTAGTGCACTAATGGAGAAAGTGATTAATAATTAGAAACATGAAAATAAGCATTATGTTTGTGGACACAATATAGCAATTAATTACTGGAGTTTGAAATTATCACTTACCAAAATCTACTCTTGTTAGTATGCACTGCATTGGATGGTCAGTTGTATGCCTTGTTGTTGTTGCACCACTTTCATAACAAGTTGCACAGAGATCGTAATCGTAGCAAATTAAACACTTGTACCGGCGACCTCGAAAATTTCCTTTTAAACATGCATCACAGCTGACACCTGTAAACAAATAAAATTGCTTTAAGACAGCAACAAATGCACTTATTTTTTATGAGGAAGATTTCTTGCTATTGCCTCTCAAAACTAGAAAGAGCCAACCATGTGCAGCTGGCATGAGACTCAATTTTTGAATGCATTTGTGTCTTTAAAAGACACCACTCTCCCAAAATTAGGATCTTGAATTCTTCAAGTAAAGCAGACTCAAACACCTGAAATAATAACATGTTAAGTTAGTAAAGCTCTTTGGCTGAATCTTCCTATAGACACCTTTACCTCTCAGTACTGACCGGTATTTGGCTATTCAGTCAAGAATTGTGCCACTTTTAAAAGATAAATTGTATAATGGCTGACCGAGAGGAAAGAACAACATCAACCACTGCCAAAAACTTTCCAGTCCTTAATTCAACACTTCCTAATATTTTAATTCTGAATAACACTAAAACTAGACATTTCATGGAGTGTAGAAATTAGAACCTTTCCCCATATTTTTTAAATTTATCTTGCATCACTTCTCTCCATTCTATTTCTCCCTTAAGCTCCTTCTTTGCAATGCAGTCACACTGTGTATCTGAAAAAGGCTTTGTAGCTTCAAGAAGTTTTCATTTTTCTCTGCATGGTTTCAGTTCTCTCTGGGTTGCCTGTTTAAGTGAAGAAGTGACGTTGTCTTGTAACCTGTGAAGGCTAACACAAATATCTTTCAACTGCAGCAACAAACTAAGGGCCTTCACGAAAGAAACCAATGTGTGCAACCAAGGCAGGATTTGGATCAATGCCTTCTTTTGGCATCACTTAAGATTTCTTCTTCATAGTTTGGTAAAAGCACAGACAATTTTAGAGCAAACTGCCAGAACAGAAGAGTCACATTAGCCATATCCCTATTTTTTTGAGCCTAGTTGTCAGAGGACTGGTGAGTTACAGAAATTATTTTGCATTTTTTCTTATTACTCCACTCCATAGCATCTAACAAAAGCTTTACAAGTAATTCAAAACACATCCATAAGCAATTTCTTTTGGATCTCCCCAACTTGTTCAAACAATTGCATAATTACAGGAACAGTGAGCAAGATTATTTTATCACTTTTGCCTTTAATTTCTTCACCTACCTGAAGGACAGCTTGAGGCACTAATAGCTTCTAATGTCTAAGCATGGTGCTTACATGAATACTGAACCTATTTGTTATTCTCCTCACTGCGTATCTGTTCTGCAAGTATCACCCTATGTGAAACAGCATATTAGAAGAAAGTATCTCCAGAATCTTTGTTAATAGCTGAACTATGTTTTGAAGACGGCATGTTACCACCTCCAAAGTTGGTTTGGTTTGCTTAAAAAAGAAAAAAAAAGATCTGTCTCACTTAACTTTCTTTTCCCTGAAGTTTTATCCATAAACTCTAAAGAATTTTTAACAGTCTCATGATTTAGACACTGACAGCAGCTTAATTTCTGAGAGCACTTGCTTGCTAACTCTGTAGTTTGAATTTCACTGCTTCAGTTGGTTTGCTTTTTTCTCCCACACAGAGACCCACAATATTCTACCTATGCAGCACGCAGATCTCCCCAACAATGGATGCCGTACACACAACACTTAGCAGCTACTGGCAGCACTGTGAGCCTTTTTGTTGCCTTTTTGTTTCTAGAAAACAGCTGATCAGCAAGTTAGATGTCACACTGAAATAAGCAGACTAGTTTAATCTAGAGTCTATGCTTTCCAAAGTACTAACCCATGCTTCTCCAGAAAGTCGTATTTTCCCCTCTTTTACTTTAAGCTTGGAACAACTAATTTAATGCAGATGTAAGCCTCTTTGCAACAAACTCCTGTCATGTGTTCTCTCAAACATTTACATCATTCCTATTTGAAGACATTTTTAAGAAGCTCTCATTTACATGTTCTCTTCACATCAACACTTCTCCACATTATTCCAAACTGCAATCTCCATATAAGATGTGCTATTAATTTCAGGGAAATTCAGCCATAAACATAACCCGCAACAATGTTTGTATTTAAAACATTACAACATTTGCAGTGAGAATCCACCAGGTCTTCAAATAACAGGTGAACTTTTTTACTTATGATCAATTATTAGAACATCTACAATCTGCTTCAAACAGAAAAACTAATATTAGCATAACACATCCCTATAGCTGGTTGGCTGGTGAAGTCAGACCAAGGGAACAGCAATGTTCTAGAGAGAGCTTTCTTTCTACATCTCTCAAAGTTGATATTTTACAACCATCACCACATCCTCCACTCTGAGGAACAGGCTGGCAGCAAGGGATGTACCAGGTTACACTTATATCCTTATCTGTAGCAGAGAATGAAAACTGCAAAAGGGACAATTATTTAATTGAAATTTAGGAGTTAAACACATGGTTAAATCCCCAGACATCCCCTTGAACCCAGCAGAATAGCTCTACCAGAAATTGTATTAGTTATTTTTCCCTTTTTACAACAGTCTGAGCAAAGTCAGGCCCGAGAGTTCTTCCTGTTCAAGCCTATTACTTGGCTGCTAAAATCTTGACTACCTACTCAACATGCAATCTAGAAACTGAAGTAACCAAATAATTTCCTCCTACCTTATTCTTTCTACTATAACAAAAGCTTTTGATTTTAATCTTCTACAGTTTAACCTTTACATCAACTTAAATTCCAGAAGTTCATTCTGCACAAACCTCAAACCCCCAAAGATAACGTTTTATTTAGTACAGCATGTATGTATCTATCCAACATTTCCCTGCATTTACCTTATATTTCCAAGTATGGCAGGTAAGTAACAGATACAAGACTGTCAGATTAAACAGGATGCATCCACATTAATCACTGATCTTGTGGAAGAAAAACAACAAAAATACCCCAGACAAAACAAACAACAACAACAACAAAAATCCAACAAAGAAACAATATAACAAACAAACAAACAAACAAAAAACCTCCAAACCCCATATTCTGGAGAAGTTCAGTTTAAAGCAGGGGACAAAAGAATCAGCCTAAAGAAAGGCATGAACAATCTGTGACAACTATTTAGATACACTTCTGACTTGCAAAAACTGTTACAGATTGACTTCTAAAAGAATCACAGAATGAAATCCTATTAACCCCAAACACCTTGCTGCTCAATGAGTACTTTCAGTTCATGTTATGGAAGATATTGGTTTGGAACAGTAAGAGTAAGAAATACCCATTTTAGTTACAGATTACATTACATCATAGATGATATTGGAGGCATCCTCAAATTTTGTTCTATTTTGTTACTGCTGTACAAGGACCAACATACACTGCATAATGTAGATCCCATCTAATTAAAACCTTTCTTTCTGATCAGTGTAAAATGGTCTTCTAATGCAACACTGTTCCACCAGAGGACAGCATTGCGCTAAAAGCCTAAGGAACTTTGGTTCACCTTTAACTATCAAACATCAGGTTCTGAAAATTTATTCAGAAGTATTCTCTTGCAGTATCAACTCTCAGTCTCTCTAGCTTCACACTCTGAGTAAAGTAAGTCAGGACATACCTAACAGTTCCATTAATAATCTACATTTTATCCCTCCACTACAAAAGTCTTACTACATTTATATCAACCTCACATCTTTTCATCCAGGTGAATTACTTCAGCATTTTACATGTAGCATGTAGAATGGTTTGTTGAGTGATTCTGGATTAAAAAAAAAAAAAAAAAGTCAAAAAAATGCTCTTTCCTAACACCTTTCATATTTTAATTCTGATAGCCAAACATAATTTGACGTTCTGACACTGAACTGGTTTCGGTAGAAATTAACTAAAATGAATGTAACTGGTCCTGGGTTTAATAGATACACCAGAGGACACATAATCTGAATTCATAATGGAGAGAAAAACACTGAAAAAGCCACATTGTTCAAATACTGTATACATCAGGATCGGTTTGTATTTACAATTACAAGCAAAGCTATGAGGTAACACCAGTGAAAGTGTCTGTAATGTCCCAAGGCATTACTACCTTGGATAGACACACATTTGCAAAAAAAAAAAAAAAAAAGGTTTTTTTCATGCAACTCTGCCCATTGTCCNTTTCTTCCCTACTTGGTGTCCTCAGGAACTAAGGGCAATCAAAATAATAATAATGATATTAAAAGCCCAATAATTGGACCCAGACAAAAAAATTGCCTGAGAAACTATAGAAAATTCAGCATTTTTTTCTTGTAAAGAGCATATGGTCAAAGATGAGTAATACAAAGATACTGAAATAGGTTCCAGCCTCAACATGAGGCCTTGAACTTTATCAATACTTTGAATGTATTAATTTTTAGAAATTTCAAAGAAAATATCAGTCATTAGAAAACACTTTAAACACATATGAAGACAACATCTGAAGCAGTCAAACAAGGAAAACAATTGCTCCAGATAAGAATATTTAGTCATTCTGCTGTTCCTGAGAATTAAATTCCTTTTACACTGGAAGACACTAGTTTCATGGGTAGTTATCAGCATTTTGCATTCCTGTCAGCAGCTAAATATCCAAAACTCAATCTTCCAGCCAATTCAGGTATTGTTTTTTGTTCATCAGTGCTCAGAGTGAGAATCACTATATTTTTTTAATGTACAACACAAATAAAGAAAAAAATAGCCCATCAATGGTTTATTTTCCAGAAAGAAAATGCCAGCTACTTAAGAATTTCTTCCTAACTTATATGACATACTGAAAGGAAGAAGTACCCTTCTAAAAACTAAAAGTATCACATGCAAAAGTACCCTCAGTCTCAAGGGACTGGACAAACTTTAAGGTTTCTACATTTTAAAAACCCCAACTTAAGTATGCAAGTGAAAATTAAAAAGTTGTGCTGCCTCTTCTGTAGTACAAAAGGTTACAACCTGTATACTGCATTTTATTTTATATATTCTGAAGAGCATACGTAACACTCCTTTTAAAATGCATCTGACATGTTTTAGTGTAAGATGTCCTTTTAAAGGATTGCTCTGGGTTTGTTCCGTTTTAGATAAACTTGCTTGACATGAACTCTCTCATCTCTAGTCTACATGCCACACAGCAAGTCCAAACCTTAACACATTCTTCTTAAGCAGTTCAGTTGTTTCCAAGACTGAAGAGAGGAAAATATACGCCATTTGATACTTAATAAAGAAGAAATGCCAGTTGTTTCTTACTTTAATAGATTCATTTCTTAATGCAGACTACTACCTAGTTTGAGGTCAAATTCTAAGAACTTCTGCTGTTTCTGTATTTCACCAGCAAAATCAACCAAATCATAAAATGTTCATTTTTGTTTACTTTTCCTCATGTTTACTAAAGCAAACTGTGAAAATAAACATTAAAGACACCTGCAACAAAGAACCTACTTCATCACGCTTGCAGCTACAAGTACTGAACAGAAAATTTACACACTATACCTTTGAAAAAACAAAAAATGCTCTGTTCCCTCAGCCTGTGTGCAACATGGCTGAACATGCAGGATCTTCTTACAGCAAAGTGGAAGTAACTAGACTAAAAAGAACTAGGAGGACTAAAGTTGTAAGTAGAGATGTTGTTGACTTGGAAATAGGGAAAAAAAAAACCACTGGACGAAAGGGAGGGAACTGGGCCTACAAAAGGCTTTTGTCTTCTTCACTGCACTCCTCCTTTCCCTCTGGAGTCTGGAGTAGAAACAAACACCTGAATCTGCTCACCTCTCTGTTGTCAACAGTCTTCATAAAGCTCACTTGCAGAATTACAGAATCATCAAGGTTGGAAAAGACCTTTACAGTCATCAAATCCAACTGTCCACCCAGCAATACCACTGTAATCCCTTAACAACTAAACCATATCACCCAGCATCAGATCCAGATGCATCTTGGATACCTGCCTCCCCTACCCACCCCCCCCGCCCCCGGCAAACTATTCNCACCCCCCCCGCCCCCGGCAACCTATTCAGATTCCTGACTACCCTAAAAATTTCTTTTCTAATAGCTAATCTGAATCTTCCCTGTCTCAGCAGCAGGCTGTTTCCTCTTGTCCTCTCACTGCACACACGTTGGAAGAGACAGACCCCCATTTCACTACAACATCCTTTCAGGTAGTTAGGTAGTTGTAGAGAGTGATGAGGTCGCCCTGAGTCTCCTCAAGACTAAACAAATGTAACTCCTTCAGCCATTCCATATTTTTTGGACCTTTCCAAGCCTTGTTGCCGTCCTCTGGACGGACACCACCACCTCACTGTCTTTTTTAAAGTGAAGAGACAACTGAACACAGTACTGGAGGCACAGCCTCAGCAGCGCTGAGGACAGGGGGAAAATCTGTGTAAAAACAAAGAATCAAACAGTACGGCTGGCCCAGCAAGTTTCAGCCTTGAGCACCAGCCAACCTGCTGCACAAATAAGTTTTTCCATTTTTGCTTTCACATCCCAGTTGTGGGAGTTACACACACACAGTTTCAGTCACCCTGGGCATCAGGAACAAGTGATTAGTAAGCAATTCCAAANCTAAAGTTGTAAGTAGAGATGTTGTTGACTTGGAAATAGGGAAAAAAAAAACCACTGGACGAAAGGGAGGGAACTGGGCCTACAAAAGGCTTTTGTCTTCTTCACTGCACTCCTCCTTTCCCTCTGGAGTCTGGAGTAGAAACAAACACCTGAATCTGCTCACCTCTCTGTTGTCAACAGTCTTCATAAAGCTCACTTGCAGAATTACAGAATCATCAAGGTTGGAAAAGACCTTTACAGTCATCAAATCCAACTGTCCACCCAGCAATACCACTGTAATCCCTTAACAACTAAACCATATCACCCAGCATCAGATCCAGATGCATCTTGGATACCTGCCTCCCCTACCCACCCCCCCCGCCCCCGGCAAACTATTCAGATTCCTGACTACCCTAAAAATTTCTTTTCTAATAGCTAATCTGAATCTTCCCTGTCTCAGCAGCAGGCTGTTTCCTCTTGTCCTCTCACTGCACACACGTTGGAAGAGACAGACCCCCATTTCACTACAACATCCTTTCAGGTAGTTAGGTAGTTGTAGAGAGTGATGAGGTCGCCCTGAGTCTCCTCAAGACTAAACAAATGTAACTCCTTCAGCCATTCCATATTTTTTGGACCTTTCCAAGCCTTGTTGCCGTCCTCTGGACGGACACCACCACCTCACTGTCTTTTTTAAAGTGAAGAGACAACTGAACACAGTACTGGAGGCACAGCCTCAGCAGCGCTGAGGACAGGGGGAAAATCTGTGTAAAAACAAAGAATCAAACAGTACGGCTGGCCCAGCAAGTTTCAGCCTTGAGCACCAGCCAACCTGCTGCACAAATAAGTTTTTCCATTTTTGCTTTCACATCCCAGTTGTGGGAGTTACACACACACAGTTTCAGTCACCCTGGGCATCAGGAACAAGTGATTAGTAAGCAATTCCAAAACATGCCCAGCTATATACAGGAATCATGCAGGATTTCTGATGAAGCCAATCTGGATTTCCAACTTAATATTTAATATTACCTCACATGTCTCTTACCATTCAATTATTTTAATTTGACCATCAAAACCACCACAACACAAAAACCTGCTAAAGTACTGTAAATACATTAAAAATAAACAGATTGCAATGGAGCACAGGAAGTTCGTAGTGTGGCAGCAAAGGAACTGGCACCAGACACAACACCACCACTAATCTGGAAAATGGCAAACAGCATGTGAACTCTATTAACAGAAAAATACTTAAACTGAGAAAGCTACAAACAGCTCCAGGGCAAGAAAATAACAGTAACAGCACTAAGCTACATCCTCTATCTAGTAAAATCAATGGCAAAGTTTCTCACTCAATAAGACAGGACCATGCTCCTGAGTTTGTTTCAGGATGAGACAAGAAAAACACAGTGCTCAGGCAAGCACCAGCTAAATGACAATTGGGCTGGGGGAAAGCATATCACACACAAATGATTTTTACAGGTGTAAGAGACAGGAAGAAAAGTAAAATCCTATAAAGAAATTAAACAAAAGAACTGGTACTTCTCTGTTGAGCCCTAAAAAAATTAAGAAACAGTGGTCTTAGAAAATAAACCTTCATGCATTTTAGATTGCTGTTATTTAGGAAGAGTGGCATAAAAAGGGAAAAACACACAAGGAGAATAAGACACATGTCCCATCAGGCTTGGGAGGCAACTGAGTAATACAGACCAGTTGAACAGAGAAGTAAACATACTTGAAGAATGCTTTTTCTGTGAGCCACTCTTCCAGGCAGATAAGAAAAAACCCCACAACACCTGGTAGAGACTAAGAGAAGCTTAGCCGAAATTAACTATTTAGGTACACCTTAGACATAGCTCTGGTGTAAGGAATACACACTCAGCTTTACCTCCTTTTGCACTATTAAACTCCCTCCTGATTCCTTTTACACATTACCCAAAAAGGCAAACATGGCAAGCCTTTCCCTTGTGGGGTGGGGAAAAAGCAGGATTTGTCACAGGTAACAATGCAGAAAGTAAGCA
Organism: Hylia prasina; assembly: GCA_013397195.1. NCBI lineage: Eukaryota > Metazoa > Chordata > Aves > Passeriformes > Sylviidae > Hylia > Hylia prasina. The sequence goes on along the minus strand of VYXD01001806.1, from coordinate 149,424 downwards.
GTACTGGATGGGAAACCAAAGAGCTGGAAGTGAAAGACAGAAAACGTCTGCATGCAGCAAGTGATCCAGCTTCAGCAGTAATGCTTTGTGATTAGATATATTACATTACATATTATAATAATAGCTCAGACTTAAAAGACTTGCACCAACTGGTCTGGAAATACACACTCTTCAAATAATGAAAACACATCCAGAAAGCAGTTGGAAGAGGGAGGGAAATAAAAGCAAGTGGTTCTTCTTGACATAAAAGAAGGCAGCAATGCCTAACACAAGGCAGTCACACCTACATTCCTCCCAGCCAACCCAGGTCATAGAGAGGAGCACAAAACCACCTTCAAACTTAAAGACTGCTTTCAAAACTACCATTTTGAATGGCATCACATTATCATAAAAGCAATTTATCCTTCCTTAACACCACAAGAGGTCTAGTAACTTGTAAAAATAATTAAGTTTCTCTGAACACAACACAGAAGGGAAATAGAGGGTTAAATTCCTACAATTTAATCATTTAAGTAGTTGCAATATTCCATCCTGGGCTTTCTCCAAGCATTTTTCTTACTCTGAACATAAACAGACTGCCTTGGCAACTTTTCCTCCCACTCTGTTACATATAACTGCTTCTCAGGTTGATAACATGTCTCCAGAAACTACAATTGCTTGTGATAGGAAGGCTATATACCAGAAGAGCTGTGGGAAATACAGTAACCTAAATGAAAAAGGTTTCATGTCTACTTCCATCAGGCTTTGAGTTTGTTCCATTCCTCCCTCCTCCTCTTTCCAATTCTTCATAGCACAGGCTTCTTTCCTAATTCAAACAATTGCAGAATGGTCTGGGTTGGAAGGTCCCATAAAGATCACCTAAATCCAAGATCCCTGCTGTGGGCAGGGGCATCTTTTAGTAGACCAGGTTGCTCCAAGCCCCATCTATACTGACCTTAAATACTTTCAGGGATGGGGCATCCACAGCTTCTCTGGGCGACCTGTTCTCGTGCCTCATCATCTTCAGAAGAATTTTTTAAACATCTAATCTAAACGTGTTCTCTTTCAGTTTGAAGGCATTCTCCCTTGTAAAAAGTCCCCCCTCAGATTTCTTGTAGGCTCCTTTCAGGTACTGGAAGGCCACATTTAGGGCATTCTTTTTGCAGGCTGAACAATTCCAGTTCTGTCAGCCTTTCCTCATAGGAGAGGTGCTCCATGCCCCTAATCAATCTGGTGGCCTCCTCTGGACCCACTCCAACAGGTCCATGTCCTTCCTCTGCTGGGACCCCAAAGCTGGATATGGGGTTCCAGAGCCTCACCAGAGTGGAGCAGAGAGGAATAATCTCCTCCCTTCCCCTGCATCCATCCACATTGCTTTGGATGCAGCCCAGGATACAATTTGCTCTCTGGGCTCTCAGATCATGCCCAGCTTCTCATCCACCAGCATCCTCAAGCTCTTGTAGGTAGGGCTCCTTATATGCTGCTCATATGTTCCCTGCGTTGGCAACACAACATTTGTCAACCATAACAAATACTCTACCTTTCCCCTTGTTTTTCTCTTTAGGAAGAGTTTCAGTGAGGTTTATTACCTATAGTTTTGTTTTTCTTGTCCCCTTAAACTACACATACACAAAGAACCAAAGACAATCAAAGTATTATGTTCTGGAACATTTCCCTGATAGTCCTGATCATCTCACATATGCATCCAACTTACTTTTAAGAATAATTTACTAACCACTCGATTTGAAAATAACATGTCACATAATTTCTCTAAAGAGCTTCTGATCTATCACTAAACACTAAAATCCATGACTAATTTGCAGATCACAGCTCAAAAGTCTTCAGTACCTAGGTATTTTTAATGTAATTAGCTCATTTTCTTAAACAAGACTCAGATGTTTTACTTTATTTGCTGAAGCACAAAATAAACCACATATCAGTAATACAGCATTTTATCAAAATAGATAAAACATACCTCACTTCATGATTTAAGAAAAAAGGAGAGGGATGATCAAACACCCTTAAGGTCTCACTGGTAACTACAGGCTCAGCTGCCATGCTACAGCTACAAAATGCATGACATGGTATTTTAAGGATAGAAAAAGATTAGGTGTAACAAAAAAATCTGACATCTACATTGAAGAGTTTTTAAACAATCTATTAGAAAAAAGAAGTATAATACAAAGATACTAGTGAGGAAAACCTAGATAACTAACTGAGAAGGTGGACATATGAGAGGTATTTTAGCTGTTTTACCTCAATTTCTGCCTCTTGGAAGCACAAGGTTTTCCTTTACATTTTCGGACTAACTTATAAGCTCTGTTCTCCACTGCCCACTGGACAGTGTTTGAATTCCACACAGAAAGGTGGTTTTCACACACTAAATGTTGAGCTTCTTTAAGTTCTCAAAGTTTACAAGCAAAATCACTCATCCTCAAACTCGTATCTTCTTTAATCAATGCCTTCCTTAAATATGTACATTGTTTTTTAAGACTGCCTCGCTGCACACTGTGTTGGATTCTAAAGTTTGATGTGTGTCGAACATGCAACACAAATACAGCAAATCTTCTAGTCTACACAGAACTGTAAACTAAGGGTAACTGTAAATTAAACTTCGGTGTGAACCTGATACCCCTTCCATTTCCCTTGACAGTCTTCCAGGTGATGGATGCATGGATGAAGAGACACCTTCAGCTCGTTCAGCTGAACAGGATGTCTACAGTCCTGGTACAGACAGGACAGCTGTTACTTTAACTGATTTTCTGAGCTCTCTTCTGACTGTTGCAACACACCAGCTACTACAGGACAGCAGGTATTAGCTACTTCCCTTCCAGGTTCTTCTGCATGCACTAGAGTTGGCAGCTACCTTACTTCACCAACACACCTCTAAGAAGAGCAGTCAAACTCAGAAGCAACTCAGCACTTCTCACCCTCACAAAGTTTATGGTTCTGTCAGACTATAAAATTCTTCAGGATGAAAGAGGTATGCCAATGCATCTGAAATGCCATCCACACAGAAATATATTTACAGCTAAGAGGTTTGTGCAGACATCTTTCAGTACAGGTAACAGACCAAAACGTTTTAACTTAGAGTCTATGGTACAGTCAATAGTGAGTCCATTTTTCTTGTGTACAATTAGAGGATGCCTACAATTGTTGTAGGAGGAAAACCAAAGGGCCCAATTATTTACTCACAATTTGTTTCATCTTCTTCAACCCTAAGGCTTGCTCAATCCTGAATACAGGCCATCAGACTTCCTCTGCAGTTTCCAGTTTCTGAGATACACCTGAGTCCAGCAGCTTCTCTAGAGTTTTTCAATTAACTAGAACAAACTACAGTACAGACTTTTAAATCTGCTATACACTGTCAAGCTCTCCAAATGCTCAGCACTGTGAAAGAACATGCAAGCAACATCATCTTACTGATTAGGGACATTTAATGCCATGTCCTATTACACAAGCTAAGAAAGCATCTGCTTTCTTGAAAAGTGATAATTTTTGAAGAAGAACATTTATAAAGAAGGAATAATAGGTTTGGAAGAAGCTCAACATAACATTTAATGCAAACGTGACAAGAGGGTTCATCAGCAGATGACCTGAAATACTTCCTCTGAAAAGATACATCATGGTACTTTTCTAAGTCAGAGCCTGGAGTCCTGCATCTCATTCAATTATCACCTTGAAGTACTTCAGTCTTGGCTAAATAAATATATTCTGGCATGCAATTCCCAACAATCCATTCTTTCACTTTCTGGTCCTTTTCCTTTAATTCCTAATGCTTCCAGGAACAAAATATTAACTGAGCTTTGAGGCACAGTAAGAATGATACCTCTCAGTAACTGGCTCCAATACTTATGAGCTGGATAATATTCTAATGAACTATGAGATGACCTAAAACTTATGAATATCCTCCATTTATACTTATTTTTTTAATGTGACATGAGTTAATCTTGCAGATTCTCTGCTTCTAAATACACTTCAGACAGCAACCTGCAACAGCACAACAACATTATTGATAGCAACCTCTACCAGTAGAAATTTGACTAATAACAGTCAATTATTCAGTTATCTACACTATAAAGACAAGTTTCTATTGTAATGACTCTTCACTTGTATATCTTCATTTACAAAGCCATTCTTCTACAGTAAAAATCTCAAGCTGTTTTCTCTGCTCACTGCAAATGTCTTTCAGAATAAGGGACACTGTATGTTGTCAGATCCTGCCTGGCACTTCACAGGTCTTATGGCAAACAACCTTGGAAAAGATACCTGCAGATCCATTATTTCTGAATTCAGGAAGGCAAATAGGCTTTTAGTCATCTTTGGAATTTTCTAAAATTGAAGATAACCAAGGGAGAAGAAAGCTGGAAAATGTGTCTGACCTACTCCTGAGTCAAGACACTGCAGTTTCTACTCCATCTTCTTAAACCTGCAAGATATCTAATTAACGTAATCAACAGGTCATGGTTAACAGCAGAAATAACTGAATTCCATCTGCACAGTTGGAGATCAAACTACACTTACTGACATTTTCATCTTATCAGAACACCAAAAATGATAGCAGGAAACAGGTATGGAATTAGAATTATCTGAGCCATCTTATGCACATCTAGACTGAAAAAAGCTTAGTCACTACACAGAAAGCTCTGAATTCTCTACAGCTTACTTTTGTGATGCTTAGATGTCTTTCATTAAGGGCATCCTTGAAATCTCTTTCCCAAACTTACCTCCTTTTCCACAACTAGTTTCAAAGAGTCTACTTTACACTTGTGAAAAGTAATACTAGCAATAATTCAGGGGCTGAAGTTAGTGGGCTCGTTTGCTCTCTGAAGTAAAGACAGAGGAAACTTTGGCAGCTGCAGTGGCCCAAAATGTCAGTCCAGATGTGACCTCTGCTCCAGCACTATTACTCTTGGTAAAGTTGCTCTCACAGACCCACTTCATCAGTGGATCATAAGCTGCTTCTCACTACAGACACTTTCCACTTGCAGAGATAGCCCACACCTCAGCTTGCATGCTGAAATACACGTAACAGCTGTACACTATAGACCATTTGTGTTAGGCACATCTCAGCATTCCTGCCTACATTAAAAGAACATGCAAATACGCAGTAATTCAAACATTTTCTTTGCTGAGTAGAAGTGATATGATGGTATCCTGAGCACAGAGAAGCCTTTCTGCCCAAACCACAGATGTCTTCAGAGTTAATTTCACTCTATCACGAAACAAAGTCTCAGCTTACTTTTGTGATTATAACAAGGGCTTATAATTAAGACCCACACCAGTTTGAAATTCATTCCAGGTGAACAACAATTTTGCAGCATGTACAGCTAATACACACACACACAGAGGTAAATATGCAAAAATATATTCCAGAAAAACTGAATGTTGATTCTTACCAGAATCATTTATTTGGAGATAAAGACAGAAGTTACTGATAATCACACAGGAGATCCTTCCATGACTATATACTAATGCATTTGTGACCTTGGAAATCATGTATGATCTATTGCTGCTGGAGTTAGGATACTTGAGATACCTATCAAGTACTCAGAGTATCACCTCTTTAACAGCTCACAGCACTGCTCTCCAACCAGGCATCTCCAGGACACTGCTGTTCATCTGTTAAGTAATTCATTCTGTTAAGTTGTCCTCAGCACACACCCAGGTATTTATTTCCAGAAGCTGCCATGAAGCTCCTCCCGTACCACCAAGCTTCTGGAAAGCAATCCTGTTGGTCTGAAAACTGGTCTGGAAACTCATTTAAAATTACAATCCTAATATGAATAATGATATTTTCACCTGTCACATTAAATTATGCTGATTTCTACATTGTTTATACATAGATTTACCACATCCTTTCAAATTCTTAAATACAGTCTCATAGAACGAGCCATTAGAAATCATCTTCAGTCAAGAATACTGGCTGCTTTAGTATCAATGAGCTAATAGTAAACAGCATTTACTATTAGCAACCAAAACACAAATCCACCTCTATCTGGCTGCCTAAAACCTTGCCAGCAACAGCTTTTTCCTGAACTAAGTGAGGGCAAGTTGTGCACCAAGAAACACCAGAGCTTTGCTTTTCAAGGAGGCTTACAGAGACAGGCATTAAATTTCTATTGCATTTGCACCACGCAGAGGTCTACAGCTTCCCAAAGGGTTGTTGAAAATCCCACCCCAGAGCACTCAAAGAAGCAAAGTAGGAGAGGGAGAGCACAGCAAGGAGAAGAAAGAATAGTGACAACAAAGTAAGGCGGTAAAGGATAAGAGATCAAAGACAAAAAGAAAGAAAGCAAAGATAATTTATCCTACCAGAGACAGCACCTCTTGTCAGTCAAGACAAGAAACATTGCCTCCCAAAAAGAATCTGGCACCAGGAAGTGGCAGAAGGAAGGAAGTGGCCAAATCTGACCTGAGGTAAGAAAAAAAAAAATGCAGTTATAATTATTTTTTACAACTCTGTTGTTTCATCTTACTTTTGCAGTATACTTTTGAAAAAATATTAATTTGTTAAATTAATATTTCTCTTCATCTGGATTTTGTCAGTGATGACAATGGGATGATACAAATCAAATGTGCAACAGAATCAATAGTATCTTAATAAAACTGGGAAATTAAAAATAATTTTTAAGTAATATGGGGACATAATATGCAGTAATAGCTGCAAACAATATATGCCAGTGAAATGTCCCAATGAGTAAAAAATTTGGAAGAATGGACTTATATCTATATAACTCACTGCAATAGAGTACAAGACCACTAATTTCTACCTGTAGGAGACTGCTGACTGTCCATTGGCATGACAAAACCTACACCTGATACTCGATGTGCACATGGGAGAAACATCACAGTCTCTTGTGTCCACTTTCCAAGTTTATTGCAACAAAAAGTTGTACCCAGGTCTCCAACTGAAAATGGAGCGACTTTGAGAGACAGTCTCCTAGATGTTCCCAACAAAGCAATCACAACAGAAAGAACTAACACAAACATGGAATTCACTGCAGGGTGACAAATGAGCAATAAAAAGGAACACTCATAAAAAGCAAATCATAGGCTATGACTAATTTTTTTTACAAATATTTAAACATTGAAAACAGAAGAAAATAAAAATTCCATCAAGTAAATCCATCCATCCTCCCCTATTAACTTATTCAAACTACATTCTCAGAACAAAGCTGGCAGGTGGGATAGAATCGTTTTTTCCTAACATGTCAGAGGCTCCAGTGACTTCTTCTAGTCATAGTTAAAAATTAATTCCAAATAAGAACAAATCACTTCAAGTGGTAGAAATAAAGAGGTGCACACACCTCTGATACACAGTTCCAAGGCTTCTGTAATGCTGCCACACAATTTTTACTTGGAACAGATCTTACTTCTAAACTCAGTAAATGACAATAAGCCACACAAAACTTTTCAAGTGGATCTGAACTGAAACAGGTTTATACATATTTTCTGAAACAGTGAAACTAATGAGCTTGTCTCTATACCTCTCACTGAATTACAAATGCTCTTACTTTACCTTGTCAAAATGATACACTGAGAAGAAATGTGGATAACCATTAGGAATAGATATACAGAAAACTGCTGGAATAAGTTCAAACCAGATACTCAAGTGATGCTTAAGGGAAAGAAAGCTAAGATATAAGATCCTTGACAGCCACATTTGAATCAGAAGTAGTTAAAATACCTGGAGCAGAAAGTTTAAGATAAAATTCAAAGCTTTACCTGTTGAACATGGATATGAGGTAGCTTCAAGAACAATCAATAAAAAAAACTCCATGATCTCATCACACAGTGTACAAAAAAGCAGTTCAGCTTTATTCCTCCCATTCAATTTATGAGATTTCGTCTTGTATTTGAAAAGGGAGATCACAGATTCCTTTTTATGCAGTGACGCCTTTCACATTCTCGATCAGCCTGAGACAATCACCTTTTCAGTTTCTGTCCATACAGTGATTCCCCTTCACACATCCTTACATCTTGAGTCACTAACAGCACTCTGCTTGAGTTTTCTGAACTGCTCACAGTACCTTAGTAATGTTAATTATGTTGTTTCTGTATGAGTGAGCAACACTTCTGCCTATAGCTAAAGTTTTGTATACCCCTTCTCCATTATGTCTCCATCTTCAGAACCTACAGGTACCAAATCTGCTCATCTGTTGTAAATCATGTAGGGGTGAAGAACACATTGCATGTGGAGGATTTAGCCCAAATGATTCCAGGAACAAAACCCATGAAAGCTTACATTAAAATATATATATGCCTAGTATCAATCTATGGTCAGAATCTATCAGCTGTCATCTAACACAATTACAGTCCTTTCTTAAAAAATACCACCTTACTCAGTGCACCAGCACATATGATATCCAGTGAACAAACAGGAAAGTCCCTGTTTGTTTTGTCTTCCTTGGTCAGCCTGAGCTCCTACTTATCACACAGTTCAAAGAAATTTGCACTGACCATGAATTTTCTCACCGCCTTCTCTCTGCAAGCATTTTATCTACAGCATTTCAGGGCAGCCCAAACATCAATGCTGTCTCTGCAACCTGTCTCTGGTACATCCCAACTCCCGAGCAACATTCTTCAAATATGCTGCTGTGTCTAGCAGCTTCTTGAATGCATTAACACTGCAGTCACTGCTTTGGTTTCATATTTGAAAATAATGGAAGTAACATAACAATGAAGATACAACAATAAACACTGACACCAACAACTCCCCCTCAAATGCTATCAGTAATGCAAACATGCAAAAGTATTTGAAAAGCTTTCTTCTTTTTATTTCACATGTAGGAATTTTATTTGTCCAGTACCACTCAAGCAATTTTCATGGCTCTACAAATTTCCCTTGAATCTCTTGTTCAAATCAACTTTGGAAGAGAGCTTTTTCACTGTCTTCTCTCTTCACCCCCACCTAATAATGTTAAAAGTATCACAGCTCTGTTCCAGTTTTCCTGCTTAAGATATAGGCTATCAGCCTTTCAACATTGATAATTTAGATCTAATCTTTTGCTCCCTTCTCCCATGATGGTGTCATTACTTTTTATAAAGACCTGAGAGAAAAAACGTTCTCCCTTTACAAATATTTTTGGAGGACCTTGTTCAGACTCTGCAGGAACAGCAGCAACAAGGTTCACAGTTTCCTAAACCAGAGCCACAACCCTTGTTTTAAAACTTAGCTTCCATAAAGCCTGTATCTTGCCAGTTAAAATATGAATCCTGTTTCCAGCTCTTTTTATCATTAAATGATGATTGTTTCCTACTGAAATCAAACAAGTTTAATAAAAAAGCAAATTACTGTGTTCAAATATTTCCAATCACGTTTGCAGCTGTTTATATTTAATGTTAAGATTTTTTTGTGCCTAAACACGGCTCTCACTAGTCATATTGTGACACTAACTCATTTTCAGATACTGCACTACATCTGTAATCAGATGCATTAATATGCTACTGTAGAGTAAAACTAACAAGAGTATGAAATACTTTACATATACAGTTGGAAAATGCTTTGGCAGACTCAAATACTAGTGCAAATTCAAAAAACCTCACTGTTTTATGTTACATATACAACTTAATCTGGACTTACTTTCAACAAAATAGATCTCAGTGGCAGCAACACATGCAAGAATTTGTTATTATTCTGTATTGTGAAACAGCAAACTCCTTGTTTTAGGAAGATGCAACTAAAGCAAGCACTGAAAGGCAGCAAGTTCTAACTGGTCTCACAGACGTACATTTCATTACTACATGCCACACTTCACCAACCCCTTATCTTAAGTACTTTGTACAAAAAAGATGTTGTCTTGTTAAGTGAATTGTAAGTTTTACATACAAAAATATATTAATTCTGCATGTTATGTGGCACCTTTGTAACTGACACTATATGAAGTATTAAGCTATGCATCAACTGGCTGAGCATTATTATGATGTGAGTTTGTAGTACCCTTCTGCAGCTCAAGTATGACACAGCTATTGCATCATTACAAAGGGCAGAAACTACCCTTGCTATTAATATTTTCAAAAAGTTTGTTACAGATAAAGTTTTGTGGTTTGTATTGTGATCTTACAGAAAACAACATCAACCCAGACTCCCAATCTTTTCACTGTACAGCTAGAGGACTGGAGCACATTACCCTTATACTAATGGTTTTTAAGTCGTTGGTATATATTCAACTGTAACTATGATTTCTTGAATTTCAAAGATGAAGTTACATGCATTTATTTTTAAAGATTTACTTATTTACCTTTCTACTACAAATAAACACTTGATTTCAGTATCTTTATGCAACACATTTATGTATACACACAAAGAAAAAGGAGCACAGAAACACTGGCTCTCTCCACTAAAAGGATCTCAAAGCCAGAGGAGAATATTTGGAAAGGCCATGTAGTCCTGACAGTCACTGCTCTCCTTCCTAGCTTTATTACCATCCATTCACAATTTACTTCACGTGGGATTAGGATTAACTGTAGACCTCTGCTGATACATAAGAAATGCTGACAAATGGGGACCAGCAAAAAAACCCAGCACTTGCATTGCTGACAGTTCTTTGAAGCTTAAAGATTACCTCCTTTAGTGAGAACAGGCAGAAAAGAATGGAACTGGGTCTGGGAGTGAGGCACAGAGCATGAAAGATGGAGAACTAAGTGATGCAGGTGATATGGAACTGGGAGCCCTCTGGAGATGCCAGCTGTAGGGAATCTGAACCCAGGCCAGTTAATGCTGTTGCGACCTAGTTCCACAAAACAAGTTGCAAAAATGGTCTTGTAATGATATTCCTGGAAGTTGCAATTCTCGATTTTTTTGCTGTCCTGGGTGGTGTCTACTGCCAAATAAGAGAATCATTGCCAGATACAAGTTCACAAAAAGACATAACCTGTAATAAGCAAAATACCTTCTGGTAAACTTTCCAGAATGTAAAAAAAAATTACCTACCTGTTCCTCGTAGGCTGCCAAATATTACCACCACCTATTCCTCCACAGAGGGGCTAACCCAGAGAAATACAGCATATTGTTCCTATAAAGGGTACAACATGAAATCTAAGACCAGGGAATGACCTCATGTTGCATTCTACAAAACTAAAGGCAAAGAAAGCTAGCCCCTTAACACCCAGTCACACAATAAAAATTGTTTTGAAAAATTCTAAATGCCTGGCAACACCGAGAGATAAATACTTAACTCTTGACAGCATTACCAAGGAAGTCTATTGAACACTGAATAAGCACATAAAAAAAAAAGCAACACTGATTCAAATTCTAGTTGGTGTCCATTTTCCTGGATTTGGGAGAAACGGGAGTCTGGACCTCATGTATGAAATGAGAGCACAGTGAAAAGGCAGATTGTGGTGAAACTTTTAGTGAAGGATAACAAAATCTCACTTTAAAAAAAACCCCAACAAAATCAACTAACCAAAATACCTCAAACGATTGTTTTGTACAGATTATTACAATGAAAAAGTAGTAAAAAATGCCCAATGAAAAGTAAACGTAAATCTCAGTCAGATGCTTTACAGCCTACTTAAAAGTCCCAAGCCTTTAGAATTCTAACTTCTCCAGCATTTACACATCCAGATATATACTTTCCCACCATAAACTTGTACAGCATCCCAATTCTGTCAAGAAATAGCACTAAATCTTGTTTGTAACTTTGCGTACAGACCATTTTAAAGAAAATACACAGAAAAAAAATTCACATAAATGTGAGTAAACCTTGTTTTTTCCCTATACCGTATTCTTCCAAGACAGTCACCCCCAAACTAGTGATACTGGATCAAAAACGGTCAGCTGTGAACAACCTTGCACAGTTCTGAAGCAAGAACCACCTTTCTTTTTGAGTATATAGTTTCTGTGGATTTCCAGAGATCTACCAAAATCAAGCCCCCAAACGTCTTCTCCATAAAGTTGGAAAACCATCCCTCCCATACTAATATGTGCTATTTTATCCCTGTAACTAAAGTTGCCTGAAAGAACACATCTGAAGTGTGAAGTAAGAGTAGAATCGTTGAGACATTAAGAGAGACTAGCTTTAAAAAAAAAAAAAAAATCACAAGGAGACAATGGTAGTTGTCATTTTTAATCTCAGTGTTCTCATGGTTTCAGGAATGCATTGTTTGCTCGCACACACACACACACACACACCTGAGAATTCTACATCCACGACTCAAAACTACAAAAACTCACATTCACTTCCCAATTAGGTAATTAATTAGGCAATTATGTCTTTTTTTCTAACTAGGTGGGTCTAAATGAATCTGCTTTGGAGAGAGAATATTAAGCCCAGTTTCATTAACAGTCACTCCTTCTAAAAATACCAACAAATATCAAAGACAGGAAATGCAATTTTTCCTGCTACAAACATCTAACAACTAAAAGGAAAAGTCGTGCTACAGTTTCCATAAGAAACACACAGATTTGAAAGAAATACTTTCAAATTCTATTTAAACAAAAAGACATGGCTGGAATGTCTTTTTAATGCACATCACCACTTCTTATAATAGTCCATGCACATGTCACTGAAAACCACTAAACAACAACACATGATATCACTTATCACTATGACAAAACTTCCATAATTTTGACCTCTTCAAGTTAGAAAAGCCTGTATTCCACTACTGCACATCAAAGACAGCACTATGGATACATACACGATAGGAGATACTTACAGACTGCATAATCCTACTACACCACCAATAGCAACTTTGTGATCAATTATAATTTTATTTCAGTTAAAAACTGCACCTTTAACCACAAAGAAATCCATCTCCGTCTCCAATCCATCTCCTCATGGGAAAACATGAAGGTGGGGGGAGGAAGAAGAGGAAAAGCAGCAGTCCTACTAAGCTTTAACTTTAGCAGGTAAATAACCAAAAAAAGCTAGTGGATTCAGGGAAGACAATACTTTGACAGACATGGACACGTACCTGCACAAACAAAAAGTCTGCAAAATACTGCAACACACACCAAAAACCTATCACATATACAACACTGCCTAAAATCAAGCTACCAACTAGAAGTTAGCTGTACGAGCCACAAATATCGCATTCTCCTATAACGTTTCTGTCAAAACGTTTTACCATTACATGAAATGGAGAAATGATAAAATAGCTAAGTGAAAATGAAGACAATACTGAATTAAGTTCCTAATATGGCAGAAAGTTACCTTTTCAGATGACAACCCCTGGTTTTATAGAATTCTAGTCCAAACACTTTACCCGCTCGTAAACAAGTTGAAAAACTGAGCAACTTTCTCTCCTGGTTTCCTACTCCCATCTTCCTGCAGAAATTCCTTTCTTAGGTTCCATCTCTTCCTCCACCTTGCTTCTTCTGACTAACCACCCACTGGACTCCTCCACGGCGGTAAACACAACGGGTCCAGAGGCAAGCAACACACAGAACACATTTCTCCGGCGGCCTCAAAACATGCCACTACTACACCAGCACCGGCCTCCTCGGCCGCAAGGCAAAACCGAGGGAGAACGGCCACATCCCGGGGCCGCCACCTCTCGTCAGGGCCAGGCAGGCTGCCCGCACACTTCTGCCCCGGGCCCCGCTTCCCCGGCACCCAGGGGGGCCCTGGGGCGCGGAGCCCGGCGGGACCCGCCGCGGCGGCGGCGGCCGACAC
>VYXD01001806.1:110166-135273 GCA_013397195.1 Hylia prasina | reverse complement strand
GAGCGGAGAAAGAGCGGCGGAGAACAGCCGGTGTTCCGTCACTGATCGCGTTACGCATTCTGCCACATTTGGGGACCTGCGACTCCAGCCACAGGACTGGAGTGTTTCCTTCGTGGTTTTTTGTTTGTTTGTTTGTTTTTTTCTTCCGCGTTCCGCCTTCGTCAGGCCTGCAGAGGACTGCCAGAAGTGTCCTTCAGATAAACTCTAGCTCTGTAAGTGTGTTACAGAGCTGTGTGTTGTTCCACTCACAGAATCGCAGTATAACTTGTGTTGGAAGGGACTCACAAGGATCCTCAAGTCAAACTCCTGGCCCTGCGTAGAACAACCGCATGAATGACACCCTGTGCCTGAGAGCGTTTCCCAATGCTTCTTGAACTCTCACGGGTTTGGTGCTGTGACCACTTCTCTGGGGAGCCTGTTCAGTGCCCAGCCACCCTCTGGGTTAAGAACCGCTTTTTGATGTCCAGCCTAAACATCCCCTGACAAAACTTAATGCTGTGCCTTCGGCTCTTGTCACTGGTCATCACAGATAGAGAGATCAGTGTCTGCCCCTCCTCTTCACCTCACCAGGATGTTGTAGACAGCAATGAGGTTTCCCCTCAGTCTCATGCAGGCTGATCAGACCCAGGGACCTCAGCCACTTCTCATGTGGCTTCCTCTCAAGGCCCTATACTCCAGACAAGTGTCTTGGTCTATCCACACCATGAGGCTTTCATCCTGTCATCGCTGGCTTCCTGCCAGTTCATGGAAGCAGGCCAGTCTTGAAACGAATTAAAGACCTGCAACATAGCTGTGTTCCTTTCCTGGTTCAGATGCACAGGGCACATATATCACGCATTTTGTTTCTGCCTTTCTTACTGTGACTTCCTGGCCTTTCCGTAGATTCCACCCATGATAATAGCACCATCTTTCTCACCTTCTCCTACCTGCTTTTGTTTTCTCTACGTTTTCCATCTATTGTGCTCATGGTATTCTTTCATCTTTTCCCTTTGCCAATCCAACACCTCTGTCTTCTCCACTGTCTTACACCATAGCTCCCATAGGTCTGCCTCAGCCCTATAAATCTTAATCGATTATGTTGGTGAAATACCTTCTCAGTTTGTTTCAAAGGCCATGAGGGTCCACACCAGAGCAGCTTAAGTATCAAGGTGCTAGGAAAGACAGGAGTGAACCAGAAGGTGTTGAAAGGAGGAAGTGCCAACCTCATTCCTGGCACCACCTCACTCCCCTGCCAGTTCCATTATACAGCCACTGCTTGACACCTTACAGGCATGTGCACCCTTTGTTCCTGGTACAAAGGTGTTCATGGTTTCTGACCACCTGGTTCACTTTCCTTTAGCTACATGCAGTTCCATAAACAGTGCCTACTGAGAAGATAACCTGGATCTAAAACTCTAAAATTCCAGTGGGTTTGTGGGCATTTTTAGTGGCAGCAAGCAATACCTGTGAATTGGATAAGCTGTAGGGGGAAATGAAGATCACTTTGTGGACCATTTTGATGGGAGCCAATGACTTCATTGCTTGTGAAAGCAGGCAGACAGTCAGTGACCATGCATAAAGCTTGCAAGAAGTACACCACAGATGACAAGAACCTGAAGAGCACCTTGCAGCTGTGATAATACTGACTACCAAACTATGAAAGCATGTTTTGGAGTGTTTGTTACCAGTCTAGTTCTGGTGACAAAGCTGTACCTATCCTGCCAGCATTTCACAGCAACAGTGCACAGACTGGAGCAGTGGGTAACGTGTTTTACTACTTTATTTTGTCACCAACAACTTTAAATACAACTTTAACTTTAAATGGCAGTTGTTTCACCCAGATGCAAAATAGAGACCACCATAATCGCCATCAGTTCCTAGAAGAGCAAGCTAGCTTGCAAGCTTACTAGCTCGGCTGGCTAGGGGTATTTCATCTCTGTGAGAGACTGTGGCTCCTCCTGAAGATAACTTTCCTCACTCTGAGCACTATGGTGCTGTGTTGGCTGTGCTAGGTTTTATCCTGTTACACAAGAGTGACCTCCCCATGCTCCCACAGGAGCTTCCCCATGAATTTGATAGAATACAGACTGCATGCCAGGTATTTCAGTGGGATCTGGAAGATTCTGTGCTTAATCATGGAAGTCCTTGATCTTATCATCTTGTTTCTCCACACTTCAATTAAAAAAACAGTTAAAAAACCTTTCCTTTATTAAGCATTACTCAGACAGATATCCCTTGAGTGCACATGGTGCCTCTTCTGTGGTGTCTTCTCCATCTTTGCAGGGTTGAAGTTCAAAATTAAAACCGTAATCCTGTTATTATTTTCTGTTTTCTTGCCTTAAGGCCTGTATCTACACCCAAGGACACAGTACAGATAAAAGCCTTGGTACTTTTGGAATTATGTTAGAAAATATCTGTGTATGTAAAAAACATCTGCATTGTGTCCTTCAGTGGGAATTTTTCTGTTTGTCTCCTCTGCAAATATAGCAAATACTACAAATGTAAGACAACCAGGCTCTCCGTGATTAGGATGTGGCAACTCTGTCTGTATGTGCAAAGAGGTACATAACAGAATTTAAATGTCCTTTACAAGGTCATGGTCACCAGTAGAAAATATTATTTTCTTAGCATTATCTTGATAATTAATAACCTATACTGACCTGGTTTTGGACAATACTATTTCTCAAACCCACATGCTGTTATTCCACAGGCAGAATAAGAAAGAAAGATTTTAGTTAGGTTTATAAAGTTTTGGTGTGGATGAATCTTTCTGTCTCTAAGGAGCCCTGCTATAATTGGGTTTCTTACTCTTTCTCTCCTGTACACCAGAAGAATTCATAGGTGATACTTCCTTTAAAACCATGGGGAAAAAACTTCAACATTAGTATCTTCCTGATGGGTAAAAACAAGCTGAGAAATAAAAATTTTCTAACCCAAAGTCATTCAAGATCAGAGCCAGACAAGGGATTAGAGACACGGTTCTCACAGCTAATTAGGCCATGGGATAAGCCACAGTGATAAACAGAAAAATTGATGAATTCTCCCAACACATAATAATAATAGGATAAAATTTGTGTCTGAAAGTCATAAAATCCTCTGAAATACGGAAGAGATGGTTGTGTGGCCACATGCAGTTCCTTTCTCTGCCAAAAGGGTGTCTGGAACAGACCAGGAGAATTTGACCACTGAACAGTGGTTACTAAACTTGAATTCAACAGTGACATACCAGAGCAGAACTTCTGAGTGTTAAAACTGTTATGTTAACTGCCATTAATGTAATCAGAATTTTTCACTCTTTTGTAAACTACTGAAAGCCCCCTAAGACTGTGTTTTTTACTTATTTCAGTGCTATTCCTAGCAGGCTTCATCCATTTGAGGAATGCTTTACTTTGCTTGAACATGTCATTACCAAGGCTGGACAACCCACTACATGCCACAGTAGCTCCTTGCAGGTTTCGTGGTTCAGACTCATACTTGGAATTAAAACACTATAGTGGTACAAAAGTCATATATTAGTTGCTTGCTCATCAGTAGACACATATGGAAGTGGGATGCATACGTACTCAAATATTAAATTTGTACACTGGTACATGTCAGGGCCTTCCATTACACTGCATTTTCTGCTGTTTTTCTGCCTCCTTTTCCTCTGTAGTGTTTCAACATGATACAGAATTGCTTACTGGCTGTGTTCAGCATGATATCCAAATAAAACTTCTAAAATCAAACAGAGAAGTACAGTCTTGCTGCTTTCTAAATAACTTGGCTTCTAAGCCAAAATAACTTGGCTTCTTCTTACCTTCTCTTTTACTTTCTGTGCCAAGGATGCCTGGTTTGCCATGATAACAGACCAGAAAACACAAGGACCTTGGGATTCCTATGGCTGGATTCTAGATAGGAAATGGTATTTCTACATAAATACTTCTTATCAACTAAACTCTTTCATGTTCCCAGGCTTATGGTGGCTCACAATCCACCTGGAAGTGTCCAAAGCACTGAGGAACTGCACAAGTGAAACTAGGAATCAGGAA
This sequence comes from Hylia prasina, assembly GCA_013397195.1. Classification (NCBI taxonomy): domain Eukaryota; kingdom Metazoa; phylum Chordata; class Aves; order Passeriformes; family Sylviidae; genus Hylia; species Hylia prasina. Next base: position 131,266 of record VYXD01001806.1, on the reverse strand, counting down.
CATCAGACAGCTTTGCTTGTGAGTCCCATTTGGAGCTTTTGCAATGGAATACAAGCATCTCACTGGATGAGAGTGGACTTGAATTTTTAGCAGATTTTTTTTCCTCACATAGAAACTGTATTTAGCCTTGGAGCTATACTGCACTAAGCACAACTAAATATACTATAAAATGCTTGTCGTCAGTTTAAACTTTTATTAGAAATACTAATTTTGAATGCTGGACACCACTAGGATGTGCAGTGGAAATGCTATGCTGCTATGTCCATACTTTACTGGCAACCAGCAGTTGCAAAAGCTGTTTCATTTTTCAGACATACAGTCCAAGAGTAAATGTCACATCTGTCTTTTTTCCTGAGCTGTGGTGATGCCTTTTTTTATTTGGACTTAAAATTGAGAGCTGGGCGCAGTTAAGGGATAAAGTTTTTTTTATATTGGTATTTAATAAGGATTTTTATGGTGCAGCATTTCACCAAGGTGGAGCCTGCTGAAATGTACACTCCTGATAGATTATGTATATAATTTTATTGACTTTGAAAATTAGCATATCTAATAAAGATGCCTTAATGAGAGGCTTGAATGAATAGCATGATATCATTCCATCCTGAAGAATTCCTCTCTGGGTGGGCTTAATCCTAGTTTACAAGATGTATTTTAGAGAGGACCTTAGTTTCTCAAGATAGCATAGGGCTTTCTGGCCTCCAGTTGCAAGGCCTCTATGATGTTTGGTTTCCTGGCTCAGCAGAATACTATATTAAGTTATCAGATTTAAGGAATTACAAATATACATATTAAGAGCACTGAGAATACATGAATGGTATATAAAAGGTATATAAAAGAAAAGGCAAAAAATCATCATGGGATCAATAGCATCCCCATACTCACCTGCACGAACCCTGAAATGACTGCCACTCCCAAACCCTCTGTAACAAAATTTGCATAATCCCAGAATTTTTTTGCGAGTCAGACAGGTGGCATTAAGAGGTTAAGCTGATGAGTACTTGTACAGAGCCAGACATATGTGTGCAGGCACTGCACAGAATTCTAATATACTGCTGCTCTTTTCCTTCTATCAGCAAATGTATCTGGACTTCAGCAAAATGAGGAATTGCCTTGTTTATCTCCCCCATTTTGGAGTCTGACTTCAGAGGTTACTCCAGATCGGTCCTTCACTACTGAGAGCTTTCATCTTCTCTGCCAGTTTTTAATGCTGGTTAAGATACCAGATGTTGATAAAAAGTTTAAAGTGCCCCAGCTGACTCCTTCTCTTCAACTTTTCTGACTAAACCTTTATGAAGAATTTGAGCCAAAACAAACACTGAAAATTCATCAAATCATTCTGTTCTCTTACAAAAATACTCCAAACTGACCACATACCCTTGTAATGGCATGGTTCCAGTAGGCACACTGTTCTTACAGGACCTAAAGTCACAGCACACTAGGAAATGGAAAGGTCTTTTAAAATTCTCCAGATTCCAGCTCTGCTCTCTGTTAGAAGAGGACAAGGAAAAAAAGGATTTATCCTTGAAATTATTTTTGCCATTCCTTTGGAGGTTAGCACTGAACAAAACAATAATCCTCTACTTGATAACCAGAAATGTTGCTATTTTGACTCCAGTTCATGTGAATGAATCAGAAACACAGTGTCCCAAGCACTGTTCCTGCAAGGAGGAGATATCAGGGATGTATCCTGTGTACTTAGAAAGCCTTTTTCTTGTGAACAGGAGGAAGCAATTAAAACATTATCTGCTCATCACCATAAAATCTCCTCTGCTGCCCAGATGTGTTTTTTCACATATTTCTCAGTCATGCTGCAATACTGGTTCAGGCTATAAGCTAAGTTTTCATTACCCTCTCGGTTTTTTTCAGCCCTTTTCTTCTCTTCCTATCCCCCCTCTCTTTCAAATCAACACCTGCACTTATTCAAAGGGAATTCAAATCATTGAGTGATTCTATTTGACCTTTTTGAGTGCAGCTATGTGCCTGTTTTTATAAGCACTGGATACTGACATACAAGAGACAAGCTATTCTGCAAAACTTGGTGGTTAATCTTTGGATCTGTATGCCTCTATTTCAGTATAATTCGAGAGTGGTACCTTATCCCTAGGATAAGGTTCCAACTCACCTGCTGGAATCATATGATGTGTGAGATGCTATGATGAGGGGATACAATACTAGTCTTGAAAATTGGCCTCAGACTTGAGGAGGTTGCAAGGGGCCTTTATGGCTGGCTCCTTTTCCATGAGAACCCTTTTGAGCAAAGAGGCGCTCTAGAACTCACTGAAAAATCTCAGCAGCTCCAGGACGACCCCAGTTAAGGGCAGCATGGCAATGCCTGGGGAATTGTCCGTATTTGTCCGTACTGCTTGTGTCTGTTTTGCATGCACAGTGATGAGTAACAGAAATCAGGCTGAAACTCCCACAGTGTCAGAGATTACTAGCACTTGTTGGAATGAGGGGCATCTCTGTGTACATCAGGAATTTTCAAACACACAAGGACATGTAATTTCTGCTTTAAAAAACCTATACTATAAAGTGACAGCTGAAAGCTGGCATTGTGAGATACAAAACCCAGGTATATATGGGTCATGTCTAGGCCATAGCTGCTGAGTAGCAATTCTGCAGTAAAATGGGTTATATCTCATTGTTCTCTTCTTCTTCTCTCCCTAGAAATTTTAGCCTGCATGGCTCAGACAAGCATGTATCTGACAGTGTATTAGTGCTTAAAAAAAGAAATGAGAAAGTCAATACAGTTAACTTGGAGGGCAAAGACTGCTCTTACTTGAAATGCACAAAACTGCTGTGTGTGCCAGGTATCTCTGTCTGGTTCTGCAGCAGGCACCTATACTGAAAAAATTTGCTGTAATATTCTTAGCTGTTGTTAGTGATGCATGACTAGTGATTTTGGCTTGCTCTTTCCCAGTCATCCCTCATTTTCCCCTTCCTTCTGCAATGAAACTACAGAAAATTTGAGCTCCAAATGCAACTTAGCTATGTCTGGGGTGCTGCTAAATGACAAACAGATCTCATCCAGCTTTTGGGGTTTTATCCAGGCATACCTTCTAGCAGTAAACTAGGTCTTCCTAAGGCATATCTGCTCACATATTTTCCCTCTGAATGTCAGAAGCCAAGCAGTTTTCACTTTACAAGTTTAAAAATTTTCAGTTAAGGAATCATTTGGAAAATGATAATTTGAAAATGTGTTTCTAAAACCAGGTGTTTCTGGTTTTCAGTTGTCCATGTAAATACTCAACACTCTCTCCCTTTTATTGTAGCCTTCAGCTCAATGCAGGATCTTTGCAAGTTATATCTCAAACAAATTAGCAAGATGATTGGCAGTACCATTCAACTGGTATCAGTGTGCTGGAACAGTGCTCAGGAACCCTTCACACCTGCTGTCTAGGTACCTGCAAATAGTTATTTGGACTCATTTCATGGCAGAGAAACTGTTAGTGCAAGAGGCAGCCAGCAAAGCCAGTGAGCACTATATGCTATTGTATACAAGGATAGTGTGCTCGCACTGTCCTTTAGTAAAACTGAGAATAAAACTCATATTCATTGCGTGTCTGCAAGCTAGAGCAGAGGCAGATGTATGCAGGCACCAGGAAAGAAAAGGTTATCTACCTGCCACTTTCTTATCCTGGTGAGCAGGCTTTGGCAGAAGAGGGAACAGAGGGAATGTACATCAAGAATACAAACAGTTTTTTTCCTTTTCCTCCTGAAGCCTCTTTGTAGCAGCACAAGCACTTATTCAGCTGGTTTTGGATCTGATGGAGAGATGACTTGCACAACAGTCAGGGCACATCAGAAAACCAATGAAGTAAATAACCAAACAGACCAACCCAAAGTAACCCAAGCCCAAAAGAATGAGAAGCCCAAATACAGCAAGATGTCTTTTGCAGTTGCAAGATCACTGCTCTTGAGCAGTACTGCAATAGCAGCATTATACCTGTCACCCAACTGTTTCAGGTGTGGACAGAGGTACCAGAGCTAGCATAATGCCCGTGGGAGAGGGTAATGGTAGCATGTCCTGGGAGCTCAGTGCAGACACACAAAAGCAAGGAACTGCATCTGAGTGCTAAAGCTGGTTTTGCTGAAGTGACAAAAGGCATCCCTTTATTTGTTTAAAATCCCTGCACTGTGGTGACAACCCACAAGCCTCAGTTTTGACTAACAAGTGCATGAGAAAGAACAGTCCGTCTTTGACCTTCTTTAGCAAAGTTTCCAGTCCTGCTTACCAGAAAGCAAGGAAACTGCTTTCAGATCTGCAACAGCATGCTTGACTTCTTCAGTTTGGCCCAAGTCCTCCCCTGAGTTCCAAGAAGCAGGAGTAGGTCATCTTGTCCTTCAATCTGTATTCCCAGAAACAACCAGCAATGGCCAGCATTTCATTAGAGGGACCAGAGGAATTTATCATAACAAGGCTGGCTCTAGGGGACTAAAACTTTCCAGCTTGTGAAGGCATATGAGTGTAGCACTCTGAAGGCATGACTCCAAAAGATGTAAATGGGTCACAAACCCCAAGTTCTGAGCAGAGGGGTTTAGTCACAGTGTTACTTTTAGACCATCAGGACTAAACAGAGTCCAAATCTGTACAAGGTGTCCGGTGTCAGAGAAGACATAATTTCTGTTAATGAGAAATTGCTCTCCAATTTACCCCACCATGAAGATGACCATTTAGGCCCTTCCAGAATACTTGTGCTTGATGCTTGTGTGGTGGTATGTATTGAATTATCAAGCAGCTGCTCTTCCGTGTTTACTTAGCCGGTGTGAAAGTAGTGATGTTGCATAGAGGAGGTGTTGACGCCGTTGCTTTTCCCGCACACCCGCGGCGCCGATGGGCTGGGGGGGGTGTGCGTGTCACAGAGCCATCTAGTGGCCGGTGTCCACCTTCTCGGCTGGGCGACGGCAGCAGCAGGAGGATACAGCAACGATTCTAATCCCCCAAGGCTGAATACGTGGGTTTTCAGTGCTTCTTCAGAGAGAGTGACGGTGATGCACTTCGTGGAGCACAGTCCTAGCCCCAAGCGGTTTCATTAGACAGATGATGTAAGCATCAAAGCATCCTGAAGTGGGGTTTTTAGCTATATTTGGTGAAGCTTCTAGTAGCTCATCATGGCACATACTGAGAGAAACCAAAGTGTGTGCACCCTCAGTTTTGGGTGTCCCATCTCTCTGCAAGTCCCTCATCACCACAGCACTGCATGAACTGGCAGCTAGAACTTCGATGAAAGTGTTTCATGTGGAGGGAGCGATTAGAAATCTCCCTGCTTCCTTACTGGAGAATATTGCCCCCACAGAAGGTCCAGCTGAATGGCAGACTCCTAATCTGCCTCAGCACACCAGACAGCATCTGATTAGAAGCACTTTGTGCTAGCAGAGGTAGTTTTGTACTGAATAGATTAGGAAGGACTTGCACACTGTTTTGTCAGCTAAATTGCAAAGACAAAATGTGGAAGTCAATAATGGCTTAGTAAGACAGACAGCTACATCAAGGCAAGAACATCAGCCTCTGTTGAAAGCAAGCATAGGATATGGTTTCACACTTTTCTAATGCCCCATACTCTACTAATGTTCCAGTTACACTGATTTACAAGGAAGAGTTGTATGCATTTAGGCACAGCTCTTCAGTAATAAAATTGTACACAAGAGTAACATCATTACACACAATAAAAACAACAGTAAATTTTCTTGTACAGCTGAACCTATTGGGTCAAGTAACTATGATGTTTGCCCTTACCAAAGGTAGTCAGTACCAATGCCTACATGTTAGTCATCTCTAATGTCCTAGTCTAAGACCCTTCTCTCTACAGGTTAAGCTCTACAGGCCAGCATTTTGTCAAACTCCTTCTTCCACCAGAAACACTTTCTCTTGGATGCATTAAAATTCAAGGTTTGGTAGCTGCACCTGCAACCTGGCTGGGCAGCCATCATTTTTCCAGCTCTGACAGCTCAGTATTTTTGTGTATGGTTGACTGGCACAAAACTGAGGTGCCTTTGCAAGAGAATTTGAAAGCTTCCTTGCAATTCAAATGACAGTAAATACAAAAATTTGAAAGAAGGAACACTTTTGTTACAACAAAATGACTTTTTTTGGTTCCTGTTGTTTAGGCAGAACTCCATGGTCCAGCACTTTTTTTTCTTAGGGTTTACATGATTTGTTCAGTTACATGTTTGTTCCACATAAGACAAGGGATTTTTTCCATTAGGAGTATGTATCTGATTACATTTATTTATTAGTAATCGGAGCTCAGCAGTGGTATTATCTTTCTATGTACCACTATGCTTGTATAACCAATATAAAACCCTGCCGTTAGAATCTTACTCATTCCTTCTAGACATCATTTTCAAGAATGAGAAGGCCATAGATTGACCATATCCCCAAAGGGTTTTGTCAGAGGAATCTTACCTATTCTTGCCACTAGGAAGTCTCTATGTCTAAATCTAAGCTCTTCTCTCAGCCTACAAGTGACTGAGATCACATCCCAAAATACACTGTGCCTGTGGACACTCTTCATCAATCTTACGTTTTGATGTCTTATTGCTGAAATTTATGCTAGTGTCTATAAAGAATACTCTGCTTTATTCCAAGTGTCCTCTGCATTTTGTGAAAGATACAGGAATGTTTTAACACTATATGCAGAGGAAAAAATTCTGTTTCCTCTTTATTGATGTTTATTTTAGGGATTGCATTTGACTGTTTCATCTTTCTGAGCTTTCTTGACTGATAGTGGCAAATACATTACTTTGTCCTGAAGACCTTGAACACCCTGGCTGTTCAGTACTCCATATTTAGTACAGTTTCAATTATCAACAACTCATAGGGGTAGAAACACTCTTTTTGCTTTGTACTAGAGTTTAAAATGTGGTAAAAAAAAAAAAAAAAGAAAGAAGCCCCCAGGTTAAGCAAACTCCAGAAGTTTGAAGTCCATGCCTGTTTTGAATGTTCACTACATAAGGTCTTCTCTACTGCTGAGAAAGCACAAAACCCACTACAAAATTACATAGCTTTCATATGTCAATTCAGCTCCCTGTGAATTGTTTTGAATTTCAAGAGTGCATTGAAGAATTTCAAGTGTTAAAAAAATAATCTCCACTGTTGTTTAATCACAGTTAACACCTTTTAATATTTAGTGTCAGAAAACTGCATATTATAGAATAAACACCAGGATTTATTTGTTCCCTCTTGTTTCCAAAGATTGTTTCCAATAAAATATATCAGACAAGCACTCCATAAGAACACAATTTACAACAGCCATTTACTGAAAACGGGGTAGATGCATTTTTCTGGTGCAGGTATGCACATCCCCCAGGATCCTCAAAGCATTATTCCTGTCTTTGCAGGTCAGAATTCAGGGCTACACTGAATGTATCAAGTGTACTGTAAGTTTCTGGGATAAGAATACTCCAGTGCAAAAGACATCTCAATGCAATAGAATCCAATACTTACACAAGGGGATATTTTATCTCTATTAGCATCTGAAAAGAACAAACAAATATGCACTTACAAGGACCAAAAGAAACACATTAATAAAATTCAGACAAATGCTCTCAGTTATCTATTTTTATTATAAAATTACACTTGGTGTTAGTTGCATACAACAGCGTAGGCTGTCACACAGCTGCTCTCACATAAGGCAACAGCTGCAGTGCCTACTTGCACTAATCAGGTTACTTTATATCCCCTATAGCTAAGTTACCTGCAGTTGCTACTGCAGCATCTGATAAGACCGTGTTATGAACCACAAGTGGGTAAGCCAGGACATGAGAAATGGTTTTAGCGCTTCACAGAATCATAGAGTAACTTATGCTGGAAAAAACCTCTTCAGATCAAGGCCAACCGTTAACTGAGCACTGCCAATATAACAGGTATAGCTTTATGTAATTTTAGTGAAAAAATTAAAAATCAGTCAAAAATCAACTAAAACTTTTACTTGGTTGCGGCTGTGCAGGATTAATCTCCAGGGCCAGCTCAGTAACCCTGCAGCCACAGATGCAGCAGGCAGGCGCTGACACACTGCTGCGCAGTGAGTCCCACTCCCAAGGACGAAGGGAACACAGCTTCAGGGTAGAGAGAAAGGAGGACTCCAACGGAGGTGAGCAGTGTAGGTATTTATTCTAGCACTATCACCCAGGCAGAGCAGAGTTCTTGACCAGTGCAGCACCTTTTAAGGGGAGGCGGGACATAGGGGAGGCGGGACACAGGGGAGGGGATAACATTCAACCAATCAGGGTAAACTACAGAGAGGTTTCACACAGCTCAATCAAAGTAAGGACAAATCCTGTGGGAGAAGAGGGGAGGTGCTCTAGCCCTAGCCAATCCTTCAATGCTCTCCCCAGAACCTTCTGGATGGTGGGGAGAGGCCTGGACAGGATTGACAGGGCCAGGGGGTAGGGTGAGCAGGAGTGACATAAGGGGAGGACCGTGGGGGAAACCAACTGTGAAAGTAAATGGGGGTATATAGGAAAAATCATTACATAACATGGACAACCAAACATGATAAACTTTTAACGCGCTGCCACACTTGGTACATTTCAATAATTAAGCCTTAATACATTTCTTGACTGCACCTAGAGCTATCACCAGTAGCAGCAGCAACTCAAGACTATACAGCAGTCTGCATTCCTCTTTCATTGCAATACCTACAAATGGACTTTAAACTTGTTGATGACCCTACTTAGTACAGCTTCAGAACAGCTTGAGAGCTTAACACTGTTTTCTTCCATCTTCACTGCTCTTTATCTGTCAGTGTGCTGCCCTGTTCAGTGCATGAACTGTGCTTGCTCTTAAGGGACCTTCCAATGTATCTCCAGTACTCTCTTCGGATGGTGTCCTTTTCTTTAGCCAGAATTTCACACAACTATGAAAGAAATACGAGAGACTGGAATGTTAAACCAAAAAAAGCTTACAGAATCCTTAACTATAAAATGCATAGAACATACATTTCAGACAGTATTAGAAATATGTTTCTCTGCAACATTTGTTAATGGGATTTGTAACTGTTTAATGACATCAAACTGATGACAACCCCAGTTGGTAGCCAACCAATCTGACATTGCACAAAAATCCCTCCAGCCCCTCTTCAGTTGTAGGAGTTTCCCTTGCACTCATTTCCATGCCAACCACTCATATCATCCATGCCAGCCTTATGCATCCTGTAGTAGAGCACAGTACACTTCCTGAGAACCTTGTATGTCTTTTAGTCATCCAACAGGCTGTAAACCACTTAATTTCAAACACTGGAAGGATCATGCTGCTCTTGAATCTTCAGTACTCTTGATGGACTGACAGGAGATCTTTTATTTGTTTTTTTCCTCAGCAGAGTGTCCTAAAACGGTTCTCCGTGCAAGTCAGTAACCTTCTCTCATGCTACATTAAGAGTTGGTGCAGATATTTCTACATGTTTGGGGTTTTTTTTAATTTTGGTCTGGGTAAGCAGCACAATAGAAGTCAGTACTACTTACAGGACGGGCTGTGTAAATTTTACACAGTATGAACTCTACAAGTATTTTAGTAAATTCTATTTCATTATGTGTGGGGAACCAGGAGGGACAAGGGAGGGGCTGCTCTCCTAAGGAGAGCAAGAACCTTGTGAGTTTGAAAAAAGCAAGGTTTCTCACTGGTCCCTTTTGGCGGGCTGCCAGCATTCTGTAAACCCCACCCCTGAGTTAGGGGATAAAAAGGAAGGGACTGGGACCGTTACAGGGTCTTTTGGAGCTAATAAAACCCCCCTCTGGAAGATCACAGATTCTCGTACTTATTTCCCGTGTCGCCTGAAGAATTTGCTAGCTGGGAAAAAACTGCTTGCCCCAGACTGTCAAAGATAGAGTCTGGGAAGCCGAGGACAGAAACTGTTCTGGTGAGAACGGACCTTGGGACGGCTCGAGAGAAACTGAATCCAAGAACCTCAGCTGCCGGGGAAAACCCCAAGGCAGAAATAATTATGCAGATGACATTACATTACTCAGTGAAATGGATTTAAGAAATTAAGAGTTTTGATGCCTAAACAGAGAAGTCAAAATCAGTGAAATACTATAAAGGGGACATGAATCTAGGAGATACAACTGCACTTATTACAAGCTGGTCCTGAACACCACAATCCACAATGGAAAAGTGCTGAGAAAGAACAATGTTGGAACACAAAGACTCCACAAAAACTGCAGGTATAACTACATGAAGTTCCAGTCAGTCCCACAGTGAATGGAAAGTGTTCTTGTAAAAAGTACACTACAAACTACACCAAAGACCAGCCAAGTATGAACCTCTGGGAGATACACAACATTGCCAGAAGTAATTTATGCTCTGTAGGAAGTGGTGCCTGACATTTCTTACTGCTACCCCAGTGCCTGCTGGCCTTAAGTTAATTTTGTCATCTTTCTTAGAAAGAGCTAAGAAGGGTCAAAGCAGCTCAAGTGAGGTTGTTTGGACATGGATATTCGGAGAAAAAAATTCATTAGCCTACAGAGAAGAGAGTGAGTTAATGCTACAAAGTTAACACTCAAAACTACTCAATTGTTCAAACATCCTCTTCCTTCTGCAGGTAGTATTAGAGACCTTCCTTCACAACCAGGTGAAGAAAATTTAAGAGTAATTTTCTAACAGGTAAGTTATTATTTATATTTAAATTCATGAGATCCTTGTGATTGGCTGGCTTGTATGTTAAACTCTTCACAGACCTCTCATGATTAACAACTAACCTGTTCTATTTATGAAAATCAATCTCATTTTGTCAAGCTATAAAACCAGACAGGAATAGACAGCATCCCTGAGAAGAAAAACCAAGCTCCCAAAATGTACCTCCAATGCCTTGTTCAGTGTTTCTTCCTTGTTTTCACACTGGTTTTCTAGCATATCTTCATATATGTCCACAAGAAAGGCAATCAGATAGGGTGAACTGTGACTGGGCTGTAAATTCAACAGTTCCTCCAGAAGATTTGGGTATTTAGAAAGACCACGATCCTGTAGAATCCTAGAAGAGAGGTTAATAGGCTTGACATGTAACGATGGGAAATTTGGTGTGAATGATTGCATTTTTGTTATGAATCCTTCACTTAAGAGACTAGTTTTGAAATCGGTCTGCAAATACAAGTAAGTCAGAAAGTAACCAGCATGCAGCACTAGTACAGCCTCATGTTTTACTAAGCTGGTATAGTTTTTGTTCAACTGAACAGAAATTAAGACTGAAAGCATGTTCGTTATTTCCTATCTACACTTTTTAATGCCATAACATTACAGGTCAAGTTTTTAAAAGCATAAGAAGTACCTGTAGTCCTTCCACAAGAACTACAGGGCCAGAAGCTTAGTGAAGCTTAGTGAAAAGTTACAGAGAAATTAGGTTAGAATATGATAACACCTTGTGAGTGTATTTGCCTGCCTACTTAAGCACACTACACTAGAACAAAAAGCAACAAGTTCTTTTCAATTAAGAAGTAGGCATCAGACACCTTCCACAGATACTCTCTTTGCCCCATGGAGAAATACACCTCACCCTTTTAAGTAGTTCCAAGCACTCTCATTGTGTGGCACTGCTGTGATCATCTCAAGAGTGTACCTGCAAGAAAAAGGTAATAGGTCATGAATGCAACCAGTAATAATGCAGTTAGAAATTACCTGAATGTGCTCAGAAGCTTCCAAATGTGTCTCCCTAACCTATACCTCACTCTTTTTGCAGATTACCTCACCTGGGTAGATCAAAAATAGCTTACAATATAATCACTAGGAGTCTCAAAGAGGCAGACACTATATTTTAAGGTTTAAGTGTTCAATTTGCTAGACTTTATACAATAATGAATCAGTTCTCAAAATTATTAGCAAAACCACTGAAAAATAACATAATATACTCTCCTGGTATGCTCAGAAAGGGCAAAGGGCTGAAAACAGCCAGAATAACTGAGCTCTGTTAATATGACTGCAAGTGGTATGTTCTGCACCTATTTGCAGAACTTTTTTCGTGAGGCTGCACTCAAGCAAACCCACAGAAAGCTTGAGCTTTCAGTTCATGCAGCCTTCTGCAGCATTTCTGTGAAAGCTGCAGTGAGGCAACTGTTGTAAAAGCAAAGCAACAAAAGGCACCTCCAATACAGCCACAAAGCCACATTTCATCTACAACAAAACAGATTTATCTTCTGGCTTTTCCCAGCGTAAACAGGCATTCTGATGATTTTCAGAGGCTGCAGATACTGATGAAAAGTTGTATCAGGAGTATTAAAAAAAATTACCCACAATTGTAACTCTTTTTTTAACATTCTGCAGTCACTATGAAAGACTGAGTTTACAAACCAGCAAGCAGTTCTATAATGACATCTGGGAAGTGTCAATCTTAGCCAGTCTGGTTCTTAAAATGGTACTGAAATATCTTGAGAAGATCAAGAGAGGATGTCCAACCTAAACTCTGGAAAAAAAAAAGTTGAAGATCTCCAAGTCTAAGTCATGGAAATGGTTCAGATTCACTCATCTACAGGAAGATTATAAACTGGAAGAGAAGTAAAACTTCTAGAAGGTTGCAAAGACAACCATGGCAGATGGTGGGTGAGGGCTGAGATCCTCTATGAATAATGTACCAAAGGACCTATTCAGAGATTCAGTCTTTCTTCATCGCAGTACTTTAATTGCTTCTTCACTTTTGACAAATATCTTCTCATAACCATCAACCCTAATCAGCAGTCAGATGTGAAAACCATATGGAGAAGCTTCTCTTACCACCATGGGTAGAGAACAGAATACGCCTAGAAGCCCAGTTTGTCTTCAGTTACAAACATGCAACCTATTAAGTGTGAACACAAAACTCTTTTTCCTGAAAACTAGCCATTTCACAGAGGTAGTTCTCTTTGTGACAACCACATACTCCTGAAAGCTTTCTTTTTCCAGCTGCATCAAATTCCTCACAAAAGGCAACTCCTCTTCCTACAATCCACGTCCAAGTTACTGTATTGAGTTTGCGTGGCCTGTTTTTTGATAGTAGAGGGTGGCCTCAGGGGTGGCTTCTGTGAGAAGCTGACAGAAGCGTCTTCAGAGCCAGTCCCTGGTGGCTCCAAAGATGGATGTGCCATCAGCCAAGGCTGGGACTATTAGAAATGATGGTAATGCCTGTGGTATCATATTTAAGAGAGAAAAGCAAAGATGGTTGCACAGTTTTATTTGTGGCCACAGAAGAGCAGAGAGAAAACACATGAAAGAACAATGCAGCAGATACTAAGGCCAGCGAAGAAGGAAGAGGGGGGAAGTGCTCCAGGCACCAGGGCTGAAGAGTGCCTCTTTCCAAACTTTCTAGGAGTAGAATACTAATGGACAGCACAACAGTGTCACAGATATTCTGCAGCTTGTCCCACTATAAGTAGTTCACCATAAAACCCAAAGTTTGGTTTGCACGATAAACAGCAGGTCAGAAAAACAGATTCACGATAGTAGCTTGCCCAGGGTAAGCAGAGCTTGCTTCAGTCTAACACTTGATCTACTAACCATGAGTGTTAGTCCCAGAAGTGAATAAAAATCAGGAAACAAAGTCCATTGGGACTGTGAAAGTATTCCTTTGCTTTCACGTCACAGAGACTGTTTAATGTGAGCCTGAATAGCATTACTAACCGGACTTCTCTGTCTAGGACTGCTGGGTCATCATAGCCAGTGGTGTTGAAAATGACAAAGTGCCGTTGGTTCCAAACAGAGTTGTTTCTCACATCTTCTCTCAAAAGCTGGTCTACATAGTCCAGTTCATTGTCCCATAATTTGAACTCCTACAAAACGGGAAGGAAGAGAAAGTATCAGAATCAGAAGTTTTTATTTTTTTAAGTATGTTCTTGTTCCTGAGTTGCCTGGACATCAGATAGAGCCTTTTTGGAAGAAATCAACAGAAAGTTCAAAGAAAAATAAGCGCAGGTGAACTAGGAACATGCTACACTATTCAGTGGTACACAGTGGTATTAGCTCATCATTAAATTCACACACACAATAGTAAGTAGACAATAATCCAATTTTTTGAACTCATTTCCTAAAAGGCAAGTTTATAGCTAACCTCTGCCACACATTTAAAATGCAAGTTTATAGCTAACCTCTGCCACACATTTAAAATGCAAGTTTATTTAGAGAATCTAGAGTTCTGTGGATACAATACCTGAATAACCCATTGTCTGTGTTGCCATGCATGGTAATTTTTGGCATCTTGGTTAAGAATGTCAGCTATGAACTCAAGCTCTCGGGATGGATCCTGCAGCCACTCAACCAGCACCCGTCTGTGATGCCTAATGACCAGAGGAACAAAGTCTAAATTTTTTTTTCTGAGTGTGTGGTTTGTATAAAAGCAGCTTATAGCAAGTGCACCACTTAGAAAAAACCCCCACTAGTTAAATACCTCATATTAAGCATACCACAACATTTCACTTGGCTCTGAGAAATGCATGATACATATTTATATTCAAAAAAATTATAACCACACACACACTATAGCAAATCATCTCATTTTAGACAAACAATGCTCACCTGAAACAACATACTTCCACACTCATGGTCAAAGCCTTCAGCAGAGTAAAGTTTTCTAGCAATAACAATACTGCCTATTCCCGTTCATTTTGGAAAAATCCCAACAACAGGCAAGCAAACTCCAAAACACAATAAAAAAAATACTATTTTCTATTTGTCTTCTTGGTTGCCTTTTCGCTATGCTTAGAACAAATATGTGAAAGGAACTTTGACATGATGCAACTCCATTTAACTCCTCCACTACAACTGGACAATTTACAAAACAAATATTATCAAATATTATATAAAAACATTAAGAACAGAAAAGAAAGCATGATTTTACCAAACTTGGTAGTTCTTTGGCTGATCTTCAATGATAGCTGTAATGTACTTAAGTTCCTCATGGAGATCCTTTCCCAAAGACTGCAGGAGGACCCTCCGGAAATGCCTGTATAAAAGTCAAGCATTTGAACACTGCAAAAGGACTTTCCTAAAATCACAGAGAAGAACATACAATCACCTTTGTTCGCAGCTCTTGTAAATGACATTGAGCTAAAAACTGTGCAAAAAGCTAAAACTAATGCAAAATCCTTAACCATATATCTAGTTCTGTTAAAGGACGTTCAATTATGGAACAGCAGAGAACCAGAATATGATTTGTTGCAACAGTACGTTACCTAAGATTGTAACAATATGTTCAAATTAATCTGCACCCTAAACTAAGACTTCTGTGCTTGAAACAATGTAAACTTCCTGATTTTATTGGAATTAGTGGAATGAAGATGTACAAGATGTACTTCCTAGCATTTGTGAGTTAAAAGGCCCTACTCTGAATATCAGAAATTCACTGTTTATTTATTACGTAACTGAACAGTAACCTGACAGATCTTTTAAAATGCACTATTTAGTAAATACACAGATTATTTGCCATCATGTTTTTATGCCTCTTCTTGAGGTCAGCTGAGGACATCTTCAGCATTTTGCCATGGATACACTATCAGGTAAGTGATCTAATTTTAAATAGAGAAGTCCTTTTTGTGGCTAACGTTGACCTTGACTGATAATATCCTTAGAGCAAAATGAATGAAAACCACTGAATCAAAATGAGGCATGGGAAACACTAAACAAGGGCTTTCTTTGGAAGCTCACTGGAAGCTACACTACTCCTCTGTGTAAACTCAACTAGGCATGCCCTGATTCAACTAACAAAACATTAAAGACTTAAAAGCTAGGCAGAAGAATGACCACAGAAATAATCCCAAGATTACTACATACCATACTGTGTAGTTTGCAGCATTTAACTCAATGGCATCTGCTGTTAGCTTGAAAGCTCTTTCACTTCTCTCATCCCGCTGCAGAACAGCTCGGAAATAATCATAGACATCTCGGACTAAATAGAGAATAGCATCTTAGCCAAGGGCCTGAATAGGGGGTAAGGTTAATAATTTTTTGAAATTGCTTCCTATTTTCTGTGCTCTAAATATACCTCTGTAAAACAATAGATACCTATTGGTATGACAGCATTTTCAGCTGAGACCCGTGCATTATATTAGCACACCATAAAGCCGCACAAGCATGTTAGAAACACACCATCAGAATAATAGCCAAAATAATCATAAAAGGTCTGTGCTGCTTACTTACACTACTTCATCAGCTGAAAGAGCTTCACGTTTTGCTTCCACTTGTGGGCTGGAAATGCCTTTTGACATGAACCACACGGTCTGCTCTATTACCTCTTAAGCCATAGGATTTTAAAGAAGAACCTTGGCTATTAACATCTCAGGTGAAGGTCCAGCTTCAGAGATGCTTGGTGAAAACACCACACACAGGCACCATAACACAGTTAATTAAATGAATTTCTTCACAGTATCACTCTAGAAAATGTTATCCAAAACATGAAATCTTGTTTCAACAATGGTTAAGGGCAGAATATATTTAAGACTCACATTTTTCACTGTAGATGATCTGAACAACAGGATTTGGCCCATCATTTTGAGGAACAGGTTCAATATCAGCCCATTCCTTCCTGTCCCTGTAAATACATGTTTTTGTGTTTTCAATGCTTCCAAAAAGCACAAAATGCTACTCAAACCACGACACGCACAAACCTGTGTCCAGTAACACATCCTTCCTCTGAGCAGTCCCTACTTACTACCTTAGCTACATTATTATCTGTAACAGAGCAAATACATTGGTAAAGGTGTTCCCAACCTAAGGAGGACATTAGTGGAAGAATCCTAAGAAGGAATTACTGGAGCAAGTACAGAGCAGGGGCACCACGTTGAAAAGAGGACTGGACCACCCTTACAGAGACAAACTAAGAAAGTTGAGGCTGTCCAGCCTGGACAAGAGAAGGCTTTGTGGAGACCTCAGAGCAGCCTTCCAGTATCTACAGGGGGCCTACAGGGAAGCTGGAGAGGGATTTTCCATCAAAAACTGTCACGATGGGACAAAGAGTAATGGGTACAAACTGAGAGAGACGAAATTGAGTTAGACATTGGGAAGAAATTGACTGTAAGGGTAGTGAGACACTGGAACAGGTTGCCCAGAGAAGCTGCGTAGGCATCAACTCTGGCAGTGTTCAAGGCCATGTTGGGCAAGACCTTGAGCAACCCGGTCTAGTGAAAGGCGTCCCTGCCCCGCCCAGAAGCTCCCCACTCCTCCGGCCCCAGCTCCGCCACTCCAGGCCCCCCACCCCGTGACGTGCCGCGACGCCGGGGTCCGTTCCGGCCCGGCCACGGGGGACCGCGCCGCCGCGGCCATACCTGTACAGCACGTAGCCGGCATCTTCCCCGTCGTCCTCCTCCTCCTCCAGCAGCTGCCCGAAGCCTCCCTCCGGCTCGCTGCTGCCACCCTCCGCGTCCCCCTCCATCTGCAGCTCCACCGCCGCCGCCACCCTCCCATCGGCCGCCATCGCTCCGCCGCCGCTTCCGGGGCCCCGCTGCACCACAAAGGCGAGGGCGGAGCGGCGGCGCGGGTGGACAGCGCCGCCCCTGGCGCGGAGGGCGCGGGCGGGAATCAGCCTGCCTTCCGTCCTCCAGGGAAGCTCCCGCTGGGTTTCCTCACGGAGAGTTAACACAGCGGAGGGAAATCGGCGGGCGCCATCTTTGGTTCAGGCGATCTGACAGGACAAGGCAGAGTCTGGCCACTGTAAAAGGTGAAACTGGAGAAGGTTTTGAAACAGGCACTTCTCAGCAGTGGGTGAAATTGGAGAAGGCAGCAAACCCAGCAGGAGCTGGGGTTGGTTTGCCTGGAGAAAAGGAGGCTCGGGGGTGATCTTACCACTCTTCAACTGCCTGAAATGAGGGTGTAGCCGTGTGGGAATTGGCCTCTTCTCCCAGGCACCCAGTGACAGGACAGAGTCTCAAACTGCATCGGGAGAAACGTTCAGCAAGGTGGACATCAGCAGGAATTTCTTCACAGAAAATGTGATTAGACACTGAAATGGACTGCCCAGGGTAATCTGGGCCATGGTCTGGCTGACAAGATAGTGTTCTGTCATAGGTTGGACTCGAGGACCTCAGAGGTCTTTTCCAACCTAAATGATTCTGTGATCCCCTGATGTGGTGTTGGTCAGCAGGACAAAGTAGCTGAACTGAATTCCATTGTTAGAGAGAACAGCTGATCCAGCCTAGGGATTTGTACCTCGGGCATTTCGAGATGTGCAGTAGCAAGGGCTGTGCGTACATCTGCATCTAAGGGAGGTGTTCTGTATTCAGAAGAGGTTATGTACTCAGGTGGGAAATCATCCCATATGTGGTGGAAATCGTTAAAGTCTTTAATGTTGAGCTGCTCAAGTTGAAAGGGCTGTTGTGTGTGTCACCTTTTACAGTGGTTTTATGAAAAGAAGAATGGTGCCACAGCAACAGTGAGAGAGTATAAATATACAGCTGCAAATTGAGACACGACATCCAGGACAAGGAAGAATCAGGCCCACAGGTGGTTCTTGTGTCACTGAGCAGCTTTGTCTCCTTTGGATAGTTACTTGAACTCTGTGCTTTCCTTTTCTTCCTGTCTTTTCTTCTGCCCTATTTTATTCTGAGAACTTCATTTGTTCCTGCCAGGATGTTCGTACTATGACTCTTTGGAGTGCATAGTGTTGTTGCTGGTTCTGGGTGTTGCAATAATATAGACTATACTAATGTAATAGAGGATAAAAACCAGATAAATCTACTGAAAGGCTACTTTGAATAACAGGACTTTGAATACAACAGAAAGGAAATGGGCATCTCTAGAGACAGAGAGGATACCCAGGAGGACCTAAGTGAAACAAAAATGTTCTAAAATGCAGGGGGAAAAAAAAAAAAGTGGAGGAACAAAGGCATAAAAACCCGAACATGTATTAGAAACAGATCAGAGGAAATGTGTACATATGAATGAGAGAAATCTCAAATGCAGTAAATCTTGTTTGTAAGAGACGGAGCAGAAAGAAAAGCTGCTGTTCCTGACCCATGGAAGGAGAAGTTGCATTGTGAGTTTGTTAGATACCAATAGCTCTCCATGGACAGGGAGCACCATGAGATGTTGATCTTTAAGAAATCTGGTTTATTAGCTCTGCTTTTAAAGCAACAGTTGTGGGGGTTTGGGTTATTTTCATCCAGAATTCCTATGTGATTATCTGGCCCTCCCGTTGCTTATGCTGGTATCATCTTTACCAGCTATTTAACATGGAGTTACAGACAAGCCAGATCCTGCAATAATAGCTTAATTCCTCAGAGTGGCATAACAGGACAAGAAACAAAAGTGAGCCTTTCTGATGCCAGCCAATGAATTGAGCTCATCCAAGAACAGCTTCCTTACGGCTTAGGACGGACAGCAGATCATACAGCTATCCCTCAGGACTGCCCTCAGGACTCACTTCTGCATTTTCAGTCTGAAACTGTGGGTTATTGTGTCTGTGGACTGCTTCTAAAGGTTTGAGGGACAGTAACTGAGAAAAGTCAAGCCTGTTGAAGGAAGCTGTAGCATTTTACAATTAAGTTTTTTCCTCATGAGAGCAATTTAGGAGTCTGCCAGCTGGAGAAATGTGAAAGCCAGGAATATAACTAAATTTAAAATTATGGACTAGATCCAAACCCAGTAGGATCACAGGCTTCCATAAGCCATACCAGGTCTCTGATCCATTTCCAACCACTCAGTTTAATTTACTGAGCTACACACTCATTGTGTCATGCTAACTTCAGTCCTCACAGCCTCTAAGCATTCTGAATTAGGCCAGCAAAAGCAGGATTCTGCTTTCACATGAATCTGCTTTGCAAAATAATACTTGGAGATTCTTGCAGCATCCCACATGACTTAAAGTGAGTGGAGATCCTTCATGTTCCAGGTCGAATATCTGTAAACACACTTCAAAGAGAATATTAAAACCCAGCCTGAAAGCTTCTACTTAAAAATATGTCTCTAGCAGCTAAAACCTTTGTGAGGAAGCAACGAATAGGACAAGAACTGGGATTAATCACTAAGCAAAGTCTGGAGCGTAAGTAAATCTGTATGTCCCAGTGTTGTAGTGTCAGTTGCTAGTTTTCATCTTAGGAGGAGACTGGTAGTTCAGAG
This sequence comes from Hylia prasina, assembly GCA_013397195.1. Taxonomy (NCBI): domain Eukaryota; kingdom Metazoa; phylum Chordata; class Aves; order Passeriformes; family Sylviidae; genus Hylia; species Hylia prasina. The sequence continues at coordinate 111,264 of VYXD01001806.1, read as the reverse complement.
AGAAACTGGAGCTCTCTGGTGCAGTATGTGCAATAAGAGGTGGGTATTGCTCCAAAGGAGCTATGGGCAAGACTAGCTGTAGTGTAAAGGGGACGGAGCCGGCATGGCAAGGGTCATGGACACTGCTGCAGAGGGCTGGATTCAGGTTGCCTGCTAGGTACCCTTCTGATCCTCTCAGGAAGCCTGCCAGCATTACACATCCAGAGTAAGGAAATGAGCTGTGTGCATAACATTTCTACAGTTTTTATCAGTCATGCATTTCAGTTGAGGCACAAGTGTCCCCTCTTCTCTGGAATTCTTCCTCCCTCCACTCCCGCAGGTAACCAGCCCCTTGCAACCACCCCTGCCTGCCATGTCTGGGTTAGAAACAGCAGATACCTCACTCTCAAGTGTTTGTGTATAAATATAAGTACCTATGGAGAAGGTACACCTATGGTGTAGGTTCAGGTATTTCTGTGTCAATGCAAATGCGTATGTATGTGATATACGAGTTACATGTGCAAGAGTGGGTGTTCCTAACTCTATACCAGATGGGTAAGTACGGTCTCTGCTCTGAGCTAACAGAAAGAGGCTTTTGGAGTAAACATCTTACAAAGAGCAAGAGGTGCGCAAAGTGTTTCCCGGCTTCAGGAAGCCCCGAACGGGCAGACAGGACCGTTCCTTGGTCGGTACACACGGCCCCGTCGGGATGCCTCGGCAGGGCTGGAAGCTGCGGGATGCCTGCCGCAGCTCCGCGCCAGAGGGACGAGGGATGCGTCCCCTCGGCGCGCGCGGCCCGGTTCTCCTATTTCCTCGGGGCTTTCCAGCTGCCGTGACGCATTTCTCTTTCTGACTGCCCGCTGGCCTCATGCAGTCTATGTAGTCTCCGTCAGGATAGCACCAGCACCGTTCTAAAAAAACCCCCATGAAGCCGCAAGGCGAGCTGTTATGCAAACAGCTGTAGGAATCGGGGCGGATTTATTTTTGGGAATTGGGTGAGGTCTTGCACTGAGGGCTTGCAGAAGAGCAGGCGAGCGGGGTGCAAGCGATGGCGCTCTCACTGCAATCAGCGCCCCGCGTTCCCCGTGCAGGCCCGGGGGGCCCGCGGGCAGAGCCGAG